>JAZHEH010001828.1:4720000-4940000 GCA_036589455.1 Ateles fusciceps
GGAGAGGGAGGCTCAAGGACCTCAGCACATAAGGGAAATTTGAACGCCACAGTCATGGTGGATGAGTTTAGCCAGCACCTCTCCCAGGCCAGAAAATAATGCCTCTCAGGTACGCTACCACTGTTTATTCAACTTAGCCTTTGCAACCGATCATATGAAAGATGTCCAGAGTCTACCCTGGGTGCAATTAAGCCATTACAGATTCCTCTGGAGGCTTTAATTCATTTCTTAGTGTTTTATTTGTTGAAGGAAGGAAGGAACTATCAAATGCATACATGAACAAATATATGAAGAAGTGAATGATTGCATGAGGGCATCTATAAATGGATGGATGGAGAAATAGATGACTGAAAGAATTAAAAAAGTAATAAATGCATGAATTAATGGGTAAATGCATAAATACATGTAAATCAAAAATGCTTTATGAATGGAAGACTATCATTGGAATCTTGTCATCAAGAAGTACACACGCAGGTGTCTCCAGCATGCCCAGGTGGCAGGTTGAAGTAGGACATAGGAGAAGACATGGTAAGTAGGGTCCCTGCCCGTTTGCTGTCTAGGGGTTTGGTCACCCATCTTTGTCGCCCTTCCAATGTCTCAAAGCACACAGACTTCTAGAAACCCTGCAGGGCAGCCAGTAGCATTCTGCACAAACCCTTGCAGAGTCGGGAGAGGAGAGAGAGGAATATTCCTATCTGTATCTGAATCTTCAAAAGGTGAGGATTCGTTTAGGGTGTTTCTGACGATAAGACCCCTGGCCCTGTGTACCTCAGTGCACTCCTACTAGACACCAAGACACTCTTCCTGGGAGCAGGGGCCACAGTGGCCAAGAGCACAGACACTAGACCAGAGCCCAGTAAGCTCCTGCGCTCATACTGAGAAGTCGCCATCCTGACCCCAAGCCTCCATTTCTTCATCTGTAGAATGGAGATTATAAATGAAATAGTTTGGCTCACGGCCTGGCACCCCATAAACACTCAACTCACAGCCGTCATGGGCTGATACGATGAGCAGTTCCATCCTGCAGACTGTGGGCCCCTTGCAGTGGAGAGCTTGGTTCCAGGGAGACATCCACCTCTACCAAATGCTCTAGCTGCCAGGCTGCCCGAAAAGCAGGTGGCTGGACCAGAGGAACCCTCATGCCGCCTTTCAGGAGCATGTTTTGTTTCTTCTACCAACACTCCACCGATCTGCTTGATTAATGACATTCTCTGTTTAAAATGGTTGTACAGAGTTGATCTTTGTGATTCTTTGATCTTCTGAGGAATTTGGTTTCCCATCTGCAGAATCAAGAATTTGGTCTAACTTTTCGAAAGAAGACCTACATGCTACATGCTGCCAACAATCATAAAAAAAAAAAAACCCTCAACATCACTGATCATTAGAGAAATGCAAGTCAAAACCACAATGAAATACCATTTCACACCAATCAGAATGGCTATTATTAAAAAGTCAAAAAATAACCGATGCTGGCTAGGTTGTGGAGGAAAAGGAATGCTTATACACTGCTGGTGCAAGTGTAAACTATTTCAACCACTGTGGAAGACAGAGTGTTGATTTCTCAAAGACCTAAAACCAGAAATACCATTTAACCCAGCAATCCCATTACCCAAAGGAATATAAATCATTCTGTTATAAAGATACATGTATGCGTACATTCACGGGAGCATTATTACAATAGTAAGGTGATGGAATCAACCTAAATGCTCATCAAGGATAGATTGGATAAAGAAAATGTGGTACACACACACCATGGAATACTATGCAGCTATATGAAAGAATAAGACCATGTCCTTTGCAGGGGCGTGGATGGAGCTGGAGGCCATTATCCTTAGCAAACTGACACAGGAAATAGAAAACCAAATACTGCATGCTCTCAGTCACTTATAAGTGGGAGCTAAATGATGAGAACACATGGACACACAGAGGGGGAACAACACACGCTGGGGCCTCTCAGAGGGGCGGAGAGTGGGAGGAGGGAGAAGATCGGGAAAATAACTAATGGATAGTAGACTAAAACCCTGGGTGACAAAATAACCTATAAAACAAACCTCCAGGACACAAGTTTACCTATGTAGCAAACCTGCACGTGTAACCCTGAACTTAAAAGTTATAAAGAAATAAACACAAGCTTAAAAAAAGAATAAAACTTGGTCTAAATTTACGGTTTTTGGCATTTCCTAGTAGCAGAATACTTTCCTCAAGGAAACCTTCTCCCATATGAGCTGATAAAAGCACAGTTGCTTTGCCCATAGCTGCAGAGAAGAATCCTGAGCCCTTCTTTTCTCTTGGTTCCCAAGTTGTCTCCTTGGGAACCCTTGGGGTCCCTTGGAAGCCAGCTTGAGAACCACGGTCCTACAGCCTTTCTGATGGCAGTGAATCTGTAACACTGTGGCAGCATCACAGTGGCATGGAAGACCTTCCTGAGTGCCTGGTAGTTATCTGGGGTGCGTGCCAGCTAGTAAGTCATCATCAACCTGGTCAAAGCTAGGCAACAAATCACAAGTGCTGTACGTGGACATTTGAATGAGGTACTCTTCAGCCCGCCCCCACTGACGCCTCCCGGTCCCAATTTGCCACCCCCTCCTTCCTTCTGCCTCCAGCTGTGCCACTGATTCCAAGCCAGAGGCCAGTCCCCTTTCAGGTAGGCTGACATAGACCCCAGGGACGACCGGATGAAGACCGGGGACTTCATGGATCTGTGGCTCCCCGCTGGTGGGTCCCTTCCCTTCCCAAGCCTTGACTTTCCCAGCTGTGAACTAAGGGGATAAATACAGGGGTCTCCAAAGAGCCTTCTGCCATGGGGAACCTGAATTCCCGAGGACACCAGTGGGCCCAGCCTTGTAAACAAATGGCCTGCCTGCTCTGCTCCAGCCCAAGCGAGGGACTCGCTCAGTCAGGGCTTTAAAGGCGTGGCAGGCCAGGCCCAGCATCGGCGAGGAGAGACCCAAGAGCTGATCATTCCCAAGTCACAAGATCCAGTGCTGACTCCGAGAAGGGAATGAAGGCCATGGACGCGTCATGTCCCAAGCATGGAGTCTGAGAAGCCGGTGACAACGTCCTTATCTTTTTTTTTTTTTTTTTGAGACCCAGTTTCGCTCTTGTTGCCCAGGCTAGAGTGCAATAGCGCAATCTTGACTCACTGCAACCTCCAACTCCCAGGTGTAAGTGATTCTCCTGCCTCAGCTCCCGAGTAGGTGGGATTACAGGTGCCTGCCACCACGCCCAGTTGTTTTATTTTATTTATTTATTTATTTATTTTTGTATTTTTAGTAGAGATGGGGTTTCACCAGGTTGGCCAGGCTGGTCTCAAACTCCTGACCTCAGGTGATCCACCCTCAGCCTCCCAAAGTGCTGGCATTACAGGTGTAAGCCACTGCACCCGACCGTCCTTGTCTGCTAATTGCAGGCAGGCCCTAGGGGTGGGAGACCACAGAGCCAACAAAGGGGTGCCCCTGAAACCCAGCACCCCAGGGTGTGGTTCTGACATAGGCCCCTTTAACTACCTTCCCTGGGTCTCACCCCCAGACATGGCTCACTGCCTCTGACAGTTTTTTTCATGGCCATCTCGACTGTTACACCAATCTATTATCTCAAAAAGGACTGAAAAAAGTTTTTTGTTTTGTTTTGTTTTTTAAGGACTGAAACAGAAACACTTTGAGGATGCATCTGGGGTTGGCCAACCTCTTGCTGCTTTCCCTTCATCATCCCTCAGCATTCTGTGGGTGAGACTTTTTCAGGGGCAGAAATTTGTATCTTTGTCCTGAAGCAGCACCCAGTTTATCCAGGCATAAGTTACCATCTCCTCGTGCTTTTACATCAAAAGGTCCATTTGCAAACGTTTATCTGTTTCTCAGCTACAGGCAAGAAAGGAAGGCCCTCAGAAACTGAAGGGAAACTACGGGGCTTCTGTATGACAAAAATCACACACATGCTATATACATCTTCAACTTTTAATGGAGGCGGGGAGTCCAGGGACTACCAGTTAGCAGCCCTGGGACACCTCTTCCTCCCCCTCATCTCCACCTGGACACAGGATCTTTCTAGGTTTCCCTTAAGCCGGAGCCTTACCCAGGTCAAGCCCTCTCCACTGGAGACGGAGCAGGGAGCTGAGAAGCTTGCTAACATCAGTGAGTAGCACTTGTGATACATATTATAAAGAGATGCTCCCCCACCCCAGGAATCACTAGGTGTGGCTTTTGGACAAATATACACACATGCAGAGGTTTGTTTTGTAGGCGTAAACACACAGTCTCTAAAATAGGCAATGTTGAGTCTCTGGCACAAAATGAGGGTATGAAGCCGACACTGTTTATAATCTGCTGGAACCCTCAAACTTGCAAGCCCTTTTTTCAGAAACATTCATGTGAAAGGCTCTTTCTTAGGAGGGGGTATTTGTCTTGCTCCCAGGCAAGCTTGGAGGATGCTACCATAGAAGGGCTTATCCAGGGGCTCAAGGCTGTCCCCACCGGCCAGGGGGTGGGGGAAGAAGACTCAGGGACTGCAGACCCTGGAACACCCTGTAACAGCCAGACCAGTGCCTGGCCTTTAGTGGAAGTGGCTAATGGCAGCTCAACTGATGAGACCTACAGCCCTAAGCCAGGCGTGATAGCGACAGACACCCAAGTTATCTATTCAGGTGCTGACCTCTCTACAGCCTTTATTAGAACAAACCAGTGTAAGAAAACAACCACAAATGGTTTTTTTTTTTCTTATTTCTTTCAATCGTGCTGCTTGGCAACTTTATTGCACATTAGTTCAAATAAGCTGCCAATAAAGTTAAATAAAATTAAACTCATGCTAGAGTTTTTTCTTCCTCAATAATTTTTGTTGGGTTGTTTTTATTTTCATAAGGATTTGAAATGCAGCATTATCTTAGGTTCAGAATTTCCCAGGCTGGGTAGTTACAACTTAACTTCGACTGAGTTTATGAATTCCAATTTCAGTTCTTTTAAAATGAGTTTGGTTTTACTGTTAGCTTCATACTGAAGAGGTCTTCGTAGCAGTTTGTCTTCCTGTATGAAAAGCACAACATAAAACTGGAAACTTCTATACTGTAATTAGCCTTAGAAAATGATGTGATTTCTAATTTAGCAGAACCTCAGAACACAGCATAGTCCACAACCCCAAGTCGACGTTTGTTTGAATACGTGATTTCAAGAAACTATCTTTTTTTTTTATTTTTTTTAAAAGATGGGGTTTCACCACGTTGGCCAGGCTGGTCTTGAACTCCTGACCTCAGGTGATCCACACACCTCGGCCTCCCAAAGTGCTAGGATTACAGGCGTGAGCCACTGCGCCCAGCCAAGAAAATATCTTTTTAAAGATAGCAGTTGTGAATAGGCCAAAATGATTCCATTTAAGATAGCAAAAAATAAAAAAGAAACATCTTGGAGTAAGAATAATGCACTATAGCAATTCGACTACGGCGAAAATCAAACACAGTGTGTCGAAAGAAAACAATGGGAATTTTTATGCAACTAAACATTTTTCTGGGTATCTAACTATGATTTATACGTGTAAAATGATAAATTTAATCCCATCACCAGTAGATCAATCGCAGGTATAACAGATGAAACCAGAATAAATCATCATATCACTGCATTAGAAATACAAAGAGAAGACAGAAGAGGAGTTTTGACTTTAAACTGAAATCTGTTTCCAGGCTTTTCTGAGGACAATTTGCCACGGAGAAGTTCAATGTATACATAAAGTCATCTGATCCAAATATGCTAATGATTTTTATTGGTCAAATCTTAAAAGTGAGGTTTATTTTTATGAGTATGCATTAATTAACCCAGCATGTACTATCTTTCAGACTATCTTGCCAGGGACTTTCATTTCAACATGTTTATTGTGAAATGTTTGCATTCTCCACATTTGTGGCCCACACACAGATTATTTCATACTTTCCTTTAGAGCACTTAGAAAAGTTAAAAGGAGTTATTGTTTTTGATTAATGCCATTTTGGGGCAGTTAAAAAAAAAGAGTTCCAAATCCCAGCTCTGCATAAATTCTTTGACATTAAAAAAAAAAATCTCTGCAAGTTTCACTGCACAAAGAAACATGGGGGGGCTGCCCTGGGTGTAGTTGAAGGTGGTCTCCTAAAACTGAACTTTATTAACTTTGGTGTCGGCATGAACTCATGCAGAATAGCAAGGGATCACTGGGGCGCAGCTATCAATCAGGAGAGGAGAAGCAGCAGGCAGAGTGCGGCGTGGTATGGCACAGATGGAAATTCTAAGGCCCTGCCTGTCATCTTTTGATTAAGAAAAGGAAATGATTTCACTAAAAAGATATTCCCTCTTGTGTTGTTTTGTTTTAACTGAGTTTGTACTTTCCACCAAACTGGACGTATTTATTGAGACCCATAAGTTACTTGACGGTTCCCAACATCACTGCAATCTCAACAAACTATTTTTTTCCCTGCCAATTATCTAAATATCAAAACTATAAAATATCTTAAAACATTCTCCATACTGTAAACATCTTAGCTACAAAGCTTTGAGTGTAAACACTATGATGCATCAGAATGGTTTTAAGCGATGTTATAAAAACTGCTCTTAAAAACTAAACAAAAATGTAAAGCTTCCATCTGTTTTATGATTTTTCCACTGCTGAACGGCTGCTGTGTGCCAGTTCACTGAACCATGGCTTGCTAAAGAGATTGCTGGGGTCACAGATTGGAAAAACAAAGAGCATGTCTTTAAGGGTGGGATTTTTTTTCTCGAGTCTCCCTGACATGGCTGGAACCGAATTAAGTGCACAGCAGCAGAAGAGAAGGAACATAAAACACACACAGGACGCCTGTTGCAAGAGGAACGTTCTCTCCAAGAGGCTCACATTTTTTCAAGAATATCATTCCGGCAATTATTTCAGGTTCTTTGGTGACTGTATACCTGCAACCTCAATGCACTCTTACGTCCTCATGGAATTTTCTTTTTGGTCTTCTGTGTACAAGTTAAAAATAGGCAGCAAATTGCATACTAAGAAAAAGCATCCAGGCTTATTTTTGTGACCGCGCACAGGTAGGAGACCGTGATGATTTAGAGACCGCCACTCTCCTCTGCTCTGAGCCCCAGTCCGCGGGGGATGCAAAGGTGCCCGAGCAGATGAAAAGACCCCTCTGAGATGCAAAAAGCAAACAGCCCTTCCCTAGGAAGGTTTGGCTTTGAGATAGATGCAAAAAGTCAAGTGAGAAGGGGAGAGACTAAAATGGATTGTGCATCAAGTCCAGGCCCTGTGCTTGGGACACGGACGCCCAGAGCAGGGAGCACTGTAGGGGGAGTCCAGGAGGTAGGCTGGGCCCAGTGCAGTCTCCCCTCTGGGACCTGACTGACTGACATGTCCTAAGGGTCCTCCTGATACCCATCATCTTGTCCCCTGAAACCACCTTTGAGGAATGACAGCCAGTGTGACCACTGGGTTGGGGCCTCTTGTGCAGGCTACCTGGCCGGTGCCCCCCCCCAGAGACGTGGCCATTGGGGCTGGGGCATCTCTGACACCTCAGAGCTAGGGAAACTGTGAGTCAGCCCACGAGGCCAAGTTTGAACTGTTATCCTGTCCCCACCACTGTTCCTTACATAGCAGACACTCCTGGAGCTGGGACAGATTGGGGGTGGGGGACAATGATGGCCTGCCCGGGTGCAGGGCAGCATGCATGGGGAGTCCCTCTGCCTTCCCTAGGATGAAGAGTGCCCACTGGCCCTCCTTGCGGAGTGCCCACCCAGCTCACCCTTGCAGAATACCCCCAGGTCAGAGGCAAACACAGACATCTGTGGCAGAAGGAGAACATTTAGAACTGCAGGTTCCAGAGGATCCCACCCTGCTGCTAGAAGAAAGCAGACTCCGAGTCGACAACCACCACCAGCCCACAGCGCTGGCCTGCTTGGAACATGGCTGCTGGCCTCCCCCACCTCCCTCTCCAACCTCTCCTCAACACGCCAGGGCTGTAGCAGCCCCTCTTGTCACCCTATGGTGCAGAGATTTGGCAATGTCACCAATCCTCAGCCCCAGAGGGCAACCCTCAGCCTTGAGGTGGAGGTGTGTCCATCTGGGAGACCCATCCCAGCCCAGGGGCCATCCTAGATCCCTGGAAGGCTAGCACAGCTGTGAGCAGAGCTCTGCCTCAGGGTGGGCAAGGCCCTGTGTGTGCCACGCCCTAAGACCAGAGGGCACTGATGGTTTCACTCTTGCTCACTCCTGCTGCCTGCAAACCCTTCCCAGTGGCATTCCCTCCTGCACTTCACCCAGTAGATGAGCAAGAGGCTCCTCAAATGGGGTGAGTGGCAGCTCCCCAGCCCGAGAAGCTGTTCTGGGACTCCCACTGTGCTCAGGGCTTCCAGGGTCCAACCTACACCCAGCCATGTGGCCAATGTCCCAGTGTCCGGAAAGCACCTGGCCTGTGGGCCCTGCAGGCTCCCAGGCAGGCTGGCGTGATTCCATGCACATTCCAAATTTAAATCTGGGACACTCTCCCCTTTTTTCACTGCTCCAGAACATGGGGGAGGCATCTGCCTAGAAACAGCTGTCACCCAAAGGAGTCAGCGGCACATGCAGCTCTCCCGCAAGCACCACCGTCAAAAGCCACACATCAGCCAGGGTTACTTAGCTACACAACTTCACAGCCTGGGGGAGGGAAGGGAGAGGAGGGGACGGAGCTGACGTGGAGGGAAGAGCAGGCAACCTGGGCTGGCAGGTGCTGGCTGGCTGGCTCTCACACATGCTACCAGGCAGCAGAATGGCCTTCTGCACCAGGCACTGTGTCTCCCCTTCATCCATAGGGAAACTGAGGCTCAAAGAGGTTAATTAGCATGCCCAAGATTGCATAGCTACTAATAGTACCACAATCCTATAATAAGCAATGAGAACCAGCACTCACTACCCAGCACGTTAATCATGCTTACTGTGTGCCAGCCCCTCCTTGGTGGGGTCCAAGTTCAAATCCTTACAACAACCTTGTGAAATGCTATCAGCATTGCCCCCCCTGCAGATATGAGGAAACTGGGGCAAGGGGAGGTCAAGTGGTTTGTCCCAGGTTAAGTAACCAGGAAGTGATAGCACTAGGGCTCAGTCCCAGACTATCTGGCCCCATTCTTTCAGCCACTATACCACAAGGTCCATTACCATCATCATCATCATCAGTGTCATCAGCAGCAGCAGCACCATCATCACCACCATCATTATTGTCATCATCGTCACCATATCATCACTGTCACCACCACCATCATCAAATCATCTTCATCATCACTGTCATCATCATCACCACCACCATCATCACTATCATTGTCATCATCATAGTATCATTGTCACCACCATCATCAGTCATCTTCATCGTCTCTGTCATCATCATCACCATCACCACCATCATCACTATCATCATTGTCATCATCATCATATTACTATCATTGTCATCACCATCATCATCTATCATCTTTATTATCATCACTGTCATAATCACCATTATCATTGCCATAATCACCACCACCACCATCATCATCACCATCATTATCACCACCATCCTCATCACCACCACTATCATCACCACCACCACCATCATCACCACCATCATCACCACCATCCTCACCACCACCATCCTCACCACCACCATCACCATCACCACCATCACCACCATCACCACCACCACCACCATCATCATCACCACCACCACCATCATCATCACCACCACCACCATCATCACCACCATCATCACCACCACCATCATCACCACCATCATCACCATCACCATCACCACCATCATCACCACCACCACCATCATCATCACCATCATCACCACCACCATCACCACCACCACCATCATCATCACCACCATCATCACTGTCATCACCATCACCACCACCAACACCATCATCACCACCATCATCATCACTGTCATCACCATCACCACCATCATCACCACCACCACCACCACCACCATCACCACCACCACCATCATCACCACCATCATCATCACTGTCATCACCATCACCACCACCATCATCACCACCACCACCACCACCACCACCATCACCACCACTACCATCACCACCATCATCACCACCACCATCATCATCACCACCACCATCACCACCACCACCATCATCATCACCACCATCATCATCACTGTCATCACCATCACCACCACCATCACCATCACCACCATCATCATCACTGTCATCACCATCACCATCACCACCATCACCACCACCACCACCACCATCATCACCACCATCACCATCACCACCATCATCACCACCACCACCATCATCATCATCACCATCATCACCACCATCACCACCACCACCATCATCACCACCATCATCACCACCATCATCACCATCATCACCACCATCATCACCACCACCATCATCATCATCACCACTGTCACTACCACCATCATCATGACCATCTTCACCATCACCACCATCATCACCACCATTGTCATTACCACCATCATCATCACCATCATCACCATCACCACCATCATTATCATCACCACCATCACCACCATCATCACCACCACCACCACCATCATCATCACCACCATCATCACCACCATCATCACCACCACCATCATCATCATCACCACCGTCACTACCACCATCATCATCACCATCTTCACCATCACCACCACCATCACCACCACCATCATCATCATCACCATTGTCATTACCACCATCATCACCATCATCACCACCACCACCATCATCACCACCACTATTGTCATTACCATCACCATCACACCATCATCACTATCATCATTGTCATTATATCATATTATCATTGTCATCACCATTGATTATCATTGTCATCACCATCATCATCTTTATCATCATCATTGTCATAATCACCACCACCACCGTCATCATCACCATCATCCTCATCACAATCATCATCACCATCATCACCATCATCACCACTATCATCATCATCATCACCATCATCACCACTATCATCATCATCATCACCACCATCACCACTTACTGAGGAGTACAATGAACACTTACTGAGCTCTTGCTAGAAGCCCATCATGTGTTGAGTTCTTCAACTTCTGTGCATTATTACATTTCATTTCTACTATTCACTTTATCCTCACTATACAGACACTAGGAAACTGAGGCTCATCAGAGAGGTTATGCCGTTTACTGAAATTCAGTTAGCAGCAGCAGAGCCAAAAACAACCCCAAGCAGCTCCATTTAATAGCCATGCCCCTCTGAGGGAGATGAGGAAGGCCTCATCTAGGGACCCACCCTGGGCTGTAGGCTGTCTCAGGAGTGGGCTTTCCAAAGAAGAAACAGGACTGGCAATGGTTCGTGGTGCCCAGAAAAGTACAGAGAGGCTGCTTGGGCTTTGTCACTGTTGCCAACCCATGTGTACTTCTCACTAAGGCTAATCTTGATTATAATGAGGGTTTATCCTAAGTTCAGTGAGGGAGGGCGGCCAGGAAAGGTCTGGCTAAAGGGTGGCCAAGCTAAAATCTACAGTTCATGCGGACACAGGCGGTGGTAAGAGCTACTACAAACACTGACCATATTTAGCAGAAGTCAGGAGACTGAGGACGCCAGCCATCAGCTCAGCAACCCTACTCTGTGGGCCAGGCAGCCGGGCTGGGAGCGTCCAGTGCCAGCCTTGGCTTTCCCGGCCATAAGAGCTTTGGACGGGGTTTCCATCAGTCTCCCTTGAGGGTGGTCCAGGATTGGGTAGTAGGAAGCTAACTCCGGGGTAAAGGAGAATTAGAAAGGAGTAACAATCTGGCCGCCATCAAGAAAGAACAGGCCTCCAAGAACAAGACCTGCAAGAGATGGTCCCTGCTGCCGGAGACCTGCAAAGCCACCAGCTGCCTTTTCCTGAGTTCTCACGGCTGAGACCCAACCCAGACGATACGAAAAATGCTAGCGGGTCAGGCTGCACTTTCCTCGAACTAATCACTAATGAAGTTTGGGGTGAGCTATTTTGAAAGCAGCCCACACAGCATAACCACACGCCATCATCAGCTGCCGTCCTCAAATGCAATTTCATTCATAATTAAATATGAAAAAACCACCACCTTAAAATAACATCAGGGGTCACAGCTGAACTCTGCAGCCTGGGCCTATGCATTCTGGCCTGTACTGACCTCTCCAAGATGGTCTCCAATGCTTCCCAGGCATGTACCCTCCCTCCTGCCCCCAGACACACTTTTCTTCCCTCTCTGATCCCACCAGCACACCTTGGCCCATGTCACCCTGCCTTCTAGGCATGTGTTCCTCCCTCCCCCTCTGCCTCCAAGTGCCAGCCAGGATTCAAAGATCAATTTGAGCACAGTCTCTCCCAATAAGCCTTCAACAGCCCAAGCCTGAAGGGACCTCTGCCAGCCTGTAAGCTTCTATAGCAATTGTTTATACAATCCCTCTGGCAAGGCATGGTGTGCTGCCCTGCGCTGTCCTTTCCCTGGTCCTTTCCAACAGTATTTGCATTCCACGTGGAGGTGTCCTGTTCATTCATCCGCTCATTCAGCACATGTTCAATGAGCACCTACTATGTGCCAGGTGCCGGAGAACCAAAAGTGAACCATCAGACATGGTCCCTGCCTTTCTGGAGGGCAACTTCTAGAAAGAACCAATGACAAAGACATCAGTAAATATGTAATAGATCTTTCCAGCTGGACTTAAGTACCCTGAGGTCAAGCAGACTTTGTCTTACTCTCATGCTGGAGCCTAAACCAGCATAGGGCATACACAGTCTATGATCAGTAGGGGCTGAACAGTCTGGGCGGGGTCACTTCCTCCCTTGTCTACCTGTAGCCTTCCCTCTAGAACTGAATCGAATTTAACCTAAGGTCCTGATATCACACCGTCACCCCAGTCTTTGCCAAGATGCTGCTTCTTGGTGTCTCACTCACCTCGTCTAGGAACGGGAGGTTACTATTCATTTAGTAGGAATCCATTCAGTGGGGACGGTCAGATGAGCCACTGACCACATCCCATCCACCCACTGGTTCTTGGTGGCTCCTAGGCAGCCCAGGGTTGAGCTGTGAGTTGCAGCAGCTGACGGGGGACCCGGCTCAGGTGGCTCATGGACAAGTAGAAATGGTTTCAAGGCCGGGATCTGAGGGTAACCCTGGCAAGGAAAATTCCACCCATGCACAAGGGCAGATCAGGGAGCTATGGAGGAAGTGGTACTCACAGCTTCTCCGCCTGGGTTGGCTGAGAGGAGAAGGGACAGCCCTAGAGAGCAGGAGCTAAGATGTGCCAGGGAGGAGATGTGCCAGGCACTGGGAAAGGGGCCAGGGGCTGGGTCAGTTCAGGGGACCAGACACCCACTGCATAGCTCAGCACCTGCTGAACACGTGTCTGATGCAATGCTGGGCTCTGCTGGAAAGAGAGGTGGGTGCGCCAGGCCTCCCAAAACACACAGACCACATGGGAAGAGATGACAAGCTTGTGAGACAGGATGGGATGCGTACCAGGCTGGGAGTGGCGGTGGTGGCAGTGGCAGCAGCTTCCATCATCGAGATGAAAGATGTAACGAAGCCTCTCATATGCACGGTTATTTTATTTGATGCCCCAGCAGCCCTATTACAGAGGTGAGGACACTAAGTTTCCCAGAGGTTAAATGGCTTGCCCAGGGTCACATCGTTCATAGGTGGTAGGGTGGGACTGATACATAGCCAGGCTCTCAGGCTTGTTCCTTACTGACTGGTGCCAAATCCTTCATGCTCTGGCCACATCTGCCTCTTGCGTGACTCTTCTGCGTCCCCATCCCTGTTCTGCCAGCCCCAGATGCTACATGGAGGTCTTTAAAGCAGGGCTCCCCCAACACCCAGTCCGCCCCCTCACCACCTCCCTCCTCTCTGCCTCCCTCCTCTCTGTCCATGGCCTGTTAGGAACTGGTCCACAGAGCAGGAGGTGAGCAGAGGGCGAGCGAACACTCCCACCTGAGCCCCCGTCTCCTGCCAGATCAGGAGATGGGGGCTGGCTCCTGCCAGCGGGGCCATTAGATTCTCACAGGAGCCCGGACCCCCTTGTAAACTGCGCATGCAAGGGATCTAGACTGTGTGCTTCTTAAGAGAATCTAATGCTTAATGATCTGAAGTGGGACAGTTTCATCCTGAAACCATCCATCCACTCCACCCATGAAAAAATCATTTTCCACGAAACAGATCCAGGGTGCCAAAATGGTTGGAGACCGCTGCTCTAACGCCTGGACACTGAGCTGAGAACGCGGGAATGTTCATTATGAATAACAACGTCTCCATGGTCACGCCACTGTCATGCTTCCCACGGCATCATCACAGTCCTTACATATTCAGACACGTTCAAGAAAAGGGGGACAGGCCAGTATATGCAGACTCAGTCTACAAATTCCATCACAGAGGGGAAATGTGGGCTCCCAGCAATGGGTGGAGAAACCTTCGTCTTAACCTGAGGTCCTAATACCACACCCTAGCCCGGTCTTAGCCAAGATGCTGTTTCTTGGGGTCTTACTCTCTTTGTCTGAGAAGCAGGAGGTTAATACTCACCTGCCACACAGGAATTCGATTAGAATTCCAAAGGAGAAAGATGGGTTTCAGGGGTTGGTAAGTTCATTAATCGACTTTCTGAGTATTCAGCTAATAAGCTTTTACAAACATCTTTCTCCATCCATCCCCAAGAATCGCATAGCTTTGGGTTCAGTTTGGAGGCCATTACCAACATTCAAACTTCCAGAATCATGACTCTTTCTCCATGCAGGAAAGAGAATGTTCTAGAACCCCAAGAACTCGCTTCCCACTGGCGAAACTGCTTCTGTTTCTTTTTGCTACCATGTTCCAGGGAAGGGAGCTTTCATTTTATTGAAAGTTGTGGGTTTGTCACCAATCATGTCAATCAATAATCAGCAAATTAGCCGCTTTCTTTTGCAGACACTTCTATTTTCAACCTGAAGGGTGGTTTGGGGGTTTCTTTTAAATTTAACTATCCTCATTAAGGATTCATAGCACACCAAAAGAATGATTTTTTTTAAAAATCATCTTTGCAGAAAAGGAATATCAGCAAAAATAATCACTATTCTGGGCTCAACAATGGGTCCCTAATGAGGACAGCAGTCATCAGTTAAATAAACATATCATTAGGGCGAGAATAGATGTGTCAACACAGGCACAGCCCACTAATTTGTGGGATGGTTTGTCTTTGGTTAGGCTCCGTGGGGTTCAGCTGGTGCACGGCTGTTCCTAGGTCACAGTCCAAGGTCACCTTTTGCAGGTAGGGCTCAAGGTATGGGTGAGGTTGAGACAGGTGGAAGCGACTGGCGGACAATGGCAGAAAGTAGACAATGGGACGCTGCCCTGGGCATCAGGCAGGCTGGCAGCAGCAAGCAGGTGTCTACCAGGAAGGCATGCAGAAAGCCCCAGACAGAGACAGCAGCAGGCAGGAAGGTGAAGATGAGGAGGAGGAGTCTCTTGACCAGGGTCCTTATGGCCATGTGGCTCTCAGAGGCCACAACCCACCTGAATGTTCAGTGTGAGCACTCGTTCTCCACCCAGCTCTCCTCGATGGCAGAACCATGGGTGACACCTCTCGAGAGGGACAGAGAGTACAGAATTGGGTGGTGCTCCGGACTTTTCTCTGTCTGGGATCCACAGTCCTTCAGAGACGAAGCCAGGGCTGTGGCCAGAGAGGGGGTCCTGCTACCAGGGCCTCATGGTCATAGAACTGTGCTCTTTTTCAGCAAATATTTATTATTTATTTATTTATTTACTTACTTACTTACTTATTAATTTATTTTTTGGAGACAGGGTCTCATTCTGTGATGCAGGCTGGAGTGCAGTGGCGTGATCATAGTTCACTGCAGCCTCGACCCCCCGGGCTCAAGGTATCGTCCTGCCTCAGTCTCCCAAGTAGGACCACAGGTGCACACTACCACGCCTAATTTTTGTATTTTTTGTAGAGACAGGGGTTTCACCATATTGCCCAAGCTGGTCTAGAGCTCCTGGGCTCAAGTGATCCTCCTGCCTTGGCCTCCCAAAGTGCTGGGAGTACAGGCATGAGGCACCGCACCAGGGCAGCAAATATTTATTGAGTGCTTTGTATGAATCAGGTAACATACTGGGTGCTAGGTCACAGCAGGGAGCAAGGCAGGTTTGGCCCTTTCTTTCCCCCGTGGGCTTTAAGTTCAAGGGAAGGGAAAAGACAAGAAGTAGCTAAATAATTTGGATAATTATAGGTTGTGATGAAGTGCTATGAAGTGAGTAAGCAGGGTGAGAGCCAGGCAGCAACTGGAGAAGTCTGATTTTATACAGGCAGGTGGAACAAGGGCTTTCTGAGGAGGGGACATTTGAGACGGGGCCTGGCGAAGGAGAATAAACAGGAATGCAAAGGATGGAGGGAAGGACGGTTCTGACGGAGGAACTGGAGGACGCACGTGGGCAGTGAGGATGCCTTCTGAGAGTGCCTGAGTGCATAGAAAGGGGTGCCAGGTGCATGCTCTTAGGGAACCATGTCTCCAAGAAGGAGACAAAGGCTGGAGCCCCCGGCACCCCAGAGGTGAGGATCTCTGGGAAGAGCAGGGCAGAGAAGAGAAGACAAGGGAATTAGCAGATTGGTGGAGGGAGAATGAGGAAGACCTTAGAAGACTTCTGCATTTTAGTGGAGACGAGGTCAGAAGCAGAGGCGGGGGCCAAAGAGGAGAAAAACCAGTGTGGTCAATTTGGAAAGCAAGCCCAGGAGAGACGTGGCGGGCACATGGCATGCTGAGGGCCCACCTGATGCCTGTGGCCATGGACTCTGAGTGACACCCATCAGCTCAGCTGCGTGATTTTCTCCTGGAGAGCTGAGGTGCAAGGAACTGGCATGGAAAAGGGAGATATCTGAGTTCACCTGGGGCTGGAGATTCAAGAGGTGCATGGGACAAAGAGAAAATATGCCAGAGAGCTGAGAGCTGATAAAGGTACAAGGAAGTAATGAAAATGATGGACCATGATCTCCCTACCAGGTGAAGGCCAGAAGGAAGACAAGGCGTGTAGGTGACGGGGAAGAAACTGAAGGTGAAAACACAGCTGATTGACAGCGGAGGTGTCACAAACAGTGATTTGGGGGGAAAGGTGGTGATGGATTGATCATAGGATGAATGAAGACCAGATCTGGGAGGAACTCAGGTGTTGGTCACTATCAAGCCTGGGTGTGGCTCTGAAATGGATGGCTAAGGTCAAGTGGAAGACAAGTTATTGAGCCAAGAAGGTCAGGGAAGCAAAGTCCAGCCTGTTGGATGCATGACCTTGACACTCTTGGTCAATGTCACCAGCCAAAAGATCTGCAGAAACTCAGAGTGAACACATACCTCAGGAGACGGTGACACCAGAATCAAGGACATTGGTGACCTCCTTACAAGAGATCTCCTCAAGTCACTTGGCAAACAAATCTGATGGGAAATCAGCGTGACTGTTGCAAAGACAGAAGAGATGTAAGATTTATAGTATTCAGTAACTATCTAGTAAGAAATGGTCACCTGTCATAAGAGACAAATTTTATATACATATATATTTATTTAGATACAGGGTCTCGCTCTGTTGCCCAGGCTGGAGTGTGGAGTGCAGTGATGTGATCATAGCTCACTGCAGCCTCAAACTCCTGGGCTCAAGCAATCCTCCTGCCTCAGCCTCCCAAGCAGCTGAGACCCCAGGTGTGTGCCACCATGCCTAGTTAAATTTTTTAAATTTTCTGTAGAGATGAGGTCTTGCTATGTTGCCCAGGCTGATCTTGAACTCCTGGCCTCATGCAATCCTCTTGCCTTGATCTCCCAAATTGCTAGGATTACAGGTGAAATAACGCCCTTTTATTTACTGGTATCACTGATTGAGCCTGATTTTCCCAGTCCATTGCCAGAAGTGCAGTAGGGACTGAAACCGCTAGTCCTTAATTCCTTGACTTCAGTGAGTGGAGCAGTGCAGTTATGTTTTGAGAATCAGAGGTCCTAACTCTCCCCTGGCTAAAGCAAGGGCTTCACTGACCCACAAATCAAGCTTTCTCAGGCCAGGAGCCCTCAGAGCTGAGACATGGACTCCACTTTGAAGCTTGGAAGTTCCCTGGCCACCCGCCTCTATCCCTTCCTGATCCCGAACGAGTACATGGCTATGACGGCCGTGTCTTGAGAGCAGGAGAGTTAGTGAAGCCAGCCCACCAATCGCTGCTTCACAGACATGGCCTGGGAGAGCCCAAATGTCAGAGGAAGCCGTAGACTAGTGCACCTCCTAGAAACAGGAGCCTGAGGCCAGAGTGGTAATGTAAGCTTTTCTAAATCCTCTGGTAGCAAAGCAGGACTTTGAACCAGGCCTCCTCATCCCCCAGCTCCAAAGTCAAGAGTCCTCTCAGTCCCTTCAGTTCCTCCTGCAGCCCAGAAAATAGCAGTTTCTCACAGAACGAGGCAGTGCAAAGCGAAAATGCCCTAGAATGCCGGTGCCACATAACCCAGTGTGCAAGAAACTGACCACCCAGGAGTGAGTTTCTGCCTCAGTTCCACAACTTTTGTCCAAGTTGCTTACACCACCAAATTTATTTTAATATAATGCTACTGGCCACAAACGTCTACATGATCAGATTTAGCATAATTAATATTTAACATGTGGGCACCTGGTGCCTCTCAGCCTTCTGATGAATAAAGTATGTGATATATTACTCCATATTTACCTAACTCAAAAAAATTAGTAGTGGTAATGGTGGCGGCAATGGGAGTAATCACGGTAACAGGACTGAAGTAGTATTTATTGAATGCCAACTGTATACCAGGCATGAACATAAGTACTTGCAAATACAGCTTCTCATTTAAGTCATAAGATTATAAATTATCACATAAACCGTATTATTTTACGATATTTTAGTCCATTCTTCTCAATCGATACTTTTTGAAAATCAAGTAGCACAGTTCAATAATTCCCAAATCAATTTTGAGTTTTATTCAGAAATTTGGTAAAGTATTCCCCCTGCCAAGTGCAGACCCACTAAGTTATCTTATGTCCCAGAGCAAAATATCCTGTCAGAGTAATAAATCTCCATTTAAAAAAAAAATGTGTGTTTTAATGGAAATATTGACATGACCTTAAGAACTCATAGCACCACCAAAGAGTGCAGCCGGGTGCAGAGAGGGAAAGGGGCCTGATAAATTTTGTCTGTATCATGCTTGGGCTGGAAATTTCCAAGGTCTGGAACTATCAAAGATAGTTCCAACAAGAACTTTAAACATATTTAGATTCTCTCTTGAATGTAATTTCATCATCACTTTCATGCATGTTCCATTGTATTAGTTGATCCCATATACTTTATAGAACAGAACTCCAATAAATTGATTTCTTTGAAGTCTCTATCTATAAGCAGATATTCTGTAGAACAGGCTTAAAATAGATTTCTCCCCCACCTCCCATTCCCCAGTCCCCCACCTCCAAAATTCCAGCTAAGCATATTTTTCTTCAAAGGGCAAAGTTGACCTAGGATTATTCGTGTTCTCTGTACAAAGGATATGTTTTCAGCAAGCAGGACCACATTCCTACGAAGCAAAAATGTTCCCTGTAAGCTGATTGCTCCAGTCCTTTTGGACCTGTCTCAATAAAGGCTCTGTTCTGTTCGCTTGCTGTTGTGTGGCCTGTATTCTCAGAGGTGGCTTAGGACAGGTGTTTGTCTACTGAGAGCCCAAGAGGGACCTTGAGCCAACGCTCATGAGGGCTAAGGGGCCTCTCCACAGATAGCTGCTGGCCTCCTTGACACACCAACCTTTGCAAAGCAAGCCCTCAAAGAAGATCCATTTGAATAAAACCCAACAGAGCTCTCTGGGATGAGGGCATCCCTCTCTACAATGCTAATTCCCATCTCTCACTCTGATGATGCCGCAAAATTCTATTGTTGCAGGAGGGAAAGGGAGGAGTAGCGAAGTGAGAGAGAGAAATCGAGAACAAAATGAAAGCAGTCAATATTTCTAAGTACCTCTTGATGGTCTCTACTGTCTAAAAGCCACCAAACCAGGTCCAAGCACACCAAGCCCCTGGCGACGCCTGCTTCAAGAGCAGCAGGAAAATCCAAAGAAACCCCATTTCACATCTATGAACATGCCACGATCTTTCCAGAGAGAGTCGTATGGATATCGAGTCCACCAAATCTCTCCCTCCTATGGGGGGAGTCATCACATCAGACCTTTATTTCTGAAGCACACATGTGGTACAAATAACTATTTGCATTACAAAACGATTCCAACAGAACTTGAGTGATTAGTTAGGGCTACGTGGACAGCCAGAATAATGCATCACCATTTACTGAATACGCAATTATTAAGAGCCAAGTCCTCCCCCTCTGGCCATGGTGGAGAACTCCCACGGAGTTCTGAGTGAAGATCAAGGGCAGCGGAGGGCCCCAAGAACAGGTTACATGGAGGCCCATGAGTTCACCTGCTGCCTTGTCGGGGGGCTGCAGAGGTTTTGCTGTGATAGGGACACGAGCCCGAACAAGAGTCAAAGTAGCCCTTGGGTGGCTGTGGCCAAGTGTGGCCTCCACCAAAGTCTCGGTTTCCTTCTCAAGGAGCTCCTGGAGGCTCAAGTCTTTCTCTGCTCACTTCTTCAGCCACCATGGTCATTGGAGCTGGCCAATGCCTCCCCCACCTCCCCTGGGGAGCTCCGCAGAGCTGGACACACACAAGGCGCCTTCATGCTCACGGATAAACCAATATTTGAGTCACGATCATCATCATAGCTGTGAGTGAAGGGTTTCCGTCCTCTGCCAGGCACTTCATGTGAATTATTTCATTTCACCCACACCCACCTCACAAAGCAGGTTCCACCAGATCTGAGAGAAGAGGAAACAGGCATGGGGTCTGACTTGTCCCCACTAGTAATGGCGGCTCCAGGAGCCAAGGCTGATCCCATCCACTCATTCTACTGACTAGATAATATAAGCCCGTTCTCCAGCCTTAAACACTATCATGGTGCCTAACTCTACTCATCAGAGGACAAGGCCATTGTCTAAAGGATAAAAATTGCACAGCTCAGGCCACAGAGTGAGAGGAATGGACAGCAGGGTCTTGAGAGATGCAAAAGTGTGATCAGAGAAGAACTGAAAAAGAGCTTGCTTCCCTTGGGGACTTAGACGTGAACACAGAAACCCAAGCCCAAGCCAAACGCACAAAAGATACCCCTTAAACGGAGGGGGACACGGCTGCTTCGTGCGGGTTTCCAGAACTTCCACACAAAGCCTGCTGAGGGGTTCGCAGGAACAATGACGACATGCAAATGTCATGTGACTTTTGTCGCTGATCTTTCAACATGCATAGCTGCGTTCATGTGTCTCCAATTCAAAATCCAAAATTGAAGTCTTATGTGGAGATAATTATAAGTGAAAATCAAACGCAGGCCTGGAAAACACCCCATTTTCCTCATAAAATAACTGCACGGAGAAGAGCCTGGATTCTCAGAGGAAGTCGGGGGATGGAACGGACTTCTCCGGCCGGGGCAGCGATCAGTCAGGCCTCAGTCATTTGAAGCTGGTGTAAATGCTGGGGCCCTGAGCCTGAGGTCTGAACCCCAAGTCCGAGGAAATGCACACTCCTCTTGGCTTCATTTCAACAAGATTGCATCCTCTAACAAAAGGCTGTAAGTGTGAACAGGAGATTAAATTGCATAAGGGGAAAAAAGACTTTTTATTTTTATGAATTAACTAGCTTGTTTATTTTTAGAGGCCAGGCTTTTCTCTGTTGCCCAGACTGGAGTGCAGTGGTGCAGTCATGGCTCACTGCAGCCTCCAACTCCTGGGCTGAAGCAGTAACACCCCAATCAATAAGACCGCACCTGAGTACATGGGACTATCGGTGCGTGCCGTTATACCCGGTGACTTTTTAATTTTTTGTAGATATGGGTTCTCCCTATGTTGCCCAGACTAGTCTCAAACTCCTGGGCTCAAGTAATCCTCCTGCCTCAGCCTCCCAAAACACTGAGATTACTTAGCCGCGCCTCCCAAGCACCAAAAAAAAAAAAAAACTAAAAAAAAAAAAAAGATTTCCCAATTTAAAAAACAAAATCGCATGTCTTTCGAGGGCCATTTGTACAGCAGAATCCTCTTCTATGTGCCAAAGATGGAGAGGCATGTCCGTGCTCCCCGCATCGAAAGCTGTCTCATGCACCGAGGGCTTTGCACCACGCTGGGCACTCCATATTCGTTATTTCATTTCCTCCACGCTCACCTATGCATTGGGTGGCAGTCACCATTCCCTGGCCCTCTTCTCAGAAAAGTTGTCAGCGACCAACTTTAAGAGGATTCTCTAGAAAAAGCCAAAGTGATGTGTCCAGCTGCCTGGAGGACACTTGTTCCGACCATGAACCAAAAGAGGACATTACCATTTAAAGAGTTGTGGCTTCGATGCTCAGCTCCAAATTAGCACTCTCTCTCTCCCGCACCCTTTTCTCTCCCTGCTCTGCTCTGGCTGCCGTTTCCTGAGCCCACTGTTTCCCTCTTAGCCCTGCGGGGCAGACTCCCAGGGGATCCTAGGTCTCCCACAACAGCATTGGCAGAGCGGTGCCAAGCCCCGGCTGACCAGTGGGACATGTCCCTGGCAATGGGGCCGGCCCTCCTCGCCAAGCTTCTTCAAAGTGGTTGCTATTTCTGAGTTCTGTCTGCTTGCCTGGAGCACAGCAAGGGTTACCATCTGACCCCAGCACTATTAAATCTTTTTAAAGTTTAATCTTCAGGGGATTTTGACTGTAAATAAAGAACACTCCACATGTAAAAAATAAACTTACACTCATGACTTCATGCGTGACCCCAAGTTCAATTTCTGTTTGTGATTTAGCAGAGAGGAGACAAGGTATGTGATACGCATCTGCGGGGGTGGGAGGGACTCCGTAGCAGAGAGGCAGCCCCCTCAAGTCACAGTTAGAGAAGAGGTGACATCCCACAGCCACCCGGCCGATAGGTGGCACAGCCGGGCAGCCCAGTGCCCGTGACCCAGGCGCAGCTCGCTCCAACAGCGGGCACATCTGGAGGTGCTCAGCAGTGACATCTGGGTTGATTTTCTGCCAGGATTTGGTGTCAGGGCCACACTTCCACTGGAGTCATGGTCCACAGATTGAACACCATGCACAATGCCAGACCTGGTATGTCTAAGGTTCTGTGCCCCCCTCGGCCACCCCCGAATGCTCTGTGGCAAAAGGACAGATGTAAGAAGCTTCAGATTTGGAGAACCAGCAATGCCACGTCTAATCAGGGGAAGGGCCGTCTCCGCAGCCCTCAGCCTTTCACAGCTCTCCATGCACAGGCTCTGGCTGTGCCCTGAAACAGCCCCCAGCCACTAACGAAACACACGTGAGCACCCCATTTTCCATTTACACATGAAGAAACTGGGCTCGCCAGGTGGCATTAGCTCGGTGATGGCCCGCTGACTTGCAGCTCCGCATTGCGGCCACAGCACCGACTGCCTTGCCTCCCAGATCCAACATGCAGCTGAGGCGTCCAGGCTGAGGGTGAAAACTGGCCCCAAGGGTGAGGGTGAGAGTCACACCCAAATCGCCTCTAACTAGAGCCATCTTCTGTCCCTCAGCTGCAGCCCGGTGCCGGAGCCCCCAGATGGCAAAGTGCAGAGGAGCTAGAGAGACGTCTGTGCACTTGACACCAGCCCCTCCACAAAGCCCTTTCTATCCTGGCTCCTGGTCCTCCCTGGGCATGAGGGAGACATAAACCTGGCCCCAGAGCAGGTGCCTCTGCAAGGCTCCCCCGGGCCGAGCCACGGACATGGATGATCTAGAACGAGAACACCAAGACCAGGGGCGCTCACTGTATGACTTTGGGTGGGGGTGCTTTCTTCCCTGGGCCTCCTTTCCCTAGGTACAACAAAAGGTCTAGAAGATGTCACATGGGACTGTTGTTCACCACTGGTGCCTTAGGGACAGCCAGCTCAGCAGTCTTCAGGAAAGACCGGAAGAAGAGAGGGGCTTTTAAGGAGACATGGTGTATACAAATACCAGGGGGAGAGAGGTTCTGACTTCATGCGGTGGGGAATGGGGGCATGGTGAAGTAAATTAAAAATGGCCACCTTGTATCATTATTGGTGATCTCCTTGCCTGAATCTCATTAGAATACAAGCAAAGGTCAGATGCAGTGGCTCACGCCTGTAATCCCAATATTTTGGGATTACAAGACCAAGGTGGGAGGATTGCTTGAGCCCAGGAGTTCAAGACCAGCCAGAGCAATGTAGTCAGACCCTGTCTCTACAAAAAAAAATAAAATAAAAAAGTAGCCAGGCATGGTGGTATGGACCTGTGGTCTCAGCTACTTGGGAGGCTGAGGTGGGAGGATTGGTTGAGCCTGGTAGGTCAAGACTGCAGTGAGCCATGATAGTTTGCACTCCAGCCTGGGCAACAGAGTGAGATCCTACCTGAAAAAATACAAGGGAAGGCACTCTGGAGTTTGGAAATTTGCACTATGCATATTTCCAAAACACAATGGATGGATAGATGGATGGATGGATAAAAAAATTGATGATGGATGATTGATGAATGACGGATGGGATGAATGGATGAATGATGATGAATGGATGAGTGGATGGATAGATGGACAGATGGATGATGATAGATGGGTAGATGCATGGGCAGATGGATGGATAGATGGATGATAGATGGATGAATAGATGATAGATAACGATGAATGGATGGATAGATGATTTAAAAAAAGCTGATGATGGATGATTGATGGATGACGAATGGGATGGATGGATGCTGATGGGTAGATGATAGATTGGATGAATAGATGATGGATAACAATGAACAGACAGATGGATGGTTGGATGGATGGACTGATGGATCTTGGATGGGTAGATGGATAGATGGACGATAGATGGATGAATAGATGATGGATGGATGGATGGATGATGGGTGGGTGCAGGTGAATAAAGGGGAAGTTGATTGAGTGGATGGGTAAATAAGGGAGAAAAGGGGACGGACAGATAGAAGGAGGGAGAGACAATGTGAAAGAGTGATGGTCAGGTTGACTGAGGGGCAGACAGGAGTGGATAAGCAGCGAGCAGGACAGATGGAGAGAGAAGTGAGTAGAATAATGGTGGGATGGATGGGTTGCGAAACTGAGCACCAGCAGCAGAAGAGAAACTTTCAAAGGGAAGATGAAAGCCCTAAGAACCAGCAATGCCACCTCTAATCATGGCCAAGACCATCTGGACATCCCAACCATGAGAAGGAGGATAGCTTCCTCTAAACAGCACCTGCCTTCTTTCCCATGCTGCCCAACCCAAGAACCCTGCAGCCCTGGATCTGATTCATCACGAAGCACCCCCAGTCAACTTCTGATAGAGATAGTATGTTTATTTTTTAAACAGGAATGAATTATTCAGCACTTCTAAATCGAGAATACATCAAGTCTAAAATGACACACACTGTGCTTTTCCCCCTCTCCCTGCACACACTTAGAAATATTCTGTAATTTCTTCAAAAGAATAAAATTATTGATTGTGGGTGAATTAAAAATTCAAGAAAGATCCAGGAACAAATGGGAAGTGGAAGATGTCTCTGAACTGGTGTTAAGTGCCCAAGGAGAAGAGGTGGTCAGTGTGGGGGGACAGAAGAAAGTAAGAAAGGAATGGATAAAAGGCTAGGGGAAGAGGAGGCATTTTGCTTCTGCCACATCGAGCTGAGCCGAGCTTAGAGTTTGTCTTCACACTCAGCAGGCATTGGAGGTCCGGACTCTACCAGCAAAGCCCAGCCCAGGTGGAAAGGCCGGGAGGCCCCGTGTGAAGCTTCCTGGCCCTGGGGGAGTGGTCTGGTTTATGAGGAAAATCATATAGTCTTAGCCCTGGGCTCAGGAAGGTGTGGGAGCCTCCAGGGCCCCAGGGTCCTGGCTTTGCTTCTCAGGGCTGGCTCTTCCAGTCAATGGGAAGACTTCTGACCATCATGTTGCTTCTGCCAACATGATGTGCTTTCCCTAAGGAACCATCATGCTCTGAGCCTCAGTAAATGTCTCTCATTAGGTGCCTGGCCTTTTCAGGAGGAATCCAGGAAGTCATGTGAGGTGGGAAGAGCCAGGCCAGAGTGGTCTACACGAGGCCAGACCATAGGCCATCCGAGGGAGGCCCCGTCTGGGAGTTAGAGCAAGGGGCTCAGTGGGCAGGAAGACTGTGAATGGAGGACTCATGAAGACTTCATGGCCCTCCCAGGTGAAAGGCAACCAGAAGTTCCAGAAACTTACTGTGAGCTCCAAAACATGCATTATTTCACCTACAAAGCATTGATGAGATGGAATAGGAAGGGAAATTAGGAAAAGGATGGTTTCTTAGGAAGACTGAGCTGGCTTCCTGTGGGCCTGGACAGGGGGCAGGATTTAAAGGGGCCCCCAAAGCAAGTATGTAACAAACGCCGCCCAGCCCAGAAGGTGTCTGCAAAGTGCTTAGGGCATTAGGACCAAGTCCGGCAGAAACAGGGATGGGTTTGTGAGGCAGGACAGACAAGCACAGCGGAGTCCTCGGAGCCAGGAATTTCCCCTGTGGGCATCTGGATTAAGAAGATCACCCAAAATGTGGGGGGGGGGGGAAAAGTCTTCTTCATACAAAGATGATCATCATAGTATTTGTTATAGAGAAAAACTTTTGGAAATAACTTGAATGCCAATAATAAAAGAATTGTGATGTAAATTATGGCACATCTATTCAATGAAAAATGGCAGCTATTACAAATGATGGTCCCAAACTCAACGGGAATTGAGCAAAATACAAACCACGTGATGCCTGAGGAAAAAACTGAAAGCTAGGGGTACAATTTTTCAGATTACATACACTGAAAAATGTGGATGAACAAGGGAAGATAAGGCCGGGGTCGGTGGCTCATACCTGTAATCTCAGCACTTTGAGAGGCACAGGCAGGCGGATCACAAGGTTGGGAGTTCAAGACCAGCCTGGCCAACGTGGCAAAACCCGGTCTCTACTGAAAATACAAAAATTAGCCAGGCATGGTGGCAGGCACCTGTAATCCCAGCTACTTGTGAGGCTGAGGCAGGAGAATCGCTTGAACCCAGGAGGCAGAGGTTGCCATGAGCTGAGATTGCACCACTGCACTCTGGCTTGGGTAGCAGAGTGAGACTCCATCTCAAAAAACACCCAAAAATTTAAATTAGCCAGGCAAGCTAATTTAAAAAAAAAAAAAAGGAAGATGAAAAGGAAATTTACTTACAGGTTAGCATCTGGTTTGTGTTGGACCAAGGGTAATTAAGGAGACTTTGATTCCCATGCGTCTGTTTTCTGAATTTGTAGTATCAGATAAGGATTTATTTTATCATTTTATTTATCTTATTTATTTTTTTAAGACAGAGTCTGGCTCTGTCGCCCAGGTTGGAGTGATGCTCACTACAACCTCCACCTCCTGGGCTCAAGCGATTCTCCTGCCTCAGCCCCACTGAGTAGCTGGGACTACAGGCACATATCGCTACACCTGGCTAATTTTTTTTGTATTTTTAGTAGAGACAGAGTTTCACCATGATGGCCAGGCTGGTCTCGAACTCCTGACCTAAAGTGATCCTCCCACCTCGGCCTCCCAAAGTGCTGGGATTACAGGCATGAGCTACCGCACCGGCCTCTGTTTATCATTTTAAACTACAAGCATGGTGAGGGCAGTTGCAGGGCCAGCCCCAAGTTTTCTCAGAGTTCAGAGAAGAGGTTGCAGAGAAAAGCAGTTGAGTCCGAGGCAGGTTGGTTTGCAGAAGAGAGGGCTGGGAGGTTGGCGGGTTGCAGGGTCACACAGCTGGAGCTGATTTCCTGAAACCACACCTGAGCCTGGAGCCAGAGCCTTCGAGGGTGCCCCGCACCTAAGGGGCGGAGATGGTGAGATACATTTTTCTGTGTCACTGGAATAGAGGTGCAGGAGGACGAGGTTATTTCTGTGTGTTTGTCGCTGCACTCCCAGATCGTGACCCACACTAACCATTCAGTACATCCTCTTTGGGTTAATGGATTGAAATGTGTCTCTGTGAAACGTGCCTCTGTCTTCGTGACACGTCCGGCGCACAGTGGGCCTTCTGCTTACACACTGAATTAAAGGCCCTGATTCTACCGGGAGCCAAGAAGAGGAGAGCTCCAAATGGCGTTTCACGGAGAAAATTAATCTGGAAATCATTTGGATAATCCTGGTCGGGGAGGGGGAGCATTTTACTCTTCCCTGGGCCCGAATTTCCCAAATACCGCATATGCTTCACACCGTTCCATCTGCGAGGCCTCCCCAGGGGGTCTCTGATGAGGGCTCTGCAGGCTGCGTGGACATCCAGCCCAGAGAGCCCCCTGCTTCTCTGCTCCACCCCAGTTCCTGATTCTGCTTGGTCCTGACCCCCAAGATGCTGTGTGTTTTTCCTTGAAAACCAGGAGATAGAGAGGACAAAGTCTAATTTGCTCAAAGAAAGTACATGACATGGTTTCTCTGAGAAAGACCAAAAACATTCCTGATGAATCGCAGCCCAAAGACCCTGATTAAAATGGACTAGAATGAATCCACTATACTTCTGCTTACAATGACATGCCACTAATTCTGTTTAATTCAAATATTAAACAGGATTAAAATTTCTATACGATTTATCAGGATTTAAGAAAAACAAATAAATGACAGTGACCATCAAAATATTGATAGTTATTGAGAAGTGACTTCTGGTGTTTAATCAATGTTATTTTTTTAATCGTGTGATTTTTTTCTTCAAGTCAGCTTCTGACACCAAACGACATTTCATCAAGGTTGGTAAAATGTTTAGAGAGGAGCAGATGTCAGAACATGGGGATTGCCAGTAACACTGATGGGAGCCAGTAATTTCCTTCCTGTCCAATGGCAAAAGGATGGAAAATAATCTAGATTGCATACGGTCATGTAAAGTTTACCGAAACATTAATGGCTATAAAAAGTAAGAGCACACAAAGCTATCTTCATTTTTCTCCCCCAAAAACATCACTAAGGGTAATGACTTTTATATTTTAATTGTTTTAATTTATGAGAAATTCAACTAAAACCTTTACTTTTAAACCCTGAAATAGCTACACAAATACAGCTGATGATATTGATTAATGTTTATTAGTGCGTTCCAAATATACTTGCATCTCAGTCAATTCTGCCATTTAATAATTTTGCTAAATCTCAAAAATGGAGATGCAATCTTGCCTTTAAGAAGGCAGCCCTGCTAGTTATTTACAGATTGTAACATTTACATAAGAGTTTGGTTTAACAAGAGATATAAATATAGATAAAACCCTTAGGACTTCATTCTTTAAACTGCCCTCTAAAAATCTGCCCTGCAATTTGCAAACTGAATTTTGTGCAGACTATTCTTGGAAGCCTTTGTGAATTAGGGAGAACTAACTCAAAGCAAGGGCTGGCTAATCACAATTTTGCAAATTGTACGTAGCAATCATCCTCACATTGTGAAATTCAGATCTATAAAATGCTGATGTTTTAAAGTTGAAAAATAAATTAGCTCACTAGAACTATTTCACAAAAAAAAAATCAGTCTGAGCCTTTACGACTAAATTATTTGTTTAAAAAAAAAATTAAAAGATAGTCACATTGGTAGCAAATAATAAATAAAGGCAGAATATCATTCCAGTATGTTCCTGCCACGATCATTCGAACGTCGGAGGGTGCCTCCGGGTGTCCCCCAACTTCCCAGCATCTCCTAGAAATACTCACCTGCATAGAGCATGTGGACCCTGTAACTCCCAGAATACACTTGTGGCCATGCCCGGACTTCTATTTTAAATGCGTGCAGGGTATTTGTCTACGATCTGGAAAACGCTCTCAGACAGGGGAAGGGATTAGTCAACATATTCTTTAATATGTCATCTATTCACTTGCTAAAGCCGATTCATGTCTGTCCAGCCAAAGAAGTTGGCAGTTAGCATGTGTTTATTTGTTAAAACCAATGCCATTTGGGTTACAAAAACTGTAATAATATCAACTATAAAAGAAGAGAGGAAAATGTCCCAAAGGCACTCTCCAAATCCAGTCTATCTGAAAATGGAGTGGCCCTGGGTGACAAAAGCTGACCTCCAAAGGGAAGCTTACTGGTCCACAGAATAGGACGCAACGCCCCAGGGCTGTGGGTACATTGCAGTGAATTTTCTACAGCTCCTAAAAGGAGAGAGAGGTATATATACAAGCGCACACGCATGCAATCACACATGTGCACACACGTGTATGCACAGACTCACGCACACACATCGTGTGCCTCTCCTCAGCCCAGTGCCCCACGCTGTAGCCTGGACACAGAGTCAGAGGTGGGTACAAAGACTGAAGCTCAGCAAACTCTGTGTTCGCAAACTCTAAGGCCTCTCTGTGGTCTTTGGTTCTAGTGGAATCTTGTGACTTTTAAAACTGCTTGAAACGAGTTCATATTTAAAAATACTGTAATTCCATTGCAAAGGCATCTGCCCACCCCAGCGTGGGTCCGTATCGTTTCATTGGCTCTTTTAGACCTACGTCTGGTTTGCCCAGTTCCTTCCTTGTTCTTGGACATCACACCAGTCAAATATAAACGCAACTGATAGGGGATTTGGTATCACCCCGTCGTAAAGCATCGTAAGCTCCTTGAAGGTTGCCACCGCACAGTTCTGGGCAAATATGCAGCTGAACCTCACGCAGTATTGGGAGAGGGCTCCATTCGCTCAAAGGGTCCTGTGGGAAACTGGCCAAGATGGTTTTATCATTTTTTAAAATGTGATCGAAATGACCTTGGAAAGGGCAGGCCAGATATGCCGATGCGTGGCCATTCTGCCTGCCTCCCACGTGTCACTGTGGAGACAGCTAGACACCAGCTCCCGGCCACAGAGGTGGCATTTCTTACCTCAAGCACTCGGTCGCTTAGTCTGCAGTTTAGGCATTTTGTGTAACATTGCTTCTAGAAAGCAAATATTTATATTAGTAAATACCATCAAGATATGATCTGCATTCAAGTGTTTTCTATAGGTAGCTGTTAGAAACAAGAAGAGAAATTGCTGCCTAAGTGGTGAAGAGGGAAAACAAGATGTGTGGGCGTCTCCGAAGAATTGATGAAATGCCTTAAAATGTTACCTTTGTGCTCTTAATTCTGAATGTTGACTCAATACTCCATTATAAGGTAAACCCTCCAAAGACAATGGTCAGAGGTCATTGAAACTCATCTCCCCCAGAAGGAATGCCCAGCGCTGCTCCAGCTGGCAGACACAGATGATTTGCCCAAAACGCATTTCCAGCAGCCTCTGGGAGGGCTGGGTTCAAACGCACATGTCCTACACCTTCCGGAGCACAGGCCCCTGGGAGGATGAGATGAGAGGACAGAGGCACCCACTCCCCTGGCCACTGGGCTTCCAGCCAGGCCATCTCCACATCTAGACACAGGAGTAAAACCAGGGTGTAGGTGAAAGACCTAAAGAGACATGTCACCTGCCATGTGTCTGCCCTGAACTCAGAGGTACCTGCAAAGGGGCTCTCCCCACTCCTGGGAGGTGGCTTGAGATCACGGGTGGCTGAGACTAAGTCCCTGCTCTGATAGGACCCAGCTGGGTAACCTCAGACAAGACAGTAAGCCCCCTGCCCCTCAGTTTCCTGTGGGAAAACGGCATAATGACTCCTGTTTTCTGGGAGAGGGGAGCTAGGACCCCAGACAGGGCCGGGCTTAAGGCGTGGTGGCTGTCTTCATGGTGAGGTGGCTGTAGGTGTTTATAACATTAGTATTTTAATCTACATTTTCAACTGTAAGTTATTGAATTGTAAGTTATCAGAGCCTTGGTTACCTTAAGAATAATGAGGGCTAATCCCCTCTCTATCAGGAGTAAAGGGAGGCCTTGCTCAGAACCCACCTCCTGCTCAGCCCACGCTTTGCCCTGAGTGCCCATGCTCTGCTGTCCTGCAAGCTGTGTCCCCGTGCCCATATCCCTGGGCTCCCCCAGGGTTCACAGCCAGGCTCCGCAGGGCTGTATCCTACATGCCACGGTGCAGCAGGTATCTTAGCCTCCTACCTTAATCAGGTTCAGCACAGGATTCCATGGCCTGCACAGGCCAGGAAAGGCAAATCACGTGGACTTTATGTATGGGCAGTCAGGCAGGCCCCAACAACCACTTGTTGAAGACCTTCCCAAAAGTCTTCAGCACACCTTGGAATGCCTCCCGTGGAATGAGGAACAAAGCAAATACTCTGCAACATAAGAGGATCAGGCCTCACCCTCTCATGCCCAGACTACTGCCTGGTACCTTGTCTCTGTAGCCAACCCTCCCCTACCCCATCCACCCTGAGCAGTCTTTCTACACCCTCCCTGATTATGTCCTTCCCTTGCTCGATAGTAGCCCCCCAAAAATGTTTAAAATATGTATAACAAAGGGGTACTGCCCAACATATGTAAAGAGCTCGTAAAAATCAATAAGAAAAATAGGAAAACATATTAACAAGAAATTTTCTTTTTGAGACAGAATCTCACTCTGTCACCCAGGCTAGAGTGCAGTCGCATGATCTCAGCTCACTGCAACCTCCACTTCCCGGGTTCAAGTGATTCTTCTGCCTCAGCCTCTCGAGTAGCTGGGACTATGGGGGTGCATCACCACACCTGGCTAATTTTTTTGTATTTTTAGTAGAGATGAGGTTTCACCATATTGGCCAGGCTGGTCTCGAACTCCTGACCTCATGATCCACCCACCTCAGCCTCTGAAAGTGCTGGGATTATAGGCATGAGACACCACGCCCAGCTAACAAGCAATTTATAGAAAGCATTGGAGTGGGCAACACAGATATAAAAAGATAGCTAGTTGCACTCTGAAAGAGGAGATACAAGTAGATGATACCAGCCATCCTCCTTCATACTGGTGAACATTCAAAAGAGCAATAACATTCAGCATTGGTGAGGTTTTGGGAAGTGAGTATGCATACAATATTGCTAGACATGTATACAGTGTACACAAACATTACTTGCAAGGGCAATTTGGTGGCGTCTATCAAAGAATTAAATATATACACCTAATAACTCTCCAGTGTTACTTCTAGAAATCTATCCTAGAGAAATATTCAAACTTGTTTACCGTGATTATTGCAGCACTGTAAGTGTAATATGGAAGAGAAAATAGAAACCTCCTTCACGTCCATCATATGGTTACATAAATACGAGCATGCCGTACCACACAGAATCACACAGAAGTTAAAAAATGTGTGCACCTCCTATGTAGTCGATGTTTTGATCTAAAAACAATGCTGTTTTTCTTTAAAAAAATAAGTCTCAGAACAACATGCATAGTATAATCTCATTATGTAGGGTCCAATGTCAATTTTATGTAAAATACATATGCATGATTTTCTTTTTGTGAGTATTTACCCTACATATGATGTATATATGTAATAAACAGTCCAGCAGGTGCTGTTTACCAAACCAAAATGCATTATAGGAGTTTTCTGCATCAATGGGAAAAGGATTTGGAAGTAAAGTTGAAAGGGGACTTGTGAATTTCACATTACAGAAAGCTGGATTGTTTGAATCTTAATAGCGAACCCACTGAACTTTTGTAATTCAGTGAAATCAACTACACTGAAATGCCACACCTTCATACTGCCTCTCCTCCTCCAGCACCAAGACCAGGATTCTTCACTGGACTTAGGACCTTACTATCAGGCCCCTGTTGACCTTCTCAAACCAGACCCTGCTACAAAGGGCCCCAAGGGGTTTGGCTCATGCCCCACCATCATCCTTCCTTCCTTTCTTACCTCTGCATATAAAACTCTGACATAATTTTCCAGGCTGCCTCCTCCAGGAAGCCTTCCCCCTCCTTACCCTGAACAACTCCTTTCACCATGCCCTATGACCTCTTATGACCCATCCCTTACTCATTAAGGGCAACTCACATTGGATGGTATACTTCACAAGAGAAAGGCCATGCCTCTTTATTCTCCCCATCAATACATATTTTTGAGCACCTACTATGTGCAGAGCAAGATTGTAGGTGCTGAAAATACAGCAGACAACAAAAGGCATGAGATTCCTGCCCTCAAGGAGCTGATAATGTGGGACAGGAGCCAACAGTGAAATAAGAAGAATAAACAGAGTGCCAAGGGTAGGGAAGCACGGAACAGAAACTAGAAGGTAAGGGAAGGAGGAGGACCAGGTGGGCCGGAAAGACCTCTCTGAGACATGCCATTGAAACCAAGGCCTGCAGGTAGAGAGCCAGCAGGGAGCATGGGGCCAGTGGGTGGGAACTGGGGCTGAGTACCCTGCAGGAGCTCAGGAATCACCTGTGTAGACAAGCAAACAAACAGCTCCACCCAGAGAAAGGGGAGGGAATGGGTGCAATCACCCACCTTAGCCTGCCTCTTGCTCACTGCTGCTGGTACATTCCTCCTGTCAGACAAAGAAGGGCCCTGGACCACCTAACCAACACCTTGCCCAGCCTCCTGGAGTGAAGGAGAGAAGGGACCTCCCCAGTGAGCTGGGATCACAGCCTGTTGCACAGGCCCAAAGTGCCTCTTCTTTGCACAGGCCCACAGGGAAAGCTACTCAGGTCAAAATGCAAAGGGAACCCCGACCACATGAGTTCAACAACCGAGCTCTGTCTCCTAGATCCTGGGAGCTGGTGCTGGGCCTACGAGGCTTTGGGCCTCCTAGATCTGGGCCTGCGTGCTGGGCCATGCAGCATGGCCCTTTCCTGAAGGCAGCCGCAAGGGTGGAGGACAGCAGAGCTGAGACCTTCTAAAAGTGGACCCTGGGCCAGGTGCAATGGCTCACATCTGTAATCCCAGCACTTTGGGAGGCCAAGGCAGGCGGATCACAAGGTCAAGAGATCGAGACCATCCTGGCCAACATGGTGAAACCCCATCTCTACTAAAAATACAACAATTAGCTGGGCGTGGTGGCGTGCACCTGTAGTCCCAGCCACTCGAGAGGCTGAGGCAGGAGAATTGTTTGAACCTGGGAGGTGGAGGTTGCAGCGAGCCGAGATCGCGCCACTGCACTCCAGCCTGGCGCCTGGCAACAAAGTGAGACTCTGTCTCAAAAAAAAAAAAAAAAAAAGTGGACCCTGGAGATGCATGGCACCTGGCAGCAGGCACCGAGGGCACCTGAGAGCTGCAGCTAACGCACAACAGAGCTCTCCAGACAAGGGGCAGAGTCCCGGAACCAGGGCCCAGGAGGCACAACCTGTGGGAGCCCTGTCTACACCACCTGCATGAATGATGAGCACTGTCTACACCATGGCCTGCACAAGTGGTGCTCCAGCCCGCCTGGCCCTGCCTGAGACTCCATTCCCAGGGACACCACAGTGCACCTGCTGCCCTGCCACAGAGGGGTTCCCAGGCCCTTCACTCTAATGTCCTCTGCACAGTAGGTGAGCATGGCCCTCTGACAACTTGCAGCCCCAGAAGACAGCAGGGGTCTCCAATAAGCAAAGCAAGCATTTGCTTAGGACACCAGCCATGCAGGGCCACCTCAAAGCTGAGTGCATTGAGAATAAGAGCTGGAGTTGACAGTCCCAAAGGAGTGTTGGAGTAGTTACTATGGGAGGCAGCAGGACTTTGATGAACTTCCTTACACCTGCATTATGGCCTACTGCTGTTTTTTATTCTAAAGTCCGCATAGTGGGGAGCGAGGGACAGGGCCATCTCTGTAGCCAACCCTCCCCTACCACATCCACCCTGAGCAGTCTTTCTCTGCCTTCCCTGATTATGTCCTTCCCTTGCTCTACAGCAGCCCCCAAAAATGTTTAAAATATGTATCACAAAGTAATGTCCAACATATGTAAAGAGCTCTTAAAAATCAATAAGAAAAAAAGAAAAATAGGAAAACATATTAACATGCAGTTTATAGAAGTCACTGAAGTGTGGCCATCATTATCTCTGGGGACTGAAGCAGCCCCGGCCCTGCAGAGGGCCAGGGAAAATGCTACTGTACCCTTTCTGCAAAAGAGGAAATGGTGCCAGCAAAGGAGAGAGGCTGCCTGAGGTCAAGAGGCATTCGTGGAAAAACCCAGGCTCCTGGCTCTCCATGCAATGCACATCCCAGCCCACTAGACTGCCCAAGGCACGGTCTGAAGACCATACCTATAACAACTGCATACCTCACGCCTTCACCCTAAAGAAGGCTTTCAGGTTAAGAGATTCAAATTTCATACACCACTTTTCCTCAACAGAGACCTCACCTGTACTCAAGATGCCACACTGAGCTGAGGACTCCCAGAGGCCACTCTTGGCCTGGGCTCTCAGGGATGCTGGAAACCACAGCCGGAGTGGACAGTGTGGGGACAGCAGGCTGTGAGGCCATCCCTCCTGCCCCGCCCTTGTAAGCCTCACACTGGACAGGGATCCCTGGCCATGGGACGCTTTGGAGGTCATGGGGTGAGGGTGACAGTTGCAGGGGGCGTTGGGTAACAGAGCTCAGAGGTTTGCTCAGAAAAGGGGCTCCCCGTGGAGGGTAGAGAGTGGGTGGGCTTCTCCAGGACTCCTGGGAAACAGGGCTGTGTGTGGCCAGGCTCAGATCAGCCTGCCCTGAATGACACAGTGGGGAGGACACAGAGCAGAAGACCTAAGCAGAGGTCAGCCACCACTAGTAGATTTTCTAGGGGTCCTTCTTGCCACTTAAAGTTATTTGTCACCGGCAGGAGGCCCAGGCAGGGCCAGCTCTGTCAGGGAAGGCCTTCAGGTTGGGAGACTCAAATTTCATACTCTGCTTTTCCTTAACTGGGAACCGACCTGTACTTCAGATGCTACACTGAGCTGAGGACCTCCAGAGGCCACTCCTGGCCTGGGCTTCTCAGGGATGCTGGAAACAACAGCCAGGGTAGACAGCGTGAGGACACTGTGAGACCATCCCTCCTGGGATGACCAGAAAGGGTTGACCAGTAAGCTCATTGTACAAGGCACCTGGACAGGAGCTACCTGCAAGCAAACCTCCACCCTGTTATCCAGGCTGCTCAGTCTCTGTCCAAGCCTCGGGCTGCAGAGACTGTGTCACCTGCTAGGGCAAGGTCCTTGTGAGTGTCCCAGGGCTCTGTGCCTGCCACGGCCTTGTCATCTCACTAAGCCATCACTGAGACCCAGGGATGGCGCCTGGCATGTCTGCTCTGAGGCTCACTCCAGCAGGATCTGGAAGTCCCTGGCCTTTTATTTTGATAGGAAGGAGAGAAGTCATTGAAGTGTGGTCATCATCATCTCTGGGGACTGAAGCCACCCCGGCCCTGCAGAGGGCCAGGGAAAATGCTACTGTACCCATTCTGCAAAAGAGGAAATGGTCCCAGGGAAGGAGGGAAGCTGCCTGAGGTCACAGAGGCATTCGTGGAAAAACTCAGGCTCCTGGCTCTCCGTACAGTGCACATCACAGCCCACTAGGCTGCCGGAGGTACCATCCGAAGACCATACCCTGTGATACAACTGCATAGCATACGCCCTTTGCCCTAAGCAAGGGGAAGCCCCCTCTGACAAGAAGTGGTGCTGGTCCATACCCTCCTTCAGATGGGTCTGGACACCGAGTGTCTCCACGCAGGCGACTAAGGGAGTCTTTCCAAGACAGAAACTCTATTTTTAATTTTATTATTTTGATTTGTATTTAAACTAGTTTAATACCAAAAGAAAAATAATCACCTTAACAAAAACTCCATTGATCTGACTTAACTAGGAAAAAAACTGCAAGGGATCCCGCAAGCTTACTTTTGGAAGGTGCTTTGGAAGCCGACTGCAAGCATGGGAAGCTCTGTGTGCTTGGGGCAGGGAGGGTTGGAGATGAGGTGGTGGAGGAGGCAGGACCACCGTTCCATTCTCTGGGACAGGCTTTCTCCGGGAAAGTGGCAGTGGGTCCCCCCTCTTCCCTTCCATCCCCGACGCCTCTGTCCATCCTGCGGTACCCACAGACCTTCCGTCCTCCCCGCATTGAGGGTCACATGCACCTCCCAGTCCTAGAAGGGCTCATCCTCTCCCCACCTGCAAAATGGCAAGTGCAAACTGCACCCAGGTGTTCAAAAGCATGGCATGGGCACCAGTAATGGGAAGTAAGACTCTCTCATTCAAATTTAATTTAATTTAACCTTTTTCTTGCAACAGGGTCCCGCTCTGTCACCCTGGCAGAAGTGCAGTGGTGCGATCATAGCTCCCTGCAGCCTCCAACTCCTGGGCTCAAATGATCCTCCCATCTCAGCCTCCCAAGTAGCTGGGCTGATAGGTACATGCCACCATGCTCAACTACTTTTTTTAACTTTTTGTAGAGATGAGGTCTCACTATGTTGCCCAGGTTGGTCTCAAATTCCTGGCCTCAAGCGACCCTCCTTCCTTGGACTCCCAAAACACTGGGATTACAGGTGTGAGCCACCATGCTTAGCCTTCAAATTTTAATAGTCCACCTGCATTTACTTTAATGTGACTCAGAAACATAACTAGCACCTCCATCCCATGATCTTACAGCAATATTAGGACTGGGGAACTAAGGTGGGTGGGTATCAGGCTGGGGAATAAGAGAGGGAAAGAAAGAGAGAAGGAAGGGCTGGCGGGGGGTGCGGAATTGATATAAAGCTGCTTCTGAGAAAACATTAAACAAATAACAGGAGGGTATGGCTATGGCAAAAGGAAATAAATGAAGATGGTATGGGTAGTGGGAGGTGCAGATTATCCCGTGAGCAGGCTAAGCACCTGCCTAGGGCACCAGATCAGTATAGGCACCAAAAACTGGAGAAAAATATGTGAAACCATGTGATGCTTTGGGGGAAAATATTAAATCTCAGAATTTTCTTCCACTTCTCCAAACTTACGCTATGGCTTCATATTATTTTTGATCTGAACTGCATACAGGGGTGGAGAAAGGGCACCTGCCGTTTTGGGATGCAGTGCCCTTGTAACCAGTCCTCAGTAGGAAGGGCCACCATGGTCAGCCACTCGGGGACAGATGGGCTCCTGGTCTCCCTCCACCTCTGCCCAGAGCATTAGGAAAGACAGACACAGCCCCAGGAGGCTCGGAGAGGCCCCTCTTGAGGCAGGCAGTGACTACAGGCATGAGCAGGGCCAGTGGTCACCCTCCGTGCCCTGTATAAGGTCCCCCACACTTGTCACCTCCAGGCCCTAGGAAGTGAGGGCTCCTTCAGGATCCGAGCATCAGGCCAGGTTCATCAGGGGGACGTTGGATCTCCTAAAGCAACGTCAAAAAATCCCACGGGCAAGGGATCCGGGGCCCTGAGTCGCCCAGGAGGGCTCACAGCAGATCATGAGGAATGAGTTTTACAAAGTAGCCCTCCGCCACAGCCCATGGCGATCTGGCCGTCTCCCTGTGGCCCATTATCCGAGCACTTGAACCCTGGATAACAATAAGTTCATAGAGAAGAAAGTGCTCGGCGTTAATTGTCTGTATTTAGTCACGCAAACAGAAGCAATGGTCTGAGAATGGCTGGTTAGCCGCTGACAGCCTCAGCTCCGGGCTGGCTCCGAGGAGCGGTTACAAATTGTTTTGATGGAGATTCTACCAGAGCAGTAAATTTCCTCTTAAACCTGCTTGCCTGGAACAAGTTCTCTCCCCTTCCTCTGTCTTCTCCTTTCTCCCCACTTTTCGCCTTAAATGAAATTCCTGCCGCTGCTAATATCCAACAAATAAACATCATTAAGAAATTGAAGGCACTGAAAGAATGTGTGGTTTATGTTAAATTTTCCCCTGTCAATCAATTCTGCATGTCTGCATGAAACCGATGATCGCATCATCATGTTAGTTTGCCTGACTTGTTCGGCACAAAGAAGGTGGGAACATTTTCTCAAGCAGGGATGTCAGCACTTGAAAACTCCATCACCATCTGTGCTCATTTTCTGAAAGGGGAGAAAAACAACCCCTGTTTAAGAATACACCAGAACAAATAACTTGAATGTTTGAAAATAAACCACAGGGTCAAAGAAACTTTATAATGAAACGGGGAAGCAACAGTATTGTTCTGTTTTTATAACACAGGGCTGGCGCACCTTCATTTGACTCAGTCTTTGCTCCAAAAATAGATATTAATAATGCCCATGGAAAGACCCGCACCATGTGAAATGCAGGCAAACACGTTATTTTAAAAGCATCTAGCAAGGCCCTAGGAGGGACCTATGGAGACAGAGCTCTCCTGCTCTCAGCTCTCCAACCCCAGGGCTCTGATGGGGTAGCCTCTGCATTCCTCCCACGCCACGCCTACCCTTCCCACTTGTCCCTGCTCCTCCCCACTCACTTTTCTCATCTGAAAGGTAATCGGAAGCCCCTCTGCTCCCAAAAGACCATCGCCCATAAAAAGCCAAGGAAGGCAAAACTTTCATCACCAAACTTTTTGAGCAAAGCCGTCTGCGACCAGCAGGCAGAAGGGAGGAGAGAGACGTGAATGGAAACATTGTTCCACCCTTAATAAACTTATAAGCCAAGAGCATTTTGATCTAATTTTTCTTTCTGCATCTCACTATTGTACTTTGTCATGAGGAGGTCTCACATAAATAATGCAGTGTTCTTATGAAAGTTTTTAAGGCACCCGAAGTTGGACAGCAGTGTTACAAATGATATCCAACACAAAGAATATCAATTAATCAAATGGTAAAACACTACAAGAACTCACAATACACAAGTAGCAGAGGGAAAGATAAATTGATTTTTGCTGCAGCACTGCGCCTTTTCAGCCGCACAACTGTGTGAAAAATACCAGTTAAAAAGTGTGCTGAGGCAGCAGAACCATTTAATACTCCACAAACAGTTATCTAAGGCAACGTCCAATAACCAGACAGCACAGTAATGTGACCTACATACTAACAAAATCATTTTTAGACATGGAAGCGACTCCGCACTGGCCCCTGGGTTACCAGTTAGGTAACCGGTTATCTCCTGCAACCTTCCCGGAACTTTGCCTCTGCCCCGCGTTCCCCGTTTCTACAGCTAAAATGTGTGCTCAGAGACCATCCAGAGAGCAACTAGAAAGACGTAGCAACCATGCCACTCTTTAAGTCATTTCATTCGATCGGCGGCCCCTTGAGTCTCTGCCTTTTCATCGCTTTTGTGTTTGTTTGGATTCTCTTTACGTGTCTTTTTTGTGTCTGGTGGACTTGTCTTTTCCAAAACGTCATCCCTTGAGCAGGGTGGAAAAGTCTTGCACTTGCCTGAGGACTCTTCTCAGCACTCCTCAGACATCTTGCTTAGTGTGGTTAAGTTGGGCAGGGGACAGGGCTGGGGAGATGCAAAGGTATTGCCATGAATCACGCTGTCATTGAACTGCATGGTAAAAAGTTCTCAAGCGTCCATCTCTCCAAGCCGGCCTCATCACCAAAGATCTGTCTCATGGACCCTTCACAGGAAATCATGATGCTCCACTTGGGAACATAGACAAAAACAGATGACTGGGGTCAAAGCACAGCCCCACTGTGACCACAGAGAGACTTTCAGGGGCTGGCAGTTCCGAAGCTGTCTGTAGAGGAGCAACCCTCACAACCTAGAGCCTTAGAGAACTCTCACTCGCTCTCCTACCAGGCCTTGACTCCCTCTAGTAGCTGACTGTGAGCTGCAGGAACCAATTTTCATGGAACATATGAGGACTCCGAGGACCTGAAAAGCTCTCATCCCTTCTATCACTATCCTGAAAACCAAGATGGCGCCCAACTCAAGAATTTCTCTCCAGCTAGAGTTGAGTGCCAGCTTTGTAAGTCCTTTAAAAATCTTCTCCTTCTAAACCTTTCTCCCACCCCATTTCAGTCTTCAGAACTTATGACTGATAATCCTCTTTGTTTCAAGAAAATCGTGGTTCACATGAAAAAAAAATGTTCACAAGATTACATGGAGAAAGCGCCAAGTCCCCCTAAAATAATGCCACAGCAATCAAGTTCATCTCAGTCCACATTGTGAGTATTTTTAGGGTCATGTTACCCTTTATGCACCAAGCTATGGAGACAAACCATTCACTTCTGTCCCGGAGACACGGCAGATGGAATCCTGGATTCTACTCTTGGTTCTAATGCTCACCTCCACAGGTGAGGGTTGGTATCTCCCTTGAGATGTGCTATATAAGTACTCCAAGATGTCACCAGCCATCAGCCAGAGCCCGTGTTAACACAGGCCTTAGCATAATGAATGGTATACTTTGCAGATTTCTGTTTCCAGAAAAGAGTGATTTAATATCATAAAATAAAGCTTCAGACCTCCATGCCAATTACTGTGTTTAAGTCATCGAAAGCCACCCAGGAAGGTTAGAGGACCATGCCAGTGTTAAAGGAACGTGTAACCCATCTGCAAAGAGAGGCCAAGTTATGCTGCTTTCTGGGTAAGAAGAGCAACTCGCTAAAAGCTTCAACACAGTGAGAAGAAAATGTCAGGCACCACAACCTTACTGCATTGGCAATAAACGTGAGCCAATAACTAAGTCATTGTCGCCGGTTTTACTTGTGGGTCAGGCTGAGAAATACTGAAACACATAATCAAGTTCGGACCGTATTTTAATAGAAAAAGAAAAACTGTAGTGATCACAGCCCACTGAGAATCCCAATGCGCTATGAAGCAATGAGGGATGTATCAGGAGAAGGGGCTGTCAGCAGACTGAAGGATCAGGGTGACTCTCGGGTGAAAGTGGCAGACCGCAAAGAGAGGAAAGGAAGGCACATCTTCCTCATACCCTCTGTTAGAGCTCGCCTTAGAAGAGAGGAGTTTCCAATGAGCAAACAGGGAAAAGCTAGAAAGATTAAAAGCATCCCTCATGTAAAGCCAAAGCAGGTGCAGAACAGATTTTTTTTGTATGTCCTCTGGCCCTGGGAAGAGTGCCCACCTAATCACTGTGCCCCCTGAACACAGTGGCCACGCCTCATTTAGCAGTGACTAGTTTTTCATTTCTTTAAAAAAAGGCACTATTTCACATATCAATCAAAAAAGGGGGGGGGGGGAGTATTTAAGTTATTTTAACATCAAGTGTTTTTTTCAAAGCTATAAATATACGTGAGGGGACTAATTGTAAACTTCTCCCAGAAACCCAAATCCAAATTCATGTTGCCATGCGAATTGGAGATAATAAATTACATCCTTCTAAGTAAAGCATCCACTGTAATAAAACACCCACCCCGGAGAACTCAGAAGCCCTGATCCCAGCTACAAGGATTCATGCCTTTAGAATTCTGGATATATATATTATTTTTCTGTCGGTTCCCTCCACTTCTCTCAATTACTGATGTTCTCTACATTATGAATTTTCTAGGGTTTGATGTGTGATTATGGCTGTATTTTTATCTATATGTTCTGTGGCTCTTATACTTAAGCTCTTTGCTCACAAATCTTTTATTAAAAGTACTAAATTGTAAAAAGCACATTCATATTTCATTCAGTGTTCCATACAGAAATGTGAGTTTTCACAGCAAACACAGCTGCATACAGAAAGTTACCATAAAATAACATACCAGACTATAGATCTCTGCACTTTGAATGCTTCAGCTCAGAAGTAACTTTACTGAAACTATGTTTTCCAGAACATTTTCATCTTCTTTCTCCAACAAACTCAGAACTAACTTTTCCATTTTCCAAATCAAAATTGCAGGTGAAATATTCACCTTGACTCTCATGCACTTGTAGGCCAAAGCCAAAAGCAAACCCGCAGACATTTCAAACATGACAGCTTTCGGCTCTATCAGAGTGTTAGGAGTGAGTGTCTTACAAACCCAAGACACACACATCCATTTTTATATCAGTGCATCTGTAGATCTCAGCTTGAAATGAATAAGCAGAGAAAAGAGAACCATCTGACGGTGGGGTGAGATGGCTCAGACATGGAGCCAGGAAATGGGGTGACAGAGAGATAAGACAAGAGCCCCACTGAGTCCTGGAAATTCCAAGGTATTGATTCAAGGCAACAAGAGAACAGAGAAACTCAAAGCTGAAGTCTGACCAGTGTAAATGAGCATCTCTTTAAAAAAAAAAAAAAAAAATCTCTCCAGGGAATGCACACACTGGCCTGGTCAGCTAGCAAGCCACTGACCTTTTGAAAAAAAGGAGTGTAGAATTAAAACTGCCAATAAGGCAAAACAATTACTCAACACAGACTTCATGAGCAAATGAATAAATGGGTGAATAATGTGAACATTTGTCAGTTGCAGTCAGCATAATAAATGAATCTGATATTAAAATTTGGAGGGAAAAAACACTGATGTGACCCTCTGTCAGATCAAATCACTAAATATGTCGGGAGGATCCACTCCACGCCTGGCTCAGGCTCCGTGCTGCGGGTGGACCGACAGAGGACAGGGCACCTGGTGGGACAGGCCTCTCCTCACCCACACAGGCCCCTCCTGCTGAAGCCCAGCCAGTGTCTACCAGGCGCCAGGACAGATGGTCCCCAAACCCTGCCTTGGTCCCCCACCCAATCATGCCTGGAAGAGTCCTCCAGGTGCCAAAAGGTGGGTTCCCAAGTCCCAACCCCCAGGCCCAGATCTAGGGTCACCATGTGGACCCAACCTTGCCAAGAGACTGTGGGGTTAGCCCCACCCAACAAAGAGGCCCAAGAAACACTCTCAGCCTCCAATGTTGGTGTCAGGACAAAGCAGAGACAACCATCCCTGCAGCTTCTCAGTGATGGAGGGGGCTGAGGCTCGGGGGGCTATCTCAGGGGCTTAAAGCTAGGACTGCAGAGCAGCCTGACTGATTATCCTAAGAACATTAAATACCCAGCTGTTCACCACTCAGATCATACCTCCATTCGCCAAGCACTTGACTCAATTAACAGAACACTCTCCGCCCCTCCCCAGACACCATGAAGTAAGCATTCTCCTTCTTTGTACAACTGGGGAAACTGAGGCAGTCAAGAACAGGTTCTCGAGGGTCAAGCGAGGACACCAACTCCCCTCCCTTCCCAGGGACCCTCTTGCTCCCACTCTTGCCCCTGCACAAGCTCACTCCTGGCAGAGGATCCTCTAGCCCAAGCTCTATATGGGCTTCCTCAACTACTCAGCTACAATGGGAAACTCACACTGTCCAGTCCATTTGGGGGAAACCAAGGCCCAGGCAGAAGAGAATGTACCCTCAGGCCCTGAAGCTAATGGCAAGCAAAACCCTCAGCCTCCTGCCTTTCTAGCTCCAGCCCTCCTGCTCCTCTCTGGGCTACTCCCTTGGAATCTTATTTGAAATTCTGCAGAACTTCAGAGGAGCCAATGAGCTGAGGACAGAGATGTCTGCCCCAAGCGGTCTCCTCCTGGGAACACACACTCCTCTGTCAGAGGCATCTCTGCAAACTGTCAGGAAGATACATACATGCTTTGCCCCTAGAACTTCTCTCCAGCCCGATTATGAGAACTTGGGCCGGTCCACCACCCATCATTTCTCCCAAATGGTGCCGGCAGAGGCTAAGAGCCTGCAGGCTGACTGGTCCATGTGGGGCAGTTCTGTGGGCCCCAGGCTTGCACCCTTTCTAGCACACAGCCACAGCCCTCTCTCACCACCACTGTCCTCCTGAACTTCATAGGAGCAAAGCACTGCTCAGTGACCCTACCAGGTCGCCTCACCTGCTGGCCCCAACTGCCCCCAGAGCGGCTGACTTTGGGTCACATAACTCACTCACTCCCTCCCCTTTAGTTGGGGACAGGCAGTGGGAGGCCCCACAAAGGTCCTGGCCGAGAGTCCCCCCTTGTTGAATCCGTGAAGTTAGAGCAGGAGCTGGGCTGAAAGTTGGTTTCTAGCTTGGCAAAGTCTCTGAACCTCAGCTTTCCTTCCAGGAGAATGGGATAACAACTTCAGCTCCCTCCCATCAGAGGCTTCTGGACAGCTCCAGTGAGAAAGCCTAAGGGACCTGGCTTTAAGAAGGATCCATCAGATTGTGTGGGCCGGCTCCCGTGGTTCAAACTCCATTGAACTGGCCGTGTCTCCGCCTGTTTTCTCCGAAGAAGCCCTGAGACGAAGATGCAAATGGGGGCGGTTTTTGCAGGAGGCAGTCCCAGGAAATGCCAGGGGTAATGGGGAGGTGGGGAAAGAAAGGAAGTCTGTGCAAAGCGGTCAAAAAGTACACTGCACCGAGGGCACCAGGCCTGAGTCCAACTGGAAACTCTAAGACCCTGAGCGGGACTCCCGGAAGCTGCCCCATCCAGGGGAGAGGGGGAGACCGCTGCCTACCCTACCCACCAGTCCCCATTCCATCACTGGCTGAGGGCTGCTCCAGAGGTGTTAACTCCCTGGCATGTGTGCTTGCCCCCATGGCAGGCCAGACACACACCAGTGACAAAGGACACCCCCAGGCAGAGTCGTGAATACTGGCATAAGGTAGCCTTATCCTGCGAGGTGAGTGGCTGCCGAGGGGCACGGACAGTGTCTGCTATCTCTGCCTAATAAAAAAGTGTTGGCTGGGCACTGTGGCTCATGCCTGCAATCCCAGCACTTTGGGAGGCTGAGGCAGGTGGATCACTTGAGGTCAGGAGTTAGAGACCAGTGTGGCGGACATGGGGGAAACCATGTCTCTACTAAAAATACAAAAATTAGCCACACATGGTGGTGGGCGCCTGTAATCCCAGCTACTCGGAAGGCTGTGGCATGAGAATCGCTTGAACCTGGGAGGCGGAGATTGCAGGGAGCAGAGATTGCACCACTGCACTCCAGCCTGGGCAACAGAGCAAGACTCCATCTCAAAAAATAAAAGTGCCAAAAAGCAAACAGGGAACCTGATTCTCTTTCAGGAGACAACCCCCAGGCTGTCTGCTCTCCAGAGAAGCTAGGAACCTGGCTGATCATAGAAACCTGGAGACGGCGCCGAGGCCTCTGCCCTGCACCTCCCGCCCTGCCTCTCTCGCTATCATGTAGAGCCTGACATGGGCACAGATGCACTAGCATCAGAGCTAACTGGTGGGGTGACAAGGAAGGTGCCTGCCCTCCAGAAATTGGGGTCGCCTCTGAGAGATGGAGCACATGTGCAGCAGTGGAGACACAAGGTGGTGAGCCCTGTCCCCATCCCAGGAGACCCCGGACACCAGCCAAGCCTCAGAAACCCATCACCCATCCAGGAGCTCCTGGGAGCTTCGATATTCCACATGCAGATGAAAACCTGTGTGCCTAAAATCCATTGAGCCAGAACCCCCAATGCTTTGAGCATCCCTCTCTATGAAGATTTTCTTACTGTGATATTCCAGCTCCCAGTGTCAGGAAAAATTATGTAAAAACAAAGAAAAATGCCCCTGCCACCAGAGAGTTTATAGTCCAGCAAGGGGAAAAGGGGATGAAGGAAGTAAGATCAACATCAAGCGTGAAAGGTCGTCTTCCCTTCCTTTGCCGGTCAAATCTGGGGTACTGTGCCTGCTGCATCCATTTGGGACACATTCATTGCTCTCTGTTTGTGGGTCCTAGGGGAGTTTGGGGGTTTGCCTGGAGGATTGCAATGGGGTTGACATTCTATACAGAGGGCCCAACAAGAGGAAACGCGTGGAAGGTGGAGGTGCCTGGAGTCTGTGGGGACCAGCTCACAGGGCACAGACGCCAGCGGCTCAAGGGCTTACCCTTGGCTCTGTGGCGTTATAGCCCCCAAAGAGGACACTTTCTCTTGAGTGCAGGCCAGAGGCCTCGGCGCCGCCTCCAGGTTTCTATGCTCAGCCAGGTTCCTAGCTTCTCTGGAGAGCAGACAGCCTGGGGGGTTGCCTCCTGAAAAAGAATCAGGTTCCCTATTTGCTTTTCGACACTTTTTTTTTTTTTTTTTTTTTTTGAGATGGACTCATGTTCTGTTGCTCAGGCTGGAGTGCAGTGGTGCAATCTCTGCTCCCTGCACCTCCACCTCACAGACTGCATTCTACAACTGAGTTCTGGTCCTGTGTCTGCTGCTCAGAGGCTGAATGGACCCAGACACCTGACTTCCCCTGTCTGAGGACCTCCTGGGTCTTCAGGCAAATCCTACAGGATTCTGCATGTGACAACCCAGGTCACTGTGCAAAGCCACAGGCATTTTTAGGAGTTAGAAAGGAGTCAGCCCCAAAGCAGCAGAACCATGGCTGTGAGTCCCAGGGACTGCCCACAGCAGAGCTGAGACTAGGACTCCCATCTGCTCCCAGCACGTTCCCCACCTGGCTGTGGCCTGGAGTCCTCCCTGTCGCAGGAGGGACAGAGCCTCCCATCTCCCAAAGAATCTGCATGAGGATTTCCGAGGAAGTTGGCCTCCCTTTTCCACATCATTTCGCCAGTGCTCCATGCATCCTAGTTTAGAATGACTTTCTCTGCCTTACCCCCAAACCTTCTTAGTAGTGCTGGGAAAAAATATTATATACAAACAGTGATTATAAAAACTTATTTGTATATGTTGCTAAAACGTGCTCCATATCTTTATTTAGCATCATCGCCATGAAAGTATCTCAATCCTCGAGACCTTGACACTGACTTTGCAGAGGCCTCCACACGCCCCCCTCCTCGGCATGCATTGGTGGGGCAAATTCTACCTGGCCCACATCAGCACCTGGCGGGGACCTCTCTGCACCCGGCCTGGTAATCCCCCCCTTTCCCTGGGCTTTTTTTTTTCCAGCATCATACATTATATTTAAGTCTCTCCAGCAATACAAATTTCAATTTGGCCAAGCTCTTTAATATTAATAGTTGTCAATCCAAATGCAGAGTGCATAATAAAAAATTTAATCGAAACGAATAGCTCACATATTTCTCTACCTCCTAAATATAGTCACCAATTAGACAAAAGATTTGGTTATATAACTTTGTAGAATTAAAGCCACCTACTAAGGCCCACCAGTTAGGGCTGAGAAAGCTACAATGCAGATTGCATTCTGTCCATTACTCTTAAACAGAAAGCACATCTCATCCTTCCTTTCTTCCTAGGCACAAACGGTGAACGCAGAATGCGCAGGCATGCAATTCGTGAGAGGTGTGAAAGCTAAACTGTAATCACAAAGTTACCCAGAGTGATAACAGAAGGGACTGGGGGCATCCCCCTCTGTCGCCCTTTACAGCTAAAGCAGCAGCATCCCCATAGCCACTACCCGATTTTGCAGACAGAATAACTGAGGCTCAGAGGCACAGTGCACGCACCTCAGCTTTCTGCCTCCTTAGACACAAAATTGTCATGCAAAGAGGTTATTTTTGTTTAATATGAGAACTTAGTTGTTGCTGGTTTCTCCGCTCTGTGCTAAGAACTCGCACGTCACCACTGGATCAGGGGGAGCCGCGGTCCCCAGAACCTGTGAAAATGGCCACCACCAGAACTCCTTCCAGGCAGAGCAGACACAAAGGCTGACTTTCCACTGTGATGACCAGGGGCCTGATGGGGAGTCCCAGAACCACAGTTCCAGGGGCAACCCCCTGACGATCCAGCATTTTATATAACTACTGAGCTGGAAAGGACCCTACCTCTCCTATCAAAGCCCATCCCCCTCCTATTACAGCAGCAGAAGTCCAGGGGAAGCTGAGAGATTTGACCAAGGTCAGGGAGAAAGTTAGTGGCAGAGCTGGGACTCAAACCTACACACACACACACACACACACACACACACACACACACAGTCATGCACTCAGGAATCGGAGAGTTCTATAAACACTGGATCCAGCCCTCACCAGGCTCCCCCCATTGTGGTCATCTTGCCAGGTGCCAGGGGTATTTCTTCGGCAAATTACTCCAGGCCTCTTTTGTGAGCTGCTCTGGGCTCTGCCCTGAGTTCCATCAAGCAGGAAGTTTAAATGAAATGGCTCCCAAGTTCCTTAAATGGTTTAATAAAACATATACTGACTTCAATGTGCAGTTTATAGTGGCAAACTATTGCCCCTCAGTTGGGAAAAATGACCTCCAGTCAGCAATATTCCTTTCAGCTTCATGATTCTGGTCTGCTGTTGCCCATTCCCTCAACCCACTGGGCAATTCTTTTCCATAACAAGGCCGGCTGCAGCCACCGCGTGCACTGCGGCCGAAGGTGCCCAGCCTGTGCCTCCGCAGGACCCATTCTGTGATAAGACAAAAGAAATACCAAGCAGAGGACAGTAGCACATACAGAGGACAGGAAGGCCACCTGGAGAGCAAAGAGACCCCAGAAAATAAATGTAGGGGATTCAGAGAGATTTGGGGAAATTAAATGTGACATGAAACAGAAAGCGCTGTGTGAGTATAAGATTCCTATTCAACACCACCCAGAACTGGGATGGACAACAGGTTAATCAGATTCAGGGGGCGAAAAAATGCCTCCTCTTGGCATCTGCAATGGTAAGATCTAGAAAACTGGAGGAGGGTACAATATGAATTTCTAAAACTCTCCCACGTTCATAACAAATAGCTGTTAATAACGCTTAATCACAAATGCCATTTCCGATATTTGGTGCTGAAAGGTTTTGCCTCGTCTGAAAAGTACTGGAATTTGACTGCCAGAAACTGATGACCTTTTATCCTAAACTGTGCATCGAGATGGCTTGTTAAGCTCATTAGTATTATATGGTGAATTAGATTAGGCATTTTATGATTTTTCAAAAAAGGCTTTTTTGATATAAAAAAGCAGCAATTTCCTTTTTTGACATTTTTCATTTTTAAGGTAATAAAAATGGCACATGTGTACCATGGCATAATGGATTAATTAAGGAATATTATGTTTATCCTAACTCTTAACCGAGTTGTACATCTCCATAACTCACTCATAAAAATTAATGCATTATCTTATACCAGGGGATGATAGATCTTCTATTTTTACCAAACCTGCTCAGAATACATTGTTCTAAATTGGATTATTCTGAGAAATAGTGAATGCCATATTCCAATATCATCAGCCCAAAATTAAATTGTTATTTTAAAATGTTACATTGTTATATATAAAATCTAAACCTTCTCCCCACTGTGGCTTTGAATTGCTGGACTCTTCTAGCTCTTGAAGAATCAAGCTACCCCCACCACCTACCCTCACAGGCAGCCTATTTTATATCTTTCCTCATTCACAATGGATTTGTTGTTTAAAAAACACATGCATTGCATCAAAGAGTCACTGGACAATATTTTTGGCTATCCCTTTGTGTCTTGATGGTAGATGTGAATATAAAAGAATATTCATGCAAGATTCATAAAGGCCCCAGATTTCTAAATCAACAGATGAAAAATCCCTAAAAATAATAATGTCCAGATGTTGCTTATTTAAATGAGCTGTTTCCATTTAATGTTGCCAATCACAAAAGTGATAGAATTTGTGAATTTCAAGGTATTCATAATTTACAGAGGATTATAATTTTTTATCAAGAGAGCATCCAAGGTGATTAAAATCAGTGATTTCAATAAATATAAATGATTCCTTCACAGAGGCTACCTTTATAAACTTGGCCTTGTACCACAAAGCCCACACTTTCATACTGTAAAGGCTTTTTCTTTTCTAGACCCCTCTTCGGCAGGGAATGTGACCTGCCAGGCCTAAAATGCAGATTATTTTTAATGTGCTACAACTTCAGAATTGAAGGGACTCTCAGAAGTTATATAGTCCCAATTGCTCTTACTGGTGAGAAAACAGAGCTCAAAATGTTTGACCCAAAGTCTCGCAGCTGAGAAGAAAGAAGCTTCTAGAATCCAGCCTTCTGAGGTCCACCCACTAAAATTTAGGTTCAGCGTTAGTGTAATTCCAGGCCTGCTGGCATTACCAAAGGAGACTGGGAGAAATGGTGATTACCAAGCCCCTTCCCACACTGGCATACCTGCAGGTCAGGGGTCTGGGAACCTGCACTTGAAACAGATTCTCCCAGCAATCCTGAAACCCTCACTATAATATATTCCCTGGTCTCAAGTCTCCCAGAGGCCAAAAAAGCTTCTTTGGCATGAGACAGGATGAAGGAGTCAGCATACCGTTCTGAAGTTGACAACGATCTTTCAACAGCCCAGGATGCTTCAAGGAATCTGACCCCAGCACTACCAGCACTAGGAAACTCTCACGCAAATGGTCAGCAGGAGACCTGTTCTTGAGAGGCAGAAGGGTACAATGGCAGGCAGAGCTGCCCAGGCAGCCCTGGACTAGAAGTGAAACTCGGCTCTACATTCTGGCCCACGTTCCCATCCTCTGCACTGTATCTCAAAGCAAAGACAGGGTATGGTATCTCTGCACAGCTGGTGATCGGGTGCGAGCCACAGGGGGGACATCCTCGGCACACCTCCTATGGTCCAGTTGTAACCAAGGGTCTCAGCTTGAGTCAGAGTATGTGGTGATGCATCTTGAATTCCTAATGGGCACCCCGGAATCAGCCCACTATTCTAAAGGGGAGAGGACACTGCAGAGGACCTGGTGGGATTCCTTAAAGAAGGGCATGAGGTTTGTTGGGAAAATTCAACTCATGAAGGGCACAGTGCAAGGCCAGGGGGCTCCTGCTGCCTGGCACCCAAGCTCCCATGCTATACATATGCATAACAATACAGGCAGGTTCACTGCCCGGGTTGCTCACTTAGACTTGAGAAAGGGTTACCTGAGGGGAGAATTTCCCCCCAGCTCCTGGCCGCTCTTTTTACTCAAGCTGTCATCCTCTCTACAAATCCTAACATAATATCTGCATGCCTAGTCCTTCAAAGAGAGAAAGTCACTACATATTGGTGCTACACTGCAGAAAAACTAGAGTTCTGACCACCGTTGGGAGACGATACCTGTGTCTCAGCTGGGGAAAGAAATTCACCTCCCTTTTTTCAAAATGCAGCTCCATTCAGGAACAGGCCAGCCCTCTGAATTGAATGTTCTTTTTAAAGTTCAGTAGTAAAACCCTCAAGGGTTCAAAAAGAAGTGGCTTAAGATCAAACGTGGGCCATTAAAAAAAAGCACTTAAGTAGAACTTCTGTTAAACTGGATGTAAACTTTCCCCAACGTATCATTTCCAGGCATAGGAAGGGATTATATAGTTGATCTAGAAGGACTTCGGGAAAAAGGTGCCTGGTACCCATCACAGCAGTTTCCAGGCCAGGCTTTCCTTAAATGCATCTCATTTAAATTGAAGATGGAACTGAAGGGCAGATGCTTGGGCTGCAGTTGGACTAAGCTTCAAGACTCTTTTGAAACATCTTGGAGGAGGAGGGGGGATGTCTTAGGTACAGGGGAAGCAGCACAGTTCTGGCCACTGGAAGTGTCTTCCCTGGCTGAGGCCTCACACCTGATCATGGGGTATATCAAACATCTCATAGGAAACTTTTCTTCTGGAATTTATACTCTCACCTTCTCCTCTCCACTGCCAACACCAGCTGTAAACACGGAGGCCCGAGCCCATGAAGGGAACCCAGGGCAATACACAGATGACAGCGGGTGGCTCCCAGGAGGGCTAAAGGATGCTGCCATCCTCTGGCCACCATTAAGACCCAGATGCTGCTTGGAAGACCACACACCGATCTGTGACTCCCTTCCTCTGACCAGAAGGTCACCAACTTCTGTCCCAAGCACACTAGGTGACCAGGGAGAAGAACCAGCTTTGGCATGATGCCTCAGCAGAAACCTGCCGCTTTGGACACATTTGAGGCTCCCTGTGGGCAGAGAGCAAGCTGAGAGCCGTCGAAGCCAGCTCTCCATGGTTAGAGATGGCAGCCACAGAAACAAGACCTGGGCCCTGGAGAGATCCACCCACCCCTCACCCCAGCTAGTTCACAGAATCTTCTCCCAGACCCCTCTGCACCATCAAGAGCTACATAAAAGGGTTTCACCCAAGAGGAACCTCACTGCCCATTTTCCCCATGACATCTTGGCCCACTGGGACTTTGACCAAGAAGGTACAGCCATGGTGACATCTCCGGAGGCAACCAAGGGCTCTGAGTTCTGCCACCTGGCCCAGGTATGGGGTCTGGGACCTGCGGGGCTGACAGGGCACCGTTCTGCTCTCTTCCCAAAACACCACCAAGGACAAAGTCTTCCCCATGACACTCCACCACTGCCCCCCCCCAGTGAATCCCACTGCCCTTCCACCTCCACTGCACTGCTTTCCTGGACACTGTCAGTCTAGGAGGTAGCATCAAATACTCATCTGTGAAATGGGATAATGACAGTATTTATTACGTGAGGTCACTACAGAATTAAATGACATCATGCATATAAATGAGCACAGTGCGGCCGGGCGCGGTGGCTCACGTCTGTAATCCCAGCACTTTGGGAGGCCAAGGCGGGTGGATCACGAGGTCAGGAGATCGAGACCATCCTGGCCAACATGGTGAAACCCCGTCTCTACTACAAATACAAAAATTAGCTGGGCGTGGTGGCACACGCCTGTAGTCCCGGCTACTTGGGAGGCTGAGGCAGGAGAATTGCTTGAACCCGGGAGGCAGAGGCTGCAGTGAGCCGAGATCGCGCCACTGCACTCCAGCCTGGTGCCTGGCAACAGAGCAAGACTCTGTCTAAATAAATTAACTAATTAATTAATTAATTAATTAACACAGGGCTTGACACCCAGTACACAGCCGACAGGAGGTAGCAGTTGCATACACTGGATTTCCCCCACAAGCTGAGCTGCCCCGCCTGCCACTGCTCTGGGCACCATGGAGGCCTCCAGACAGGTGTGAGCTCTTATATGCAAGAAGGAGCCAGGAGTTCAGCATGGAAAACATGTCCTGAAGGACAGGGAAGGACTAGGAGCAAACACGGCCACCTCTGGCAACAAGAGTGACCAGGGAGCCCACCTGGTTTGCCCCTCAACTGAAGAATGAACATTCGCCATCCCCACGCTTAAAAGTCTTGCCTTTGCTTCAGAGGTTTTCAAACATTTTTTTCTACCGATTTTTTTCAAGTGAAAGTTTTCTAAGGCAGCTCACTGTGTAAAACAGATGTGCACAGAATGACCCCGGAGGCAGGGCTCTGTGTGTCCTGGAGCCCCCAGCTCCCACTCCCTGGAGGTTTCTGCTTCATGACCATCGGCTGCGAGGAGATTACATTAGACCCGTGGTTCTCAAAGTGTAGTCCCTGGGGCAGCAGCCATGGCATTGCCTGGAAACTTAGAAATTCAAATTCTTGCACCCTACCCCAGACCTTTTGAATCCAAAACTCTGCGTTAGGGCCCAATGTTGTTTTTTCAAAGCCCTCCATGCAATTCTGACACCTGCTCAAGTTGGAGACCCGTGACATTATCCCAGCCATTCAGACCTTGGCTATAAGCGAGCAGACCACCTTCCCACTCCCGCCGCCAATCCCACTGTTCCTGCAGAGCAATTCCTGATTTGACTGGCCTGGGAGGAGACCTAGACATAGGTGGGTCTTAAAAGCTCCCCTGTGTTGTTATAATCAATAGCCAAGTTCGAGAATTACCCATCTAGTCCCTTGCCACTCAAAGTGTGGTCCAAGGACCGGCAGCATCCGCATCTCTTGGAAGCCTGTTAAGTATACAGAATCTCACTCCCCTAGACCTGCTGAACCAGAATCCGCATGCTGCCAAAACCCCCAGGGCTCTGTGTGTACATTCCTGACATGCTGATCTAGATCGTTCTGTTTAAGACCTACAAAGAAACTTAGACACCCACCCTTCAGGTAGCAGCCTGCAGTTGCCATGGCCTGAGGCTCTCCAACGTCACCCAGGCTGAAGACTGCAGATGGAAATCAGAAACAGCCTCCTCACTCCAAGAGCAGTACTCTTTCCTGGCTCCTTCCTCAACTCTTATGCAGCCTCCATCTAAGCACGGCGGCCTCAACCTGCATCGCTAGCTTCTCTCAGACTTCAGTCCCTGTAGGAGAGGAGGGAGGAGTCTCCCCCACCTAAGGAAGCAGGAGTTGAGTTTGGAGGGTGAGAGCAGTGGTTTCTTTCAAGTATTCTGCAAACCTCCAAAACCTTCTTTAGGGAGTTTCCCACTCGTGTTACCAGACACCTGATCATATTTGGGATGTCACATTTCTAAAATCATTGAAGTCATGTTTAAACACACACACACACACACACACACACACACACACACACACAGAGGAGCCTAGAGAGGAGAAACAGAAATTTGGTGAATGATTTGCACATACGCCACACTTACATTTTTTAACTGTCAATATTGTCTCAAGTTATATTCTGTTAAGGAACAAAAATTATTCTGTTGAGTTCAGCTCACTAAGAGCATAATTTTGTACTATTAACTGTTTTCAGACATGAAATAAGACACATACATCCACATTAGAAAAGGTGTATTATTTTCTTGTGGTATGACAGGAAGAAATAAAAATGGCTTGGGGGTAGGGAAAATTCAACACACACACTCTGCACAGCCACCTCAACAAATACACGTGCCTTTAGCTCCCCAGCTAAAACTCCCTCTCCTCTGGGCAGCAAGCTCCTCTGTGTTGGGGGCCGCACCCCACTTACTAGAGCTGAGCACAGGGACCCTCAGTAAATGCTTAGCTGCTCACTGGCAAGAGAGACTGAAAGACAGGTACCATTGGAACCAGAAAGGTCAGGGAACTCAAGGTCAAATGAATTTGTGGCCATGTTCCCACCACCTACTGGGCAACCAGGCAGGGAGAGACCAACACCAGGCCAAGACCCAAACTTCATGTTTAAACAGAAAAAAGAAAAAAAAAAAGCCCTAACAGCTATCCCTATTTCCAAAATGTATGGGCATAGGTTATCACGTATTTCTCCTGCCTCTTCTCAGGCGCACAGCAACTGCCACCTCCACCCCTTCTTCCAGTATTTATCAAGCACCTACTAAGTACAGGCCCCTTGGCCCAGGCAGCACTGCACATTTTCAAGGATGAAATGCAAAGTCCAAAGTCATTCCTGTCTTTCTTGCAATGTGCTAACATGCTGATCACATTAGTGTCCTGCAACTCCAATTATTGTACTTTCCTTTGTGCAAAATGAATCGAGCCAGAAAACTCTAAGGGTAAGAGTCCAGCTCTGCCGGGCCTAAACCACAGCCAAAAGTTCATGAAAAACACTGTTGTGCCTCACACTGCAGCCGCGTGAAGCCTATTGTTGAAATACAGTAGTTGGTGGGGGTTGGCGGGCGGGGGGAATGTCATGCATTCCCAAACATAAAAGGAGAACCACAATCTCTTTGCTTGAGATAGACGCAAGACCAGCCATTTCCTAGAGCCCCCGACATCCCCTAAGTACTTGGGACTGATGAATGATTTCCATAACGCACGTAAATATGTAAAATCAACTAAGACTTTTCTCCTCGTGGAAGAAAGAACAAATAACTATCCACGCTTTGTCCTCTGTATCAAGAAATATCAGAAGGTTCCTGGTACCAAGTCCACACATCCTGGTGGACAGAGAGGGAGACAAGAAGGGGAGGAGGCAGAGAGAACTGATCACTCCCTCCTCAGTAACAACGCACCCACTGACCATCAGGGTCCGAGGGGCAAAAGGAGTGCCCAAGACAGCCTCTGAGAGATGGGAGAGCAGATCTCTACATTTGGGGGAAAAAAATGTTGGGGTGGGCCAACGGGATCTATACTACAATTCACCGCAAAACAACATGCGATCCAAAGAATGGAAGGAGAAAGAATCAATCGACAGGTGCCCTTGTAGACCCTGGCTTGCCTTCCTCTTGGTTATGGAAATAATTCACTTTTTTAATGCAAGAAGAAGCTATTGATTGGTTTGGTTTTTCTTCTAATCCTGAGGAAATGCTGTGCATGATGACATGCCTGCATCCTAAAACGATCTCCTTTTTAGAGTTGAAAACTCATCTTGCCACGCAACATAAGGTGTGGGTCTTAGAATTTAAATATGAGAAGTAAAGGAAAGCCTGGCTCACCTAACATCTCCTCCCATCTTCATTCTCTCCCTCAATGGGCCACCTCTCCCAGTGACAACATCACATCTTCATATAATTACAACTTTTTTTTCTCAACTAGGACCTGACTTCAGACTTACTAAAAACACCTGTGAGTCTCCTGGAGGCCAAACAGTGGCTCATGCCTATAATCCTAGCACTTTGGGAAGCCAAGGTGAGAGAGGATAGCTTGAGGTCAGTGGTTCAAGCTCAGCCTGGGCAACATGGCAAAACCCTGTCTCTATAAAAAACACAAGAAAGTAGCCAGCTGTGGTGGTGCATGCCTGTAGTCCAGCTACGTGAGAGGCTGAGACAAGAGGATGGCTGGAGCCTAGGAAGGTAAGTCAAGGCTGCTGTGATCACACCACTGCATTCAAGCCTGGGAAACAGTGAGACCCTGTCTCAAAACCAGAAAAAAAAAGAAGGCCGGGCCTGGTGTCTCACGCCTGTAATCCCAGCAGTTTAGGAGGCCGAGGCAGGTGCATCACCTGAGGTCGGGAGTTTGAGACCAGCCTGACCAACATAGAGAAACCCCGTCTCTACTAAAAAAATACAAAATTAGCTGGGCATGGTGGTGCATGCCTGTAATTCCAACTACTCAAGAGGCTGAGGCAGGAAAATCACTTGAACCCAGGATGTGGAGGTTGCAGTGAGCCAAGATGGCACCACTGCACTCCAGCCTGGGCAACAAGAGTGAAATTCTGTCTCAAAAAAAAAAAAAAAGAAAAAAACCAGTTCCCTAGAAAGAGCAATCGTCAAATGATTGTGTTCATTTAACATGGTAATGAGGAATGCAGAATTTGGAGTCACATAGACAGGCACATGTGTCCTGTTTAGGCAATATGTGACTTGTACAAGTTACTTATCTTTGCTGAGCCTCAGTTGCTGTGTCTACAAAATGGACTGTAGAGGAGATTAAACAGATAAAACGTAAAGCGCTTACCATTGGGCAGGACTGGCACAGGGCTCCCATAAAGCGCCAGGTGGTAATTACTTTAGGCTTTCTGGGCCACAAAGGCTCTGTCCCAACTACCCAACTCTGCCTTTGTAGCATAAATGCAGCCACAGACAAAAATATAAACAAATAGGAGTGCCTGCATGCCAATAAAACTTTATGTATGGTCCCTGAGATTTAAATTTCATACCATTTCTCAGTATCATAAAATGTTATTTTTCTTTTCATCTTTTTTCAATCACATAAAAATGGAAAAGCCATTCTTAGCTCATAGGCCACATGAAAACAGGCAGAACCATACTAAGAGCCGCCGCACAGCCATGAAGATGACTGCTAGAATAAAAACAGAAAATAACAAATGCTGGCAAGGGTGTGGAGAAAGTGGAGGCCTGGCACACTGCTGGTGGAAATGCCAAATGGTGCAGCCACTATGGAAAACCGTATGGCAGTTCTGCAAAAAATTAAACATAGGATTACCGTAGATCCTGCAATTCCACGCAGAAGAATTAAGAGCTGGGTCGTGAAGAAACATATAAACCCAAACAAATTTACAAGAAAAAAACAAACAACCCTATCAAAAAGTGGGCAAGGATACGAACAGACACTTTCCAAAAGAAGACATTTATGCGGCCAACAAAAAAGGAATAAAAGCTCATCATCACTGGTCATTAGAGAAATGCAAATCAAAACCACAATGAGATACCATCTCACAGCAGTTAGAATGGCGATCATTAGGAAACAAAAGATGCTGGCGAGGCTGTGGAGAAACAGCAACGCTTTTTCACTGTTGGTGGGAGTGTAAGTTAGTTCAACCATTGTGGAAGACAGTGTGGTGATTCCTCAAGGATCTAGAACCGGAAATACCATTTGACCCAGCAATCCCATTACTGGGTATATACCCAAAGGATTGTAAATCATTCTACTATAAAGACACATCCACACGTATGTTTGTTGCAGCACTATTTACAATAGCAAAGACTTGGAACTAACCCAAATGTCCATCAATGATAGACTGGATAAAGAAAATGTGGCACATACACACCATGGAATACTATGCATGAGTTCAAGTCCTCTGCAGGGTCATGGATGAAGATGGAAACCATCATTCTCAGCAAACTAACATAGAAACAGAAAACCAAACAACGCATGTTCTGACTCATAAGTGGGAGTTGAACAATGAGAATACATGGACACAGGGAGGGGGACATCACACACCGGGGCCTGTCAAGGGGTGGGGGGAAGGGGGAGGGAGAGCATTAGGACAAATACCTAATGCATACAGGGCTTAAAACCTAGATGATGGGTTGATAGGTGCAGCAAACCACCATGGCACACGTATATGTATGCAACAAACCTGCACGTTCTGCACATGTACCCTAGAACTTAAAGTAAAAAATTTTTAAGAAGCATATAAACCCACGTTTACAGAAGTATTATTCACAATAGCCAAGAGGTGGAGGCATCCCAAGCCTCTATTGATGGGTGAGTGGATAAACAACGTAGGGGGCTGGGTGCTGTGGCTCACACCTGTAATCCCAGCACTTTGGGAGGCTGAGGCTGGCAGATGATTTGAGCTCAGAAGTTCAAGATCAGCCTGGGCAACATAGCAAGACCCCATATCTACAAAAAACTTTAAAAATTAGAGGTGGTATGCATGTGCAGTCCCAGTTACCCAGGAGGCTGAGGCAGGAAAATCGCTTTAGCCCAGGGGTTCCAGGTTGCAGTGAGCTATGATTGTGCCACTGCATTCCAGCCTGGAGAACAAAAGTAAGTCCCTGTCTCAAAATAAAACAAAAGCAAACAAAAAATAAAATAAAATGTGGTATATACATACTATATAGTGGAATCTTTTTCAGCTTTAAAAGGGAAGAAAATTCTGTCACAGGTTACAATATGGATGAAACTTGAGGACACTCTACTAAGCAAAATAAGCCAGTCATAAAATGACAAATACTATATGGTTCCACTTATATAAAGTACCTAGAGTAGTCAAATTCACAGAGACAGACAGGTGCCTAGTGGATGCCAGGACCTGGAATGGGTAGAGAGAATGGGGGAGTTATTTAATAGGTATCAAAGATGGAAGGTGGTGATAGCTGCACCATGATGTAACTGTATGTAATACCATTGAACTCTAAACTTTAAAATGGTCAAGAGAATAAGCTTTATGTGTATTTTATTGCCATTGTTTTAAATTCTTAAATGTAAAAGAAACACACACACACAGGCAACGTGCTGGATGTGACTCACAGGCTGTAGCTCACCCTTAGCATAGGGACATAAGAGCAACATAACAAACACCCCTAAAAAGTGGGATGGGCATTGGGGGTCCTAGGAGAAAGAGGGCTCAGAGGCAACTGAAGAAAATTCTAAGATTCACCAGCCTATTTACTAGGCACCCACTCTGCAGCCAATCATCATCCAGGGATAGACACAGAAATAAAGAGAGAAGCACCCTGGGCCTCATGATCCAACCCTTGCATCCCATGTGCGGCCATCCAGGGGAAGTCGACCTGTGCACATGCGCAGGAAAACACTGGGGCCCCCCGGGGTAGTCCGACCACTTGGGCACTTGCATGGCTCATACGTGGAGGTACGCCCTCCTTGGAGTGGTCAGTGATCTTGTCAGGGACAGAAAAGTTCAATGACTACAAGGGTGAGTTTAATTATATGTTGTCGCTGACTAGCAGTGGTTATGATGGTACAATTACACATGTAATTTATCAGTAAGATACTTGCATACATAATAAACCAAAAGCAAAACATTAAATTTCCGTGGAAGCTAAAAATATAAAACTCGGACATGGTGCAAAACAGTCTCACTTCTGAGGGGTTGGAGGAGAAAAACCACAGGCCTCCCCCTCCCTTTTAAGGGCCGGCTGTCCCCACCCACCCACTGTGACCACGCGGCATCCATCTCAGGAATGCGTTCTCCAAACACCAAGCAAATCCCAAGCCCCCAGTGGTGTGTCAACAATGCTCCTTCACAAAGGAATGGGATGGGGAAGCTGGCTTAGGAAACTCACCACCCTTTCTGACATTTTCTGAACTTGCTAACCAAGGTCCCAAGGGATGCTGGAAAGACCACATGCCTGGCAACGTCTTGGGGTTCCTAGCTCTGGTATGAGACTGAGGGGGAAAAGGCTATCTGAAAATGGCCTACACTTTCATTAATATCAAATAAAGAGGGAGAAAGGGGAAAAGACGATGGAAGAGAAGAAATGAAAATAATAGCAGTGCCATGCTTTTATTAAATGCCTACTTTGAACCAGGCAGTGTTTTAAGGGCATCACATAGTATCATCTACCAGGCTGTCATGACTGTTGTTCCCAATTTACAGATGAGAAAACCGAGGTGCAAGTTCCTTGACACTGGGTCAGATAGCTACTGAATGGTGGAGCCAGGGTTCCACCCCAAGAAATCTGCTTCCAAACGCTACACATTGTCAGATGTAGAGGACATTTATCATTCTTTAGTACATTCCCACTGATACTGCTATGATGTCCATGGTACAATAATTTAAAAGTCAAGGGTGAGGTAACTTGGACCACTCTCATCACTGAGAATGTTTTTCAACAGATGGGTTCATTGCACACACCGTGCCAGAACTTGGGAACCCCACTCCCCAGAGCCTCAGCCTATCCCTTCAAGACAGCTGACCTCATTAGGCTGAGCAATGGCAAGTCTCACAGAGACCCATGTATGGCAAGTCTGAAGAGAACACACGAGAATCTCCAGAAGAACATGGAATACAGTGCAGATTGCAGAGGTTTGCCCCAGAGACGGACATCCAGTCATGTGGGCAGGAAGTCCTCTGGGCCTCGTGAAGTCCCTCATCCACATCACACATTGAAAGAGAACATCTTCTCCTACTCGACCTCCATGCCTTCAGTCCCAGTCATCTGTGTATGTGCCCTTGTGGATTTTTAAAGACATTTTTATAACAGGGGTGGTTTTCAGTTCACAGAGATTGCCTAGCATAGTCCTAGACATATTTTTTCTATTTTAAAAAACTAGACTAAAAGAAAATACCTTGTTATAACTGATCATTAGCTTTTGAAAATCAAAGTTTCAAAAATGTTTGGGAGGCCAATAAGTGAAGACATGGTAAAAGTGAGATTTCATTTGGATGAATGAGCCAACATTCTAAGGTACATGTTAGGGCTTGAAATAGAGACCCATCTATCCACCCATTCATCCATCCATTCGTCCACTCCATCCACCCACCCATCCATGGATCTACTCACCCATCCATCCATCCATCCACCCATCTACCCATCATCCATCCACCCATTCATCCATCTAGCCATCCATCCACCCATCCATTCACCCACCCATCCCTCCACCCATCTATCCATCCACCCACCCATCCATTCATCCATCCACCCATCCATCCATCTATCCATCCTCCATCAAAATACCCATCTATTCACCAACCCACCCATCCATCCACCCATCAATCTAACCATCCATCCATTCATCCATCTATCCACCCACCCACCCAACCATCCATTCATCCACTCATCCATCCATCCATCTACTCATTCACCCACGCATCAACCATCCATCCATCCATTCATCCATTCATCCACTCACCCATCCATCCATCCACTCATTCACCCACCCATCAATCCATCCATCCATCCATCCATCCATCCATCTACTCATTCACCCACCCATCCATCCATCCACTCATCCATCCATCCATCCATCTATCTACTCATTCACCCATCCATCCATCCATCCACCCACTCATCCATCTACTCATTCACTCCACCCACCCATTCAGCCACCCATCCATCCACCCATGTATTCATCTACCCACCCATCCATTCATCCATCTACCCATCTATCCATCTATCCATCCTCCATCAATATACCCATCTATTCACCAATTATCCCATCCATCCATCTATTCATCTAACCACTCATTCATCTATCAATTTTTTTATGCATCTATCCATCCACCCAGCCATCCACCCATCCATCCACCCACCTACCTACCCACCCATCCACTCATCTATCCATCCATCTATTCATCCATCCATCCATCCCCCTACCCCAGCCACCCAGCCACCCATCTAGCTATCCATCCACCCATCTATGCATCCATCCTCTCCATCCACCCATCTATGTATCTATTCTTCCATCTATCCATCTAGTCATCAAAGCTTTATTGAGAAGTTATTGTGCATCAGGCATCATTTCAGGAACTAAGAAAATCACAAGGAACAAAACACACAAGGCCCCTACCCTCACTGCTCTTACATTGCAGTAGGAGAGACAGACCAGAAACCAGTAAAGGAGTAGGTCACTAAAATGCTCCCTGCACCAAACAACACAATGGATTCCAAATCTTCCTAACACAAGAGTAAATCAGAGTCGTTTCCTCATTGGCTGCTATCATCAAGGATCAGTTGTAAAAACAAACAAGGGTGCCTCATATGGAAATGTTAACAGTACAAAAATGTATTCTGGGTGGCAGAATTATCTAAGGGCAAATACTGTAGGCAGTAGTTTTATGACAGAAGCTTTATTTCTCATTGTCTATATTCTTGATTCAAATATACACATGTATGTGGGTGCACACGTATCAAAATTCAAATGTTTCAATATAAATTTTGTATTCAAAATACTTTTCCTGATTTCAGTTGATTGCATATTTCTAGCCAATGTTGAAGCAATAGTTTTTGTTCCAAATGAAAAACAAGGATTTCTCTCTCCATATCTCTCTGTGTGTGTGTGTGTGTGTGTGTGTGTGTGTGTGTGTGTGTGTCTGTCTGTCTGTCTCTGTGTGTGTGTGTCTGTCCATCTTTCTCTCTGTCTCTTCCTCTCTCTGTCTCTATCTTTCTCTCTCTCTCTGTCTGTCTGTTCTCTGTCCTATGCTCAACAATCTGTCCTTGTTCCTCCACCCTCTAGCCCTAAGGAGCCCAAGTACTCAAGCTGCCTTCCAAACTGACTGGTACCAAGGGTAAAACCTGTTTCTTCCCATTTATTTTTCTGTTGAAGGTCTCTGGGGCTGTGGGGACCGTGGTGCTGGCTGAAGCCACATCACACAAAGGCGCTGAGATAGAAGGACAAACCTTCCCCTCTTTGATTTGAGTGTGTAATTGTTTGAATACATCTTGCACAATACAATAATGTCATCCTTGGTTGACACAGATTTTAAAGCCCTTTGAAAAGGTGGAATGTTATCAATCACGAGCGTGATTATAATGGGATTTAAGTGGAAGAAGCTAAGATTCAGGCCCTCGCTCGGGCCAGGCTCATGACAGAGGAGGAGGGAGAGAGGAGGAACAGGGCTATATTTCAGCCAAGAAAATGATGCTATGTGCACTCTTCACCTGCACATCTTCTCTCCCAAAGCTGAAGACATCTGAAGAAGCACCATAGAACTCTGGCACTCCGGAGGAATTCCCCACATGCCAAAAATATCTGCTTGTGTTCCGACTACGTTAGACCAGTGGTTCTCCAACATGCGCTATCGGGGCCCCCAGGGACATATGGCAATTTCTGGAGCTATTTTGATTGTCGCAATAGAGGATGTGTTGGGAATGCAGTAGGGGGTACATGCTACCAGCATCTAGTGGGCAGAGACCAGGGACGTTGAGAAATGTTCTACAGTGCACAGGAGGGCTCTGCAACAAATCACTATCCAGCCCAAAATGTCAATAATGGCAAGTGTGAAAGACCCTGTGTCAGACCCAGAGAGGCTTGCCCACAGCTAAAGGAGCGGATAGTCAGAGAGGGGCATTTCTGGGGAATAGGCTTAAAGCTACTTCCACGGGCTCGGCTACACCTCCAATTCACCAGCAGACAGAGGCAGGTGACAGAGGGGAGGGAAAACCAAATTACTTCCTCCTTTGCCTTTCGGTCTAAAACACACCTTCCTTATTACACATCAGAAGGGACTGGAGACCTGACCATTTTTTTTTCTTCTTCTTCTTCAAGGCAAAACAATCCAGGCCCAACAAAAACAAAATAATCTCTCTGACAGATCGCTGGGATGGTTGGACCTCTCTCCTGACAAATCACAACGGGGCCTACAGATGTGGAATTCACCCATCAAGCCCAGTCACATGCCCAGGATTACTAAGGCAAAGAATTGTGAATTTCATTAAATATGTTAAAGGGGAAAAAATCAGCTTTGAAAAATAGTAATCCTGTCTTTCAACAAAAATATTATAGGAAGCTATGAATTTGGTAGATCGGAATAGGGTGTTGGTACATGTTTTACTAAGGTAATATAATGGTACACTATTATTAGATCACATTAATCATTACTGTGCCAACGGCACTGACAGCCCCACTGAAAAGGATTGAAAGGCCTGGTAATGGATATAAATTACCCATTGTGTGATAAAAGGATTTTTACTAAGAAGGTAAGAATAAAACAGCAAATTTCTAATATAACTGTTGTGTAAAAACCAAAATAAAAGTAATCCACGGTCAGGAATATCCACAAAATCAGAAGTAAGCACTTTTCCAGCAAGATAAAGTCACAATAAAAATATATATATACAGTACAATATAAAATTAATTTCTGAGTGCATAATTCTGCTATCAATTTCCCTGGTTTATGTAGTGACCTCTGAGACTCGCGGTCAGGAGAAGGTGGGCTTGGCTGATTACATCCGAGGGTGAGTTTACAGAGATATCAGGGGCAGCCTCAGATGAGGCCACTGAAGATATCAAATACACATGTCGCCCTTTCTTTTGTATTTAAGTTTATATCAGCTCCCACGCTGGAAATACACCCCGTCCCAGAGTTCGTGATCTGGAGTGTGACTGCGGTGACAAACTCAGAGCTGCTTTGGGGACAGGCTTTGCCCAAGACTGGGCCAAGCCACTGAGTCACCTCATTGGTGAGTGATAGGGAGCCTGACCACAGGTGGTGCTTGGATGAGGTCCCCTGGCTTTCGGCAGGAGCCCTACCAGCTCTCAGCCCTGGTACCAGGCTGCTGGCTGGCAGACAGGCACTCAGGGTATCACGCAAGAGAGAAAGGAGTCACCCTTGTTGAGCTTTGCCTCGTGGGGAATCTATTTGGAGACTAAAGAACATGTCTTCACATTTCGGGTTCACCCCACCCATAAGATATGGAACCCCTGCTACCTCCCATACACCTGTGACTCTGGAAGTTTCTCCATAGCTCTGCACAGGGATCGGCAGCCCAGAGAAGGCAGCCTGGACTTCCCCACAAACTCACAGACAGACACCAGTTCAACAAACTACAAATCGATGGTCCTTACCAGGCAAGTCTTAAAGCAATGGGTCTCCCTCCTGGTTGAAGGATATTCTTAAAGCCGTGGTGGTCAGGAACTGCAAAAATAAGACCTGTTAGAAACTGTCAATGTCACACATGTCGACTTCAGTAAGTCACATAAACAGCATTCATCCTGAGTAATAATTTGCTGGGTTAGTTGAGAGCCTAAAAACCTTGAATAGCCCCACTGCCCCAATTCTTTGAGCAATTTAAAAAATGGGAAATATGTGACCTTTGCTGCAATGAGCCAAATTTGCTCAGCTTGTTTTCAGTGGGAAATCGCCACCTGCACAAAAAGAAGTGGGGGCGGACTTTAACCATATCTTATCTTCTCCATATGGGACAGAAGAAATAAGAGCTCAAATTATAAGGGTTCTCTCTTTCTCTCTTTCACTCTCTCTCTCTCTCTCTCATGCACGCTGTCTCTCTTCTTCAGAATTCTCAAAGTGAGAAAGTACCCAACAGTCCTTGCTTTTTCCCTGATTTATGGAGCCCTCTACAGTAGACCAAAATCCCACCCAAATTTCAATTGGCCAAGCCTGTTCGGTAGCCAGGCAGTAGCCAATGGATACAGAACGGGAATCTGCGACTGACTGAGGCTTAGAGATGTTGTGTTTGGCATCAAAGTCCTCTTTCCTGAACCCAGACCAGGAAAACAGTGAGATTGTCTACTTCTTCATTCTGTGTTATCACTGAAGTAACTCCCACGTGGGTGACCTCACCTCCTATGACAGGCTCAGCATCGATAAAGACCAAGAAGGTAAGCTGGGATATTTATCTATGGCAGCTGCAGAGCTGCTGGCTGGGGGGGTAATCAAGGAAGCCCAGCCCCGCCCCCAGTCGGAGATCTCCAGCCCACTCCTCACCCAGCGCAATTCAGATTCTCGTTTGTTTTGCCATGTCACAGAAGGACTGTTACGGGGCAAACCTAAGTTCCCCTAATAAATTATATATTTTCCTGAATGTGAAGTTGTAAATTCTGATCACAGAAGCAGAATTTCACTATGGATTCAGGAAATCTGATTCTGCACATAGGAAGCCAGAAAATACATTTGGAAGGCTGGTGGCAGCCCCAGCCCAAGAAGTTTGTACTGAGGAACCACTGGCTTGCCACACTTCATCTAACCCCAAGGTTGATTTCTGGCCACCAAAAAGGTGTTTGCTGACTGCATGCTAGAAAGTGTTTTCTCAGCATGCCACAGGGAAGCTGCTGTCTATGAACACATTTCCACCTGCCTATCCTGAGACATCTCAACCATCTCCAACAAGGAAAGAAATTACATCCGGTGTCCTTCTGTCTGTCTCTCTCTCTCCCCTGAATCAGATGATCTTTTGCATTTTTTTTTTTTTTTTTTTTTTACTGTGTCACTCAAAATCTAAGGAGTGAGGAACAAATGTCCAATGCTACAGTTTCCAAGGTTCTCTCCTAGTGCTGAGCTAAACAGGACCCCAGTACCCCATTGGCTCTGAAAACACTTACTTGCTTTGCTCTAAGACCTCCTTATGTTTAGGTGGGGGGGGTTGCAGGAGATGGGAGACACACTCAGATTTTATATCTAGGCTCATGACTTGCAAAATTCTAGGACTATTCCCCAGGGGCCATTCACTTAGAAGCCCTGTAAATTCTGATGACAGGAGAACACGGGGGAGGCTTCAGCGGGGGAAGTCCCACACCAGTTTGTCCGGCTTCATGCCATTGATCGGAACACCATCTCCTGCAGTTGGCAGCGGGGCAGTGATGGGCACAAACTCCTCAGGTTCTATGCTCTAAATCACGAAAGGCCCCAGCTCAAGGCTCGTGGCTACACTGAAGGCTGGGCTCTCCCGATTGATAAGTGGGCTTCTGCAAGGGTGTCTGACCCACGTGGGCAAGGTTAGCCCAACACGCCAGCAGGGGCAGCCAACGAGTGCAGCCTCGCCAGGACCTCAGGAAAAGAAATTGAGTTATTTCCATCTGTGCCTTTCTGATCCACTCTGAACAGGAGGAGGTTCTTGGTGTCTGATGTCGTTACAGTCACTGCGGGTCGGGGAAGGTGACTGCATCCGACCACAGATGCTCTGGGGGATGCAGGCTTGGGAGGAAGGGAAGCACCAGCACAGTAATTCTGTCTTCCCCAATGAAAGAAACAGCTCTTTTGGTGCAAATAAATGACTTGCGTTTAGAGATAACACAGTCAGTGGCATAACCAGAAGCAGCTCTGGACATGAGGCCTCCCCCTCGCCCTGCCCCCGACAATGACCCCAAGCTGAAGGGCCACCCCAGGAGACTCTGCCCACGAGCCCAGTTTGGTGCAGCTCAGAGTAGGGGTGGGAGGGGGAAGATTGCAAAGGCAGCAAAAAGCATGGTATAAACTCAGTGGGGGTTGGGTTGCCACCACCTCACCAAAATAAGGGAACCTCCAAAGGTGCTTTTCAGTGCTTAAAATTCCACCCATTGTACACTGATGGCTCCTGCTTCCCTCTTAAAGCACAGATAAGGCTCACACACAGCCCTCCCCAGCAACATGGATGAGCTTAGGAGTCCTGTTCACTCAGTGGCTGGAGGCTCCCTTCCCAGCACCGGGGCCTTGGGTAGGTCAGGGGCCAAGCAGGTCTGCCCATGGGATGCAGAAACCACCCATCGTGTGAAGGTCTCGGTCACCAGGACAAGAAGCATATCAAAGGCAGGGCACCAGGAGTGGGGCAAAGTTGAGCCAAGCCCTTAAGCAAGCGCAGGCAGGGCCCTAGTGGAGACAGGGCTGGAGGCCAGGAAGGGGCACAGAAGTGCAGCAGAGTGGCCGCAACTTCCAGAAGGGGGAGCGAGAAGGTTTGCAGGGGCTGAAGAAGCCTGAATGCCCATTGCCTGCGTGGACCCAGGCCGGAGTAGAGCAGGGACGCAGGGTGCTGGGGGAGCGAGGAGGGAGAAAGGGAGACTTCCTGCAGCCAGAGTCCCTCTGCGGAAGGAGAGAGGAGAGGAGGGGGTGGAAAGTTCTGAGAGAGGGACTTCAAAGGGGAAATGGGAGCACAGGAAGATATGGGGGGCACCAATCAAGCGAGGAAGTGGGAGGTGGTGTGGCAGCTCTGACCCACCCTGGCAAACAGTGGGACCATCCCGAGCCCACACACCCCTGTCCTTTGTGAATTCCACAGGCAAGGCAGAATGCACTGAGCAGCCCTGCCATGTTCACTCAATGAGCCCCAATGAACGCAGACCTACCAGCCAGCCCTGCACGGGCCCCTCTGTCCAACAAAGCAGGAAGCCACATGGGCTCCCCCACAGGGGATGGGGCACCCTCCTCCCTCCACATTCTCCCAGAGCAACCTACACAGGAGCTCTGAAGGAGCCAGAGAAACCCTCCCTGAGCAAGAGCTCAGCCTGCCCATCTCAAACCCAAGGACTCTGAGGGAGAAGGTGATTGGCCAGTCAAGAGGTGAGCAGAGACGTGGTACCCCCAGCATCACCAAGGCTCTGAGACGGGCCCTGAGTTTAACACAGAGTGGTCCTCCAGGCCAGCAAGTTTCCTGCCTGTGGGCACTGCACACCTGTCTCCACCCCTCACCATGACAACTTGGGGGCCGTGGAGCAGCCACGAACATCACCATCACTGAGGGCACAGCAAGCCCCAGGCACATGCAGAGGACGGTCTCGTACATGGGGAAAGGGTGGTGTCAGACTCTCCTCCTGGCCCCTTTCCTCTGTCTGAGGGCCAGGGTGGATGGGAGGAAGGGGAGGAGGGAAGTTAAGACAGAAGGATGGAAGGAGGACAGATGGGAGGATGGGAATGGAAGGATGGAAGGGGCCAGGCGTGGTGGCTAACACCTGTAATCCCAGCAGTTTGGGAGGCCGAGGAGGGTGGATCATCTGAGGTCAGGAGTTCAAGACCACCCTGGCTAACACGGTGAACCCTCTTTTCTACTAAAAATACAAAAAAATAGCCAGGCATGGTGGTGCACACCTATACTGCCTGTAATCCCAGCTACTGGGGAGGCTGAAGCAGGAGAATTGCTTGAACTCGGGAGGCAGAGGTTACAGTGAGCCGAGATCGTGCCATTGCACTCCAGCTTGGGCAATAAGAGCAAAAGTCCATCTCAAAAAAAAAAAAAAAGGAAGAATGGAAGGAAAGATGGAGGAGAGAGGGAGGACAGAAGGGCAGAAGGATGGAGATGGATGGAAAAATGAAAGGGGAGAGGGAAAACAGAAAATAAAGAGAGGGTCCAAAGGTGGAAGAGAGGACGAAAGAAAGGGGGAGGATGGAAGGATGAAAGTGCAGATAGAAGGATGGAGGCGAGGCGGATGGATGGAAGGACAGGTGCAAGGGCTGTTTCAATGGACCCTGCCTGGCCCACGTTTCATTCTCCCCCTGCAGGAGGTGGAGTGTATTCTTGGGGGAGACACAGGATGACCCTTCCCTGGGTAGGTCACTGGGAGGCCCAACAGCAGGAGCAGGGGCTGTCTGCCGAGGTGTCTGAGTGAGTGGCAATTGGGAGTCAGACAAACTACTTTCCTTCCAGAAAAAGAGTTGGGCAAGGAGGATTTGGAGAGAAAGACAATCCCGCTCCTTCGGCCCTTGGGCCAGGGAAAGACATGGCTAAGAGCTCCAGAGTGGAAACAGCTGGATGCCCAGCTAGGTCTCCCCCCCCAGATGACACCTGAGTGCAGTGGCTCCCAACCAATGTTTTGGAACCCCTTCTACTGAGAGCAGGCTTTCCCCATCCCGAGGTACATAGGGCCTTTCTCCAATGCAAACCCCCTGAGTGCTGGCAACTTCCCCTCCCATGGTTCTGAGAACTCTTCCCACTCCAGGGCTTGATATTCTCAAGTTCCACTGGCAACAAGGACCCTACCAAAAAAAAAAAAAAAAACGCAGCTTCTCCAAGCAGATCTGAAGTTTTGCTCCACGCACTGAGTGGCTGTCTTTCTCAGAGAACCCTGTGGGCTGGACATGGCCCCAAATGCCACAGCCATTGTTGCTGCAGGTTTCCAACAGAAGAGGGGTCCTGGTGAGGACAGCACCTGGGGAGGAGCCTCCGAGAATCAGCCACTCACGCAACCATTATCCATCCAGGGTCCCTGCAGGCAGGCTCTATTCTATTTCTGGAGACCCAGTGATAAACACCGTGTCCACCTGCGTGGAGCTCACGTTTCCCAGACAGGATTCAAATGAAAGACAAAAGTAAAATATGTCAGCAAGTAACAAGCTCTAGGAAGAAAAATAAAGCTGGAGGAAATGACAGTGACAATCAGAGAAGACCTAAGAAAGCGACATCTGGCAAGGGACTGGAATAAAGTATGGGAGTAAGCCCTGTGACAATGCAGGAAACACCAGTATAGGAAGAGCAAACGGCCAGTGCAAAGGCCCTGAGGTTAGACAGAGACAGTGCATTCCAGGAGCACCGAGACATTCCCTACTGCCTGGGTATGGAGAGTGAGCGGGAGAATGGATGAAGATGGGCTTTCCAGGATCCACATACCTAGTCGGGAAGGGTTTTATCTTGAGCCACTGGTGGATGTGGGGCACAGGAAAACATAATCTGGTTTGCATTGTATGCCTGCCATGGAAGGAACAGACAAGAGCGGGGGCAGAGAGGAGGCACGGGGGACCCGTGGGGGAGGCTGCTGCAGGTGTGCAGGTAAGTGAGGATCTGGTGCGAGCTGGAGAGAGAGCAGTGGCAGGCAGATCCGGGATGTGTTCCAAGACAGAGGTGAGACCTGCCAGGTGGAACATCTAGACTAAGGAGAGTGCAGAGTCAGCCATTCCACCCTGTCCCAGGCCCCTGAGGGCACAGGGGAACCAGCTCCCAAACCAGCCTCAGCCCAGGACCTAGGTATGTACACCAAAAGGTTCTGATACTCTAACATCTTGGGGCCTTGCTGGTCCCAGGACTGCTCTGACCAGAGCTAGCCCATTTCTACAGTTGGTAAATGACTCCCAGCGAGCTCCTTTCATATATAAAACAGCCAGTCCAAACCACACCATCAACATCTCCTTTACTGCGCTCTCACAGGGCCCTCCACTTGGGGCCTCCATCCTCCTGCTCTAATCACCCACAGCCAGAAACCAGACAACTAGAAGCAAGCCCCAAGGCCTATGCCTGTGGGAACTACTCAAACCAGCCAATTCAAACCCTCCCAATTCTGCCTTGCCTTGCCTTTCCCTGGGAAGTCACAATAAAGGCTCTTATCCATCTTAACCCCTCTCGCCCTCTGCCTCCCAGGAACCCTGCTGCTTCCCCATGTGGCCTCCACGTGGCATGCATGTCCTCCTCTTGGGAACTGTGAGTAACAAACTGCCCCTTCAATTGCAGTTGTCTCCTGCTCTGTTGGCTGCGCCATACCTAAATATTAATAAAACCTACATTTCAAAACATCAGGTCCCAAGTCACCAGCACAAAGCCTGCGTAGGAGAGGATGGGGTCCAGAGAGAGTGTGAGCTGCGTTCTGCTGAAGACAGCACCACCCACAAGGTACTTCCTGTCAGGGTCACACTGGAGCCACCACCCTCCTCCCAGAGGGCATGATATGGGCACTGAGAAATGATCATTCTCTGCTAACTGCTGCCAGAGGAGGTGCCTGAGCTGTTATTCAACAGCCACAAAGTGTCTCAAAGAGGAGGACAAGAAACTTGGCAAGGTCTTTCTCAAAATCCATCAGCCCACTCCACAGGGTTCCACAACGGACACGCTGCCATCAGCCCTCCGCGCACAGGTGCTAGCACCTGTGTGAGTGTGTGTAGGGGCATGTGCTGTGTGTGCACATGTGTGTGCACGTGTGAGTGTTCTCACACATGCTGGAAGTGGGCAGCAGTTGCCACCCTGACGCAGAGCCCAGTATCCCACTATGCGGCTGAAATATTATAACACAGAGTGCGTAGGGCTGCCCAGACATGCTTCCAAAGGAAGCCTCTTCTTTCGTTTTAAAACAAAGGTAACTTTGATGGAGAAGCTATTTGATACCTGTTCGATCTAAATGCTTTCAGGATACACAGACATCAGACGCGCACAGAAACCTGAGACTCTACGATATTGGACCAGGCTCAGGGATGATAAAAGAGGAGTGGAGAGGCTTCCTCTCATCAGCTCGCCTTGCCCTGTGCATGTATTTTTACATGCTTTAGCATGAAAAAAAAAGCCAAGATGCTCAGAGCCAATCAAATTACACCCCTGTCTCTTTAATAAACAAATCCATGTGCACATCAACAGTGTTGAAAATTCAATTTAAACTCTTTGTCTGTTGCCGCTTACTCTAAAGATGGTCTTTCTTAAACAACAGAACACCAAGGAGTCGTTAGTGCTCTCTCTTCATTACTTCAAAAAACCAATCATTAGACACCAGAGTATATACGTAATTAGAAAATCACTTCCTTTGCAATCCAAGCTAAGTAGTTTACATACTGTAATTACAGGGACAAAATCAATTTTTAATCATTTCCCTGATTGGGCTCATCAGCTCTGTGGGAACATTGTAACCTGCTTGTTGTGCAAAAGCAACATCTGGGCTAAAACAATTACCCTTTGTTTGCTACAATATTCCTTAAATCTTTTTGCTTGCATAAAAAAAAAAAAAGAAACAAAAATGAAAACACGAAGACAAGATATTTGGATGTCTTTTTGTCCTCGATCATCATATATCCAAAAGTTCTCCTCATGACGTGAGCTCAATGTTCCCCGGAATTTACGGTTTAACAGTACACATCCAAGGAATGTATTTTTTCAGTGAGATAAAAGTATCTGATTGTTTTAAAGATCCATTCAGCTGCCTAATTGTTCCATAGCTAACACATGGTATTCAAACAACCCACACATTACAAAAGCTCATCTGGGTAATCACGGGCAACTATTATGGCGATGGTTTACACTTTTCTAATACAAATGAATGGATTTTATCAAAATTTAAAAAAAAAAAACTAAAAAGCTGAGTATGTGTGAAAAATAGTTGGTATGAATTGGCAAGGCAGGGCTGAGCATTTTGTTCTCTTAATAGGAAATGACCTCATTTACACTGGAGTAATAATTAGTACTGCTTCACTGACAGTTAAGAAAAAAAACTTTCCCAGTATAATAAGGCAGCATCTCCTTTGTTAGGAGATCTACATTGATTATTAACCCTTGCCAAGAAATTCCAAGTTTAACTCCCCCATTCCACTGGGCTCACGCTTGCTGGCAAAAGATAAAATCGCTGTTTTGGAAACCGCCACCTCTCACCAGATTTCCAAAGTTTTGCATCTGAGCTTTTAAGTGACAATCTGAAACACTTGGTGTCCCCTTTGAAGAAACATAGAAAGCCCCCACCACCCCACCCCGCAGGCACCAAGAGCCCCAGTCAGCTCCCTGCACTCCCCCGGTGGCCCTGGTCCTCCCCATCCTTTTGAAGTTTATTGGCTTTGATTATTGCTTGCAAGTCCCCAAACCTACAATTAATTCATAGTCAAAACAGCCCTGAGAAGGAAGAAAGGAGAGAGGGAAAGTGAAGGGAAAGGGGGAGATATTCTTGCTGGTGATTCAGTGCAGGCTGATGGTGCAAGAGATAGCAACACTTGGGCCAATAAAGAAATGTATTCCAGGAAGCAGCCAGAACTTATTTACACACACACACACACACACACACACACACACACATTCCTTCTGAGGGCTTTGTTCATTGACCAACCATTCTTGAATTCAGTAAGAGTGACAACGAGCATTTACCATGTGCCACCCAGAGTTCCAAGCATTGACACGAAGTTTCGTTTCATTCTCGCATCAATCCTATGAGGCGGGTATTATCATTTATTGATGAGAAACTGAGGCACTAGCCCCCAAGTTCTGTGTATGAGGTTAAGCGCTCAGGAGACAGGGCATGAGTCTAAGCAGGCTGATTCCATGACCATTGATGTGAGCCACTCCAACACACTGTGTCCCAACACAGGGCAACAGCATCTCTTCCTTACAGCCTCAGAGAGCCTCATCTCCAGGGCAGTCAAGTCTGCCTGATGCCCACTGGTCAGACACATCCAGCGCCCCCATGGCCATGCCCTCGGGAGCACGCACAGAGCTTGGCACCATTTGCAGGTGGATTCCTACTCCCCAGCCCAAGGTGGGTGGTTTTGACCCAGGAGAAGGTGAGGAAGGAGAACTCACCCTGTAGGTCAGTGTTCTTAGGGTAAGAAGTGCAAACTAGATGCAGGCATTTTCTACAAGGCCAGGGAGCAGCAGGTATCAAGCTGCCACTCTGGTGGATTTCCAGAGCCTAACCACGCCCAGGATGGAGTCCCCCAGCTCCCCCAGAGGCCATGTTCTCCAATAGCCAGAGCCTGGCAGCCTCTCCCTGAACCTCGCTCCACCCAATGTCTTTGCCCCAGATCTCACCCCACTCACAAGGATAAAGACTCCACTCAACTCAAGACTCGACAGGACAGCAAATCCAAGACAATTCTGACCCCCAGAGATGGAATGATGCAAACGGGGGAAAATCCAGAACATTATAAATGTTCTCTAATAGACTGTATCACCACATCAACGCAACATACGTATGGCTTTACGGAAAGTACTCCATAGCATCATCAAATCCCAAGATATCCATGAAGTAACACATCTTGAAGAAGAGATGTATTATAACTGGAAACTAGTGTACTAGTGTGCTATTTTCTGTTCCACCTGTCTGCTGCAGGTAATGCTGCTTGCTGTGCTGATATTCTGCTTGATAAATATCGCCCAAATGTTCAGACATCTATCAGGTATCATGCTGATTACCTGGGTGACAAAATGGTCTATACACCAAACCTCTGTGACACACAACTTACCCATGTAACAAGCCAGCCCATGTACCCCCTTCAACTTAAAAGTTGGAAAGAAAAAAGATATATTCTGCCATCACATACATATGCACTGTCGAAGCTGGTAGCCACTGGCCACACGTGGCAACCGAGCATTTGAAATGTGGCCAGTCCAAATTGAGATGTGCTGTGAATGTAAAATACAAATTGCATTTGGAAGAATGGAAAATGTCTCATTAATATTCTTTATACTTTTTATGTGTTGAAATGATAATATTGTGGATACACTGAATTAAACAAAATATAATGTGGCTATTAGAAAATTCAGGAATGCATGCATGACTTGCATTTGTGGTTTGCATTATATTTACATTGTGCAGTGTGGATTCTGAGCTTAGCAAAAAAAAAAAAAATCAGGCATTTGACAGTCAAATTTTAATACTAAAAATTCTCTTGTTTTCTGAAGCAGGTTTTTAGAGAACATGTATTATCATGAATATCACTTGAAACGTGGGTCCACCAATCTCCTCTGAAGTCTAAATAAAGTTATACCACTTCTAACTGAACCATCTTGGGATCTCCTTTACAGGTGTCCCTTGTTGTTTCATCTCATTTACTTTTTACTTTTTCAAATTGATTATTCAAGTTATATGTGCTTATTTGTAGAAAATTTGGCATATACAAGATACTGGAATGAGGAAAATAATAATCCATAATTCTATTAACTGATATAACAGCTGTTGATATTTTGGTGTGTTTCTTTCCGTTCTTGCACATATATTCAGGCATATGTGTGTTACTGACCATGTGTACATGTATATGTGTGAATTCATAAACATAGTTAAGAACATACTTCATATGTATCTTTGACTTCAAATTTCTCAACACCTCAGGTTTCAAATGCAAATAGATGCTGCTTGGTCACATAAAAATATAAGCTACTGGCTCAGGTAGCTTAGTTTCCACAGGTGTTAAGAAGAGAAAGGGTTAAGGGAATGAAAAGACAAGCTACATATTGGAGAAAGTCTTTGCAAAACACATATCTGTTAAAGGACCGGTATCTAAATATGTGAAGAACTCTTAAAACTCAACAATAGGAAACAAACAGCCCAATTTAAAAATGGGCAAAAGACCTTAACAGACATTTCCCCAAAGAAGATATAAAGATAGCAAATAAGCATATGAAAAGATGCTCAACATCCTATGTCACCAGGGAGTTGCAAATTCAAACAAAAATGAAATACCACTACACCCCTATCACAACAGCTAAATTTCAAAACACTGACAACATCAAATGCTGAGGACATGGAGCAACAGGAACTCTCATTCACTGCTAGGGAAAGCCACATGGGAAGGCAGTTTGGCAGTCTCTTACAATGCTAAATACTGTCTTATCAAGCAATCCAGCAATCACACTCATTGATATTTACACAAATGATTTGAAACTTAGGTATAACACACACACACACACACACACACACAATCTGCATGGCTGGGTACAGTGGCTCATGCCTGTAATCCCAGCACTTTGGAAGGAGGATTGCTTGAGCCTAGGAGTTTAAGAGCAGTCTGGGCAACATAGTGAGAACTGTCTCTACAAAAAATTTAAAAATTGGCCAGGTATGGTGGTGCACACCTGCAGTCAGGAGACCGAGGAGGGAGGATTGCTTGAGCCTGGGAGGTCAAGGCTACAGTGAGCTATGATTGCGCTGCTGCACTCCAGCCTGGGCAATAAAGCAAGATCCTGTGTCTTAAAAAGTAAAAAGTAATTTTTAAAAAAAACTGCGTATGAATGTTTATAGCAGAATGTTTACTGAATGTTATTATGAATAACACAATTGCCCAAACTTGGAAGCAACCAAGATGTCTTTTAAGAGGTAAATAGCTTCATTGTGATACATCCACATAATGGAATATTATTTAGCAAGAAAAAGAAATTAGCTCTCTAACCATGAAAAGACATGGAGAAAATTTAAATGCATATTTTTGAGTGAAAGAAGCCAATGTCAAAAGACTACATGCCATATGAATCCAAATACAGGACATTCTGGGAAACGCTGAACAATGGGAGATGGGAAAAAGACCAGTGGCTGCCTGAGGTTCAGGGGAAGAGGGAGTAGAGCTCAGAGGACGTTTAGGGCCATGAAACTACTCTGTATGATACCGTAATGATGGATACAAATCATCATACAGTTGTCAGAACCCATAAAATGTTCAACACGAACAGTGAGTCTGAATATAAACTAAGAACTTTCATTAATAATAATGTATCAATATTGCTTCAGCAATTATAACAAAAGTACCACACTAACACTAACTTAATAGCAGAGGAAAGTTGGAAATCACTAAAATGTCTTTTGATAGGGAGGGAGCAAGAGATACATGGGAACTCTGTACTTTCTGCTCAATTTTATTAGATACTTAAAACTGCTCAAAAAATAGTCTACAAAGTTCCAGGATAGGAACTTTACCTATCTATTAATTTACAAAGAAAAAAAGAGGAAAAAGGAAAGAACAGCTTTCAGGAACTCCAGTGAACCCCTCTTCCCTAGTTGGAGTATTTCCACTTCTGCAAATCAGGAAATCTCTCCAGTGCTTAGAGAATTGGGATCCTTCAGAAGCCTTCTGGCTGCTACTTCTCTGATGAGCTGATGTCCAAAAAATCCCAGAGAGGCTGCTTGGGCAGCTCTTCAAGAAGTGCTCTTGGCATCCAACGACACAGATCCCAAAGGCTGGAGACCTCATTCAGCCACTTCCTTACTTCTGTGCAGGGGTTGTTTTTATCGATGTTGTTTTAATTCACAAAATGCACAAACTTGTGTCTCTGGAGGACAGCCACGGTGAGCCAGGCCTACAACCCCATCCTGGGGTCCGTCTCCTGGGACAGAGAGGGCAAGGAGCTCCCCCCAACCATTTCCACCCCGCAAGGTGGTTACTCTCACAAGTGGAGACTCTCACTTCTTCAGTCTCCAAGACAGAAACTCGGATGCTTCCAAAACGCTGTTATGTATGAGAGACCAGACAGGAGTGTGAAAATGGACACGAGCCACTTCCCCAGCCAGAAACTAGCAGGAACTTGGAGGGTGCTGGGAACATGGTGAGAGAATGGTGGAGTTTTTCTCATTTCTCTATCTGGGCAGAGGGTGTGATCAAAACATAGCTATCCTGGTGAACTTTACCTCTAAATCCATATCAGCCATAGCTCCTGCTACTGGTTATTCCAGAGAAGGGCTGAGAAAAGTCAAGGGCAGATGAAGTTGGAGGTCACATAAAATATTTCACACTGTTTTCCTGTGATTATATAGCAACAAGAAGAAATGGTAACTGCCAAAACGATAGGTCCCTCAAGCATCTCTCATGATTTAGAGAAAAAAAAAAAGGAAAGAAAGAAAATAAAAAAAACAAGGAGAGCCTCCAGAAGCATGTTCTCTGTAGGCAGTGCTCACTACAGAGTGTGCAAACACAGGGCACAGAAAGACCCCCAGGAAGCCAGGCCTTTCCTCTCCTGGCATGTGGAGCAGCTGCTGACAGTCCCCTTTTGCCTATTGCATGGTAAAGTTCCTATCCCAGAAAATTCCAACCTAACCATTCACAGAAAAAGCTGTGTCTCCCAAGCCTTTCCATTTAGGAAAAGATTTTCTAAACATTCTTAGAAAGAGTGCATTCTCTCTCCTCTGCCCACAGGTAACAAGGGGATGGCAGATGTTTCAGAAATGGCACATTATAAAAAAAAAAAAAAAGAAAATCCAATGTCACTAAAACCAGAACGGAAAATGTTTTATACATTAACAAACATTGTAATGAATTTGCACAACCTTAACCGACTGTATACCCAGCATAATGAAATGGTCTCCATCCTTTCAAAGAAAAAATTACGTATGCTAGCACATAGCTTTAGAAAAGCATTGTTCTTTAAAAAAAAAAAACTGCATTTTTCCCAGCTACCATGTAATTTGTGAGATGCATTTTTAAATGTTCTGCAGCAGCAGCAGGCTTCATCAGTCAGATGATACCGATAGATAATTCACCAAACCGTCACATGATCTTCCATCACTCTAAAAGACGCGAATATATTGCCACAAGCTTTGGGAATAATGGGTGCACCTGTTTACAGTGTCACCTCTGTTTGCTAATTGTCTCCTTGAGCTACATTTTACTTCTAATGCATTTATTTCTGACAGGCAGTGTCTATTTAGAAATCACATTCCTTCAAGTGCGATTGTTCTTTTGTCTATCAAGTAAATGAAGTGTTGTTATACAGATTTCAGGTTCTGATTAGTAAAGTATCAGAGCCCCAGAAAGGTCAATCAGTTATTTACCTGAGGTAATAGAAGGATGACAGACATCTTGAATACTCTTCAGTCCATGCTATAGGCCATACCATCATAATTGCTCAACTCAGCTTAACTTCAATATATATTCCAGGGGTTGGCAGGCTAAAAAGGTGCACTCTGGGAACATGTCTAGAGATCTGCATCCAGGAAGAATTGTAGGTAGGTGGGTCTTATGTTTTCACACATAGTTGTCACCAAATCAAACACATAGGCCCTGGAGATGCCACCAATTGTGGTCAAATGAGTCGGGGAGGCGGGGCGGGGAGGGGGGATGTGCACCTATCTGATGACTTGGATGAATTCTCCTTAAAAATAGGTATTTTTAAATGATTTCTCAAATCATGTTTCTCTCCAATTCTGATTGGATGAGTTAGTTCAGAGGGATATAAAGGTGATCACAACCAAAGCAAAAAACCCAACAATGACTGTGAAAAAATAAGCAGTGCTGTCCCTGAGAACTGGAGCCAGCTAGAGGCGGGACTGCCCTTGGCTTCTGTTCGGGTGTAACACGGGTGCCAGCTGCCTCCAGGAATGGCAGTGTGAAGGCTGCACCCACAGACACTGGGCTGTGGCATCTTCATTTGTACAAGCAGAGGCTGGGGACGAACCTAGCACAAACGCAGGCCAGGAGCCAAATTTACACAGGTATGAACACACTCAGGTTTAATAACCAGAAAATATTCATAGTTGGAGGAAGAACGTAACCTGAACACCAACGCGCTTCCTGGTGTTCAGACCCAAATGTTGCAATCTCAAGTACCCTCAAATTATTCCTATAGATAATCCACCTGACTTACCGCCTCAAAAGCCACCCCAACCATGAATCATAAAGACAGTTCTATATTTAGGAATCACTTGTCTCTTAAGTGGATCATCTACAGTGTCTTTTTCATTCCTCCTGATATCTCCATCCACAAATTGTAAGATTCTCTCCCGCTCCCTGCCTGTGGGTAGCTCTCCTCCACATCCCACACCGTGAAATTATCCCTGGTGCAAATTCCAGCTGAGCACCAGCCCAGTGACCACTGTCTCCACCAAGCCTTGCTCACCCAGAGCCTCTCACTGAGTCTTCATGCTCAATCTGCTCCTCTCCGGACACCCACCTCTCGTACACATGTGTGCAGGTAGCCCCCCCCCAGGCAGGTGGCAGGGCTCCCGCGGAGTGCCAGGGACCACCGCTACTCAATACACTCACCAAAAGAATGACACAAAGAGAGCCACGCTTGCCTTAAGTCACATTCTAAATTGGTTCCCTGGAGCCTTCCCCTACCTTGTTCACTAAAGACCGCCAGTGTTTCCTCAGTGTTTAGCATATGCTATGTAACCTGAGCAGGACTTGCATTGTATCACTAGTTGTTTTTCCAAAGTGTTTTCCCATCAGGACCATAATTATATGCAAACTACTTGATTTAGAACCATGCGCAAACAGGTTTTCCACGTTCACGAAGATTATTCCACTACCTAAAAGCAAGAAAAGGGGAAGACACATGGATCCTTTCTTGCGGACCCTAAGGCCAGCAAGATTGGGGAGTTCCAGCTTACAGAAGCTTAGACCATGCTCACGAAGCAAAACCCTTACGACATCTTCCACTGAAGCAGCGAGGAATGTCCGCTCCATTCTGCAATTTATTTCAACTCCTAAGTACTCTAATCATGGGAAGTACTTTTTGCTTTTTAAACAGCCTGCTTGTTTTTACAGGTCAAGAGCATAAATAAAACAGTCAAGTTGAAAACTGGGAAAGCTCATTTGTAGAAGAAGGAAGTAGTTATAGATCGCCCATTTGTTCAGATACCAGGTAGTTCTCAGGCGGTAGCTTTGCCCTATACAAACATCAGGGCTCTAGACAGCCAGCACTCCCAGGGATGGTCAAGAAGCACCCTATCGTCTTGTCTTAAGGGAATGTCTCTTGGGGAAAGAATGGGGAGTTGTCAAAACCACACCAGGACTAAACCCTTATATATGCAAAGTTTTCATTCAAATTAACATCCAAGCCCAATATTAAATAGTGATGGGATGAGAGGTGGACTAATAGCACCGACCACAGATGCATGGCTGAGCTCTGATTGGGTGGTCCTGCAATAGTAAGATCCTGAAATTTACTAACAATGAAATGTACCCATGTCACCACTAAAGTGGGTCCTGGTGAGTGAAATTAAGTGTCTACCAATTACAATGAAGGATCTAAATACTAGTAGATCATTTCTCCATTGCAAAGGATCCCCCGGAAAATGAGAAGCCCTGAAGTCAATATATTTAATATTGTTAATATCTTTGGCAGGAGGGAAGGATGAGAGGGGGAGAGAAAGGGAGGGAGGTGGGGGAGGAAGATGGAAGAGAAGAAAATCACTATCCGTTTTTTCCATATGAGCAATCATATAGGTGTGCCTCCTGCCAGGAACAGAGATCATAAACATAAGCTGTATTCATTTGTATCTCTCTCTCTCTCTCTCTCTTCTCTCTCTCTCTCTCACACACACACACACACACACACACACACACTCACACACTCTCAATCACTGATAGGCTGAAGAAGAAAACGAGACTCACAAAGCACTGTGAAGACTCACTATCAGTACCAGGGTCATTGGAGCAGAGAGAAAGAACTAGAGTAAGAAAGGGTCCAACAGAGGAAAAAATCGCTGGGACAACTTCAAGAACTGGTGATACTCCCTGTGTCTGAAGGCAGACAGGGAGTCGGGGAGATGCCTGGAGCCGCACCCACAGAGGACAGGACGGGGTGCGCCATGAACAGCAGAGGCTAACGCCAGAGAAGGAGTTGGCCCCTGCCTCCCACGATGCCAGGCAGGAGATGCAAAGATGGACAGGCTTGGAGGCAGCTCAACACCACAATAAGCCACCAGACCACATTTTTACTGCTACCTTCGCTCTGTTTTTCCTTTATTCTGCGTGTGCTAGAAGAGTACCCCCCCTTTTCTCTTTATCAAACATTCCTAATGTAGTGATAAAATGAGGAAGAATGAAAGATTATTATAAAACAGGACTTTTATGGCTAGTGTCTATGGAACAGTCACACTGTTACATATATTTTCTCTAAGTAATCAGGAATGTATTGGTGTTTTGAAATTATGTATCTCTAATAACACAAAAGTACTTAAGAACAGAAATAGACAGTAATGGAAAATGCAGTCAACTGTTGACAACATATAGAATTTCTGAAAATAATTTGCAGAGAACAGCACAGCAGATGAGTCAAAATTTTCACAAAAATATTTCTTGCCTCCGATAGTCCAATGTAATTCATTTTCTATCTCTGTTCATTAATCATTGTTAAAATTAGTGATCCATTTCTTCCACTCTGCCATCTGCACTCAGCTTCGTAACAAACATGACACCTTCCTGCATAATAAAACCTGACAACTACTAGGATGCATTTCCAAATAGCTTTCTGCATATTTGCACCTCTATAACAGATTCCGTTGTCAGACAAAAGTGGATTATTTAACCGGAGTTCTTTCTTTATCAATTCTGAACACAGATGTGTGTGAGTGCGTATGTGTGTGTTAAAATATGATCAAGAAAAAAAATCCGTTAATTTTAATTAAAATGCATTCTTCCTGCCTTAAGTAGAAGGTATTTTAAATCCAAGTTCTGCCAGCCAATACCACTCACCAGAAGCACAGTTGGGAGTATTATGCTTGATATATGAAGTTTACGTAAATAATTTGTGGCTTCATCTTGTAAACTTTTCTAGTAAAATGATCTTGACATTCCAACCTCCTTAAAAAAAATTTCATTTTAATATCCTGCTCTATTTTGTTTTTCAGTCTTTGATCACAGAATTTCAAATAAATATTTTTAGGGAAAGACAAAACAATCAAGGAGCCGAGAGATACAGACGACAACACCAATGAATAATTAAACACATGCCAACCGTTCCCTTGGGGAAGTCACCACTGGGCCCAAACCACAGGGAAGAATTCTTGGTCTTTCTGGATGACAGGCCACATGGTGCCAATCATTCTGACCGTGATAGGGATGGAGATGAGAAGCTACCTTGGCCGGGCGGTGGCTCACACCTGTAATCCCAGTACCTTAGGAGGCTGATGCAGGAGGACCACTAGAGCCCAGGAGTTCGAGACCAACCTGGGCAACATAGCAAGACCCTGTCTCAACAAAAAATTTAAAACTTAGCCAGGCATAGTGGCTCGTAGCTGTAGTCTCAGCTACTCAGGAGGCTGAGATGGGAGGATCACTTGAGCCCACAAGTTCAAGGCTGCAGTGAGCTGTGATTGTGCCACGGCACTCCAGCCTGGGCAACAGAGCGAGACCCTGTCTCTAAAAACATTTAGCCAGCCATGTTGGTATGTGCCTGTAGTTCTAGCTACGTGGGAGGCTAAGGCAAGAGGACCTCATGAGCCCAGGAGATTGAGGCTGCAGTGAACCATGATCGCACCATTGCACTCCAGCCTGGATGACAGACCAAGGCCCTATCTCTCAAAAAATAAGACAAAAAAAAATTGGGAACTTCTCTTACCCTTTGACAGAGCAGTCTCTTAGGAAGAAAATCTACGAGCTCTGAAGAAAAGAGTGCCCACTTGATTGGCAGGGCGGACATGTGTCCCTACGACCAGCCTGGACTGAGTGGGGAGATGACAAGGTAACACCAGCTAGAACCATGATGAAAAAGGGCAGCTTGTATATCTCCACTATCCTGCCCAGTCCCAGCCTGTCTCTCCTCGCTGCCCTTTCCTCTAAATATGGCAAGCCCTGAGCAGGGACCACACGCCATTCAGCTCCTTCCTGAGTGCGTCTCCCCCAGCGCCTGCCCAGCTCTATGCGGAGGGAAGTATGGGTGGACAAGGAGCCTCGAACACACTCAGCCCTTAAGGAGGGTGCCACACAGTAGGACAGACAGGAGACGTGCAGATGTCTCTAAACCAGGATGGAGTGACAGATGCTCTGACGAAGAGAGACCTGTAGAAGGAAAAGTTCCTCCTGACCTGCAGGAGTGGGAGGCTGGGAGGGGCACGTGGGGGGCAGGTGCAGAAATCAGGCAGCATCTACGCTGATCAAGACATCAACCAGCAAAGTTGAAGAGGGCTGGGCTCCTGGCAGCAGCAGAGGCTGGCAGAGAATTTGGGAAATGTTTGGGCTGGACTGAGGGACTGAAGACACGACCCGGGCTGGAGCTGCCATTCCCCCTGTCTTCAAGGGACATGAAGTCAGGGGGCACAAGAGAGAGACTGAAGAGTTGGCACACCCAACAAATCACGTGCAAAGTCAAAGGCAGCAGCTCGCGGAAGGCAGAGCTCTGCAACAAACTGCACTTTCTTTGAAATTAAACAAATGGCTGCTAGATCAGTGGTGGCCAATGAATCTCTCTCTCTCACTCTCTCTCCCTCTCTCTCACACACACACACACATACACACACACACACACACACACACACACACACACACACACACACACACACACACACACGACTATTGACAGAGCCGAACTTTTTGTTTAATCCCCCCCCCGGTTTATCTTTCTCTGTCCTCACAGCCTGGTGTGGAGCTTGGAGCGGATCCCCTAACTAAGCCTGATTAGAATGAGAACAGTCAAAAGACAAACTTTGCAAAAATCAAGGTTTAAAATAGAAATAGCAACTGACCCTCAGCTGCACTGCTGCCGGCTGGGACAGTGACAATAGCGACTCTTTTGTTAAACTTCCCTGTGAGACGTGCTCACCAGACTGGGGTGGGTATGTGTGTCTGTCTGTCTCTTATATGAGAAAGTGGGAGAAAGGTTTTAAAATAGCCTTGGCTTCAAAAAAAAAAAAAAAATTAATCGCAAATTACCATTCACCCCTTAGCAGCCAAAACGTCTGTTGATTCATTTAACATATACAAAATCCAAAGCTTTCCTATAAATATTTCAGAACTTGAAACCTTCCATTTTGTCTCTGGCCCTGAACAATCACACACACACATGCGTGCACATGAATATACACACACACAGACACACACAAACAGGGGCACAACTGCGAAGGGAGGCCTGGGGGATCTGGGAGGGTGTGAAATCTCTTCCCCCCAGCATTGTCTTCCAGCCCCCGGCTCCTCTAGCCTGGAGTTCCCTCTTCCCTTCACATGTCTGCATCCTGACACATTCAATTTCAGGTTATCAGCACATCTGAATTATAGAATACTGATGGGGATAGAGGGCAGGCCTCTCCGGGCTGATTAGCACCATTTAAGAAAGCTTTCACCAGCCGGCTTCATTGGCTGGGAGCGCTACCATGGTGGGTGGCCTTTCTGTATTAGAAGTCAACACAGAGCTGTCTCATTTGAATTAAATATGGACAAAAAGAAAGATCTGATTATGCTTATTCATAGCTAACCTTTCAAGTTCACCAGGCTGCCAAACTTGGAAGTGAAAACTGAAAGTTCCTTTCCTGTTGCTGGATTCTTATATTTTCTTGCAGCTTTTCAGTGTAGTCTGAAGTGTGTGTGTGTGTGTGTGTGTGTGTGTGTGTGTGTGTGTGTTTAAATTTCAACCTAGCCTAGCCTAGTCTGGGAGTTTCTTTCTAGAAATATGCATCAGGAGAGATTCAGGGAAAAGCTTTTAACTTTGACTTAGAAAACAATGGAAACTCGGGGTCTGATTTTAACCCGTAAATGTATGAAATACACACACGCACGCGCGACACACACACACAACTTCTTGCAGCAGAATGAGTAGCTGAAAATCCGATTTGTGTAAATGAATTTTTGACTTGGCACTGAGTGGAGCAGTGATTCAAAAAAGGCCAAAACGCACAGAAGGTTGGGAAGCTGAGTTGCGAATGACACCGCCTTTCACAGTAGCAGTACCTTTACATTGTCACTTTCACAGACACGCGCACATCCCGTTATTTTAATTTCCACCCTTCCTCAGCAATGGGCAGTTCCTTCAACACTGAGTTAATAAAGGAGCTAGTCGGAATGATGGTCCCTGGGAGGTGCCAGGGAATCTGGTCCCAGTGGGTTCTGCCGCCAGCTCCACGGGTGATGGCACCGAAGCGTGGCTTCTGCAGGGCTCTGGGTTCCAGAATCCAAGACAGGGCAGGGACCCAGTAAATGCTTTCCAAAATCATTATGCTAGAGTCCAGCCCTGGCATCCACAGAAGCAGCCAAAGCTGTGGTCCCATTCAGTTCAGTTTAACAAATATTTACTGAGCATGTACTCTTTGCTGTGCGCTGTGCTACATCCTGGGTCTCACAGAGGAGCTGCAGCATGCTGCTCCCACCAGCCAGTCCTCCTCCCACCTCCTCCTTGGGGCTCACTGCCTTTGCCAGCCTAGGGGACATCAGGACATCCTCCCTCATGCCTGTCCATGCTGTGGAGTTCTCTGTCCCCCGAACTCCCGTCCCTGAGCACCCACGCCTGACAGTCTTGGTGCCCTAGGACCCCTGCCTTGCACAGGTTGTTCCTAGGAGTTGGCCTTGGCTCTCCATTTATGCTGCAAATTTCATGAGGGCAGAAATTAAATCTCATCCTCCTTGGAGGTGTCCTCAGAAATCCCAAATATTAAGGCAACCAGCCCCCACCGACCACTGGGACATAAACAAGGAGGCAGAGTCGGGCAGTCCCTGCCTGAGGGTGAGGTCCCCCCTATGTCCCCACCACTGTATGTCCCCACCTCACTCTCCACCAATGACCCAGGTCCCTCCAAGCATCTGGCAACCAAGAGCTTGAGGATGCCATAGCGCTCCATGAACACCAGCAAGACAAGTCCACGTTGAGTCTCCAAGCCCGCAACCACGGATGAGTCCTCCCTCCTGGGGCGGCACACGCAGGGGCAGCGGCATAGCTGAGTTCAGGAAGCACAAGGCTGCCTTGCTGCCCCTCTGTCAGTCCCCAGATCCCGCAGCCTTGAAATACAGAAGCAAAGCCTGCCGCCAGGCACCAAGAAACATGGCCTCTGAATCAGCGCAAGCCCCATGCTTTGACCCATGCATCAGCCCAAAGTTACAAAGCACAAGTGCTTCTGTCGTGTGGATGCCTCAGGGGAAACTCGGTGGTAGAGCTCTACGACTGTCCCTTCCCACCTGCACTGGGAGGATCTATGTCCTGGGCAGCCACCATGGAAAAGGAGGAAGAGAGAACGATGAGGAGACCAGCCAGGCAGGCTCAGCCACTCACCTGGGGGCTGCTGCCGACGGAGCACCAGGCTCTGTGTTCTATTTGTCTTTTACGGGTTGGTGGAGTTTTTCTTTGATGAAACATGACCATCGCCACCTAAACCAAACCCGTATTTCTGAAAGGGGCGAACTAGATTTCTCATCACTAGCTTTGAACCTGCAGACCTCCCATGGTGCCAGTAATTGCATTGCCAATGAGATGCAGAAGTGTACCCACCAGCAGCCTGAGATGTGAAGGGGGGTGGGAATCCTCTCAATAAAACACTCACCAGGACGGACCAGCCATGCTTCTGCTGGGTGCAGGAGCCCTCCTCAGGGAATGGCCAAGGAGGTTCAGGAAACACTGGCCACTCTCACCCCTGCTCCACACCTCAGCCATCCACAGCCCTTCTTCACGGTTCCGACCATAACTTTGTGCCATCCAGACTTTTATCTACTTAATACTTTTTCTAAAACTTAACTTTAAATCAGCTCACTTTTTTTTTTTGACAGGGTACCTCTCTGTTGCCCAGGCTGGAGTGCAGTGGTGCGATCATAGCTCACTGGAGCTTTGAACTCTTGGGTTCAAATGATCCTCCCACCTTAGCCTTCTGAGTAGCTGGGATTACCGGCATGCACCACCACACCTGGCTAATTTTTAAATGTTTTGAGAGACAAGATCTTGCTATGGTGCCCAGATTGGTCTCAAACTTCTGGGCTCAAGCTATCCTCCCACCTCAGCCTCCCAAAGAGCTGAGCCATAGCACCTACAGGCATAAGCCACCACATCTACTCTTTTTTTTCTTTTTATAACTTAGCCTCACCTTAAGCAACAGCAGCTGCAAAACTCACAGCTATAATGTGCTAGTTACATTTTTCTAATAGGTCTTTAAGTACTCAATAATCTATGTATCATGCAAAATACTCTCACACAGTAGGAGCCACATTTGCAGAGAGCTCAACAGGTGCAGCTGAGCCTGTGGAGTCAATGGGATGGGCCGGGGGTGTGAAGCATGAAGGTCTTGGTCTCCATATTTCTAGGAGCAGGACTGGGTTTGGGGGTATGAAGGTCAATGAAGGCCATGCCCACACATCTGCCTGTGCCTGTTCCTCCTGATCCGGGGACCGAAGCCTTTGCAGGTTTGCTAGACTCTACCAAGTATGGTGGCCATAGCTGACGCCTGGGTCATAACTTCCTGGCAGAAGGCCATCACCCTGTCACTTCCCAACCTAAAGAAGGATTCTCAGTGGCAGCATACTGGGTGGCCAACGCATTTCCTTCTGACTGCATCCTGAACTCACCAAGAGTCTCGCTGCCAAGAAAGCTCTGCCTGATAATTGCCAATGGCCAACATGCAACGGAGGCTGGCCTTGGGCTTGAACCACCAACCCTTCCTCGCAGCATCTCACTATAATCACACAGCTGTGGCTTCTGCCCAAAAACACTCCAGCGGAAGCTCTGCAGTGAGTAGGAGAATCCTCTTCTCCTACCCAGCAAACTCTAAAAAGACAACTCTAATGACTCAAAAGTCAAAGAACAGACATTTTACATTGACCTGAATTCAAGTCTAAAATAAATACACTTTAGACATCAGAGTCACCTCTACACTTTTCAAGATCTTAATGATCAAGCGGTAAACTTTAAAAAAAAAAAAAAGAAAGAAAGAAAGAAAAGAAAAAAGTAGAAGAGAGAAGCATCTAATGCCCGGGCATGGTGGCTCATGCCTGTAATCCCAGCACTTTGGGAGGCCAAGGCAGGTGGATCACTTGAGGTCAGGAGTTCGAGACCAGCCTGGCCAACATGGTGAATCTTCGTCTCTACTAAAAATACAAAAAAAATTAGCCAGGCATAGGGGTGGATGCCTGCATTCCCAGCTACAGGGAAACCTGAGACAACAGAATTGCTGAACCCAGGAGGCGGGAGTTGCAATGAGCCAAGATTGCACCACTGCACTCCAGCCTGGGAGACACAGCACGATTCTGTCTCAAAAAAAAAAAAAAAAAAGAAAGAAGCACCCAATGACCACCTATCTGTTCTTTCACATTTTAAACAAACAATTGGGCTACGGGATGGGTCTACAGGCTTGTAGCATGGCCTCTGGGACACCAAGATGACAGATGACGATAACGGAAAGTTCTGGAGGATGGGATTAGGTTTCTAGCCTTGGAAAAGCCATTGCCATTTTATAGCCCCTACAGCAGTGGCTCTTAGACCTCAGTATGCATCAGAGTCACCTAGAGGGCTTGTTAAAACATGAACTGTTAGGCCGGACTCACAGCGTTACTGATTAGATGGGTCTGGGAGGGGGCCTGGGATTTGCATTTCTAACAAGCTCCCTGGTGACACCCATGCTGTTGCACCAGGACCCTGGTCCTAATTCATCTCAGGACCCGCTGCTGCATTTTTTTTCTATAAGGGAAAGACGGCATCCATCCCTGCTCCCCGTGGTGTCCCTTTGGTAATGTGAAATTTGGATCATCAGAAGAATGTGAGGTCTTTTCTCTTTAAAAGTGTAATCACCCATATATGAAAGCATCAGAATATAAATGACGCAGAAAAAACAAAAACCTTGGATGCCAGTTCCTGTACTGTGCAAAATCGCTACCCTCTCTCCACCCCCCAGCTGCAAACAAAATGAAAAAAGGAAGGGCTGAGTTGCTACAAGCTTCTCTTAGATTTAACCTCAGAGAGAGGAGTCTTGCTCTGTCTCCAGGCTGGAGTGCAGTGGCACGACCTCAGCTCACTGCAACCTCCACCTCCCGGGTTCAAGCAATTCTCCTGCCTCAGCCTCCAGAGCAGCTGGGACTACAGGTGCAAGCCACCATGTCCAGCTAATTTTTGTATTTTTTTAAATAGAGACGGGGTTTCACCATGTTGGCCAGGATGTTCTCGATCTTTGATCTCGTGATCCACCCACCTCAGCCTCCCAAAGTGCTGGGATTACAGGCATGAACCACTGCACCTGGCCGAAATTTATTATATTTTTAATGCTATACTTATTTGAATGCAATAATAAAAAAATAAAATTTTTTTGCTGGGCACAGTGGCTCATGCCTGTAATCCCAGCACTTTGGGAGGCCAAGGCGGGTGGATCACTTGAGGTCAGGAGCTCGAGACCAGCCTGGCCAACATGGTGAAACACTGTCTCTACTAAAAATATAAAAATTGGCCAGGCGTGGTGGTGCACACCTGTAATTCCAGCTACTCGGGAGGCTGAGGCAGGAGAATCGCTTGAACCCGGGAGGCGGAGGTTGCTGTGAGCTGAGATCATGCCACTGCACTCCAGCCTGGGTGACAGAGCCAGACTCTACGTCAAAAATAAAAATAAATAAAAATTTTTTAAAAATAAAAATTTTTGATGACTACATGGGACTTATGTACTAAAGAACTAATCAGACAAATATACACATTTGTAAAACATTCATCTATCAAACGGTACCAATTGGTAGAGATGACCAAGGTGCTTGCTGATGAGGAATGGTGGTGATAAAGCACTCTTTGATAACGCATTTAATGTACTTTCCCTTTCTACGCCAGAGGCATTTTTCAACTATCTATGAGACAGGAAACAACTATATATTATACAACTATATAATCAACATTTTTTTTGCCAGAAAAATACCCAGAAACACCCCAGGATGCAAGCGTGCCTTTCTTAGGTTAAACCTCAAGATCCTGGGCTGTGCCTGGTTATCTGTGAAGTCCCTACTTGTTCTCAAGTTGAAGAGGAGGATGGAGCTAGACTCAGCTTTAACGTCCTTTCTGTCACCAGAGTCGTTGGAAGTGGCCTGGAGGTGAACTGGTTTTGTAGGTCGTGTGTCGACACCATCATGGTTAGCATATTTGCAGCCACCAGTGATGTCTCCATGGTCAACTACTTCCATTTAAACACAAAATGGGCGAACACCTTATTCGCTGATGTAAGGATCGTGGCCGAAATGGCAGCCAGTGGAGAAGCAACAGCTCAGGATAGCTCCACACGGCACACACAGACTCCCGTGAGGACCGAAGAGGAGACACCAGGAAAGAGGCCAGTAACAACCTGTCCCGCTACCCTAGGTCTGCAGAGTCCAAAAACCCTAGTGACAAGACAGCTTGCTCTGTGTGCTCAAGGTTTACCAGGTCAAAGACAGCGATAGGAAAGGACGCTCACTTAACTTCAGCGATCTGGGCTTCAGAGTTCGAACAAGAGAGGAAACAAATTCCATGCAGACTCTTACAGTGAGCAGCTCCTCCGGATGCAATGAGTCCATCCCGGAGCAGCATCAGCTCGCTGTCACTGACAGTATGCTGGCCTTGCGGTGACCACCTGCCCTCCCAGAGCTTCAGCCCCTCCTGGGAGGCAGACCAGCAATGGCATTCAAGGCCCCAGTATTCTCCAACACCGCGCTGTTTAGTTCTTCCCTGTAAACGGAGTCAACCCAAAGCTGGTCAGCTGCTAGCCACATGGTGGTAATGAGCCCAGGAGCCTGGAGTTCACTATTATTTCTGATTTACTCTCCCTGATCTTTCATTTTATCAGCAAAACATCCTCTTGGCAATGGTTATTAAGCTAAAACTTAAATAAAAAGAAATGCAGGAGAGAGTTTCCAAAAGGCACGGCATATGAAAGGAAAATATTCAGACCCCAGACTTGGCCTTGACCTTTTACTGTCTTTTAACATTAAACATTTGCCCCACCTTCGAAAAGATAAATGTGGCTTTTGATGACAGCCAATGTTATCTGAGGATTAAAATAGCCCTCTTGCAGTGCTCAACATTAAAGTCTTCCGCATTTGCAAAATTGCAAACAGATGCAACTCAAGTACCTGCAAATAATCTGCCAAGACCAATTTCAAAAGGGAGATTTCAAAATATGTGGAAGTCATTAGGACATGTATTATTTTTGCAATGAATAGGCGCCAGGAGTGTCTCAAGGAGCAGATGGGTGCTACTTTGTTTATAAAAGATCAACAGAATATTCGGCTGTAAATGAAGACATATAAGCTATATGAAACAATTATGGTAAAATGGCGAACATTTCAAAGCTAATTGTAATGGTCTTTTAAGATCTGAATTCCTCATTTCTTACTGCATGCTAAAATATCATTTTAGTTTTGGATCTTGATTGATATAATTACCAAAATGACAGAAAATTAAAGTAAATGCTGTCAGTTTTACTGTTGTAAATGTTGTCAGTTTATCACTTGTTTACAGTTGCACCAATACTGATAAATGAATATTTTTCAACATGAATAAAAAATGTGACCTCCGTCTCCCGGAAATCTTCAAAAAGGACAGCCCCAAACGTTAAGAACCCAAGCAGACAGAGTGAACCTCAAACTGCATTATAACAGAATCCCAAATAGCCTCTCTCTTCCACAGGCCCGGCTTCAGGGAGCTCCTGTTGCTAATAAAAATCTCCACGATATGACAGAAGGAAACAGAACCAGCCACCACTCGCCCTCACTCCGGTCTTTCTGGACGCCCGTGTCACCGCCCAAGCAGGACTGAGTTAAGCCCCTATTCTATTTTCCTGTTTTATATTGGTAATCATGTGAATTAGATAATTACTCATGGAAAATGTGATTAAACATACGTCTCTATTGCCAATACCGAATCACGAAGAAAGGGCATTTCTGCGAATTGCTTTTAACATAAATAGCAAACTGGGCTCGTAAAAAATGTCCAATTAGGCCAATACCTAATGATGGATGGGCTGATCCCATGACTTGCACAGATGCAAATTGCACGCAGGAAAAATGAGGAATCGCATAAGACGTCTTGGATCTCTGTTTCCACACAAAAGACTTTTTGCCCAGGATGCTTTCAGAATTTCATGAACTCCTATGAAGTTGAGTCTCCTCTTTTTCCGTTTTTCTACCCTTAAGTTTCTGTGGGGCCTTAAATTCTGTGTGCTGCAGAAGGACTCTCCCCCACAGCTGTAAATTTAGGGGACATGGGAGAGAGAAGAAAAAGGAGAAAGAAACCTGGGCTAAAGGCACGGGTCTGGAAGGAAGAGCAAGGGAGTCACAGAGACTGCCGCCAGCTGCCCCCAGTGGTCTGCAGATGCAGAGGCCTCCTGGGGTCCAGCGCTCTCCCCCTACCCCAACGCCTCTCCATGCTAATCACCCCTGAGCACCAGAGCAGTTTCCAAGGAGGCTGTTGGCTTCAGCATTTCCTTCCTCTCTTTCCTGAGTCACCAGCACCACTTTTCCGTAAATCTTTAAACCAAGTGCACATATTCTCCCATGACAGAGTCTACGCAGACGAAGACCTGCACCCTACAATCACTGATGAAATTTGTATTGACTCCAAAATCAAAAGTAATGAGGAGAAAATTGGTTCACAGCCTGACCCGACCATTCCAGACTGCTGTATTGAAGTTGCAGAAAGACATTTTTTTTATTGTCTCCAGATTTCAATTAATGACATCGAGCCACCCCATCCTGGCATTATCAGTTTGAACAGAGGATCAGATTTAAGAAGTTTCACTAAATTAATTACTGTAATCGTATCCTGTATTTCTGGAAAACCTTCCTGCTTTGTAAAGGGGAAAGATGCTTTTTACAAATTGAGGGACACATGTGGTTCCCCAAACCGAATGCATCCACCCAAATCCGTGTTCTTTAGGCTCATGTGTGTGCTTCTGTGTAAAATTTACATGCATGTAGATGTCCGCAATTGCAGGGTCATGAAATCCCAGCCCATCTCAGCTGCAACTATCTCCCTGCAAATATTTCTTGTTGGGTTTTAGCACCCAAGCTAAAATTTCCTCTTCTCACCACCCCAAGCTCTAAAGCCATATGTTCCCCACCAAATTAATAAGAGTAAACCCCACCAACAATCACCCTGAAAGCCACAAATGAGAGCCATCCTCTTTTGAATGAAGAAAAAAAGAGGGGGGGGATAGATCCAGAGATACTATCATTGCCCCTATCTTGAGTAAAAATGCAAATTATGCCACACGGTGCTAAATTATTCTGGGATATTTCATAATGTGAATTAATACCCACTAGAGGCTAAGCCGAGATCATCAAACTCATTTCACATAAGACAACGAATTTAACCACCCGTGACTCAATGAGTGAGAAGTTAACATGATATCCAGAAACACTAACCACTCCAAGGTAGATTGTCTTTAAATAAAATAACCCATTTTAAAGACTTTTCAGCCCAGTGCTAACTTTTTCAGATTTCACCAGATGGCAGAACATTTAATGTTCAGGCTTTCGGCTCATCTGATGATGAAAATTATTTCTGTGGGGGATCAGGATTTATCTAGTCACCATCTTCTATCAAGCCCAAGTAAAAATCCTATTTCACTAAAGTGAAACCACAGAAACAAAAGCACTTTGCTGCTTCCCAATCTCTGTACAGTTGGGCTACCGACTCCTAGTTGGCTAAAACAAACGTCACATTTTCAGTTCACATTGAAGGGTCCACATTCCAGAGGAGGTTTGGATGATTTTCTTTTTTCAAACAAGAACAATCAAATTGAAGATAACTCTCTGGAAGAGAGTTTAAAAAAAAAAAAAATCAAAGGTTCTCTACCCCAACGCCAAATGTATCCCTAATGCACTTGAACAATAAGGCGGGCTGTGTTTCTACCCTGGAAAAACACCGTGCATATGAATCCTAGGAATTTAGTATATCTGACAGTTTCTCTCAACCACCCATAACATTCTTTCCTGTCTCATTGGAGCTGGCAAAGGAGAATTCTGTAATTGAGTGGTACAGAACATGTGCCCTCCTTGCTAGAAGATGACAGATGGATTATAAAAACTTCAAAGAAGAGCATTTCGGGCACCCAGGGGAGAGATAGTGGGTATTTGAACTCTCCGTCTTTACCCAGGAGACAATGGCATTCTGACATGGAGCATATATCAAGGAATGGTGTAACTAGATAGACATAATCTTTCTTTTCACTAAGTATTTAACATTCTGTTAGGAACAAGTTTCAGCCCGGCTAAAGTGCAACTCATCTTCATGCTAATCGTCATACTGCAATAGTGACACGGCCCGCACCACCCCCCCACTTTTGATTGTGGTTAAATCGGTCTTTTAGAAAACTGATTCTAATTTTTTTTTTTCTTAAAGAACAGGAACAGCTTCTGCTTTTGGAAGGAGAAAAAAAAAAGTAGAAATGAAGCATCGGGTTGGGATTAGCGTCTTTTCTGACTCACTAATCTGATGAGGCTTTTATTTGCGACGCTTGTTCCCTTCCCTATGACTAAGGAAGGGCTCTCACACGTGGCTCACAGACCACATGCCACCAATTACCCATCTCGAAGTGCAGCCGTGACTCACCTGAGCCCCGGCTGGCGCTGTCGGCACCACCCCACATGTCCCCAGCAACCAAGCCTCCCCAAGACCCCTCCCCTCCACCCACCCAGCCGGGGCACACACAGACACAGCCCATGGGTGGGGGAAGTATGAGCACAGATTCTGAATGACACAGTCTCCTGCCTCCAGTCCCACATTTCAGCTGGGAAAAACAAATCAAAACAACGCAGAAACACAATTCACGAGCAATTCTTAAAATCCAAGCTGTGCATTGTTGGGCAGCAGAGGGGCTGCTGTCAACACAGCCCTGATGACAGAATGTGTGTCCCTGGCCCCGAAATACTGCTCCACACTGAAGCCCAAACTGCAATAAGACTCGTGTTGATATGATGAATTGTAAGCCAAAAAAACCTTAAATTTTCTATGTCTCTTAAAATTTTGATAGAGACATGAAATGGCTTATAGAATTCTAATTATAGCAACAGACTTCAAAAAATGTCTCAGTGTCAGAGATTAGTGAATCAAAGGCACATTTTTAAAATCAATTTTTCCTTCTGAATATGAACAGTATTTATCATTCACACTGCCCTCTGGAAACACCAGCTAGGATCCCTCTCCACATTTGACTCGGAGGGTCTCCCTATGTAAGGAGGCTGATGATCTGAAAGGGGTAAAGATTTGCCTAAAGGGTGATGGCTCCAACGGGAATGAGCACTGTGGGTGTGCACTTCAGAAACTGATTCCAAATCTTCTCACCTCGCTACTGCCCATCACCATCACCATCACCATCACCGTCATCATCAGCATTTCAAAACACTCTCTACCGTCGTTAAAGCCCCACAAAATAAATGGAGTAAAAATTGAATTTGTTTTATGAGAATCACAGCCACTTTTTAAAATAATAAGATATGCCCTCAATATTCCTACAGTGAGGAATCTGTCTCTTCTGCCATTCCTATGGAGGCACAAAAAAAAACGCTTTATAGCTACCAAGCTCGTCTATCTGGGATCTGACGGAGAGTCTACCGAGAATTAGGCCGTGGATCTAATCTTGGTCTCAACCCAGCTTGACACCTCAGCCACTCCATTATGCAGGCAAAGATTCCCATTTTAGTGGTACCTTTATGCTGGATTGCTGATGGCCCCAGGCACAGGTGTCTAATGGCCATGTCTACTCAAAAAAAAAAAAAAAAAAAAAAAAAGGTAGGCACATGTCTCTCGGGCTATGGTATACAGATGGGCAGAAAAACACAATAAAAGACCCAGAGTCCATTCGCATCACTAGGAATGCTGTTGACTTGAAGGAGATGAAGGATAAAGCCTCTCGCCTGATCTCAGGGTATGCACCCCAGCCTTCCACCCTCCAGAGGTTTCTTCAGCTCCCCCTGAGGCACCGGATCCCCCTGGTGAGACTAGGATATGGTCCCCAGCCACAGCCAGCCAGGGCCAACAAGAATTTTAGGGAGAATTCCCTAAAGAGAATAGAGGGTATTTGTGAAAGTGGAAGATGTTTTGATTATGGCCATTCTGGCAGGAGTAAGGTGGTATCGCACTGTGGTTTTGATTTGCATTTCCCTGATCGTTAGTGATGTTGGGCATTTGTTTACACGTTTGTTGGCCATTTGTATATCTTCTTTTGAGAATGGTCTATTCATGTCCTTAGCCCACTGTTTGTTGGGATTGTTTCTTTGTTTTCTTGCGAATTTGTTTAAGTTTGTTGTAGAGTCTGGATATTAGTCCTTTGTCACACATATGGATTGTGAGGATTTTCTCCCACTCTGTGGGTTGCCTGTTTACTCTGCTGACCTTTTTGCGGTGCAAAAGCTCTTTAGTGTGTATATATACACAATGGAATACTACACGGCCATAAAAAAGAATGAATTAATGGTATTCACAGCAACCTGGAAGGGATTGGAGACTATTATTCTAAGTGAAGTAAATCAGGAATGGAAAAATCAAACATCGTTATGTTCTCACTCCTAAGCGGGAGCTAAACTATGAGAATGCAAAGGCATAAGAATGACACAGTGGACTTTGGAGACTAAAGGGGAAGGGGGTAGGAAGGGGGTGAGGACTAAAAGACTATAAACTGAGTGCAGTGTATACTGCTCAGGAGATGGGTGCGCCAAAATCCCACAAATCACTGCTACTCATGTAACCAAACACCATCTGTTTCCCAAAAACTTATGGGAATAAAAAAAATTTTAAACAGTGGAAGAATTCACTATTTAATTTTTTTTTTTTATTTCAAGGTCTCACAATGGCTTGAACAGGCAGCAACATGTTAAGGAGGCTGTTTTTAAAGGGCTCTGGGGACCATCAGCAGGAAGACTGGTAAGTTCCCCTCCCGCTTCAACACATTATAGAAAAAGTCAGTGCTCTGACCAATGCAAAAGCCTGGCTCTTTCCTAAGGCCATTTGCACCCACACAAACCAACCTTATAGGAACTGAGAAGGCATCTTGGGTTCCACCTGCAAACCATCATTTCATCATTGTCCATGTTCATGTACTTGATGGGTGGCCCAAACAGCATCAGAAATGGTTTCTGATTGGCCCCAGAAAATGCAGACACACAGTCTTATGTAGAACCACACCTATCTGGAACACAGACACTCAAGGGCACCCAGGGAGTGCTCTGTGATCAGGTGGCCTTGTGGCTTATACCACCCTGATGATAGGGAATCCTGAGTATCCACAGTGTTGCTGACCACAGGGATAGAGGGAAGTAGACAGACCCCCACATGTTCTTTGTAGACCGGGTCATGGGTCTCGAGTTTACAGAGACCTTAAACCTGAACCCTGCGTAACATCATGGACAGACTATATGTGCTTTGAAAACTCCTCAAAAATGAGGAAGCAATAATACCACATTTTTAAAAAAGGAATTCTATTTTTAAAGTATTTGACACTTGATATCTGTCCCCTAAAACAAACAAAAAAACAGGCATCAAAACAGTCATCATTGGAAAAATCAGAACTAACTTGGTCCTTGTATATGTTATGCATTTATAGCACCTTTTGAATCATATGAAGGGAGTGGTATAGACAGGAGAGAAATCATAGTTGTCTTGGTGTTTAGAGAATCAAAGGGTCTTCCCAGTCCCTGTGTCTGCACATTACTCAGCTCTCAGACTCCAAAGCTCAATGACTTCTCTAAGTAGAAGACTCGTCCCTCTCTTCATGCCCAGCCCTAGCAAGGTCCTGCTCTGCTTACTGGCCAAATCAATCAGCTTCACCAGCCACTTTCCCCAAGACCCTTGCAGACCCGACTTCAGCAAAAGGGCAGAAAGCGCTTCCTAGCAAAATACATGAGAGCCCTTCGACAGACAGACGATGCCAGAGAGACCTGCCCCAACACCCGAAATCACACCAGCACTTACTCCACGCAGCTCAGTGCCCCGAGAGCTCAGCCTGCCTGTGTCACCACAGTGTGACAAAACTTTAAGTCACCCATTAATATATATGTTCCCTGTAGATGAAACACGGACCTCGGCATCAACAAGAGGGGAAAGGGTTAGGGTCTTTGAAGGAGGCCCGCACAAGAAAAGCCCTTTTTAAAAGTGCATTTTCATCTTTCTTTTTCACAGTGATCTTCTGCCATGGTGGAATGTAAACACCGCAGGAATAGACAGAATCGTGAATTAAGGATTTGGACGCCTTGCTTTAGAAGTAATCTTCAAAGAAGGCACATCCCAAACATCAGAGTCACACAACAAGGCTCCGAGCTGCTTGTGACTGCCTGGAGAACGGCACAGGTCACACCGATTATTACCAGTTGGGTCCTGAATTGCTTTTAAAAATCAATAGAAAACATGTTCTTACATCTCCTCTACTTGGCAAGAGGGCAGCTTGAGGGAGTGCTGCCTTTGCCCAGAAAGAAACCATGTAAAGGATGTCCCCCCCCCACCAAAGCATTCTCAACAGTGGGCATGAATGGGAACTAGGTTTGCAGGTCTCCCTCGGCTAGACGCTTTTCCGCTAGAGCCTGGTGCCTTCATGAATGCGCCCTTTGGTCCTCCACCTCCATTCCCCAAAAGGGCAACAGCTTGGCCACAGCAACACAGCACGGTGGGAAAGAGAGGTTCTATGAGGCAGGGTGGGGGATTTCCACCTGAACTCAGCCACTTGCCCTGCATGTGGGTTTTCTGTGTTGCTTTGCTTGGTTTTTGTTTGGGGACAGGGTCTTGCTCTGTCGCCCAAGCTGGAGTGCAGTGGTGCAATCAGGGCTCACTGCAGCCTCGAACTCCCAGGCTCAAGTGATCCTTTTTGCAGGTGGTTTTTGGTAAGTCATTTGGTGCTCTCAGCCCCAGGTATTTTGTTTTGAAAATCAGACTGATGACCCCACCTCACAGGACTGCTGACGATTCAGGAAAAAAAAAAAAAAAAAAAAAAATGCAGGGGACGTTACCTGTAAAACTCATGCCTCAGTGGCATGTTAAAATATCCTCATCATCCTCCCCTCCTCCTCCTCCTCCTCTTCCTCCTCTTCCTGTCTAACATTAATATTAGTAGTAGTAACTATATTGCAGCCATTCATTTCCAACCCTTTGGAAGCACAGTACTAGGCACTGGATAAATAAGTTGCTGAAAATTTTAAAAGACATTGAGTATTGTATCCACACAGATCATCTTCTTTAGGAAAACTCAAGCAAGGGTCTCCTCAAAACCCAAAAGCAAAAGTCATGAAATCCATGGAATGTGCTTTTGTGAGCACAGAACCCAGAAGCATCCTTTAAGATTAAATCTGTATGAAAGGCACAAAAGTCAAATACTGAGCAATGCATTAATTATGCACAACCAAAGATCTGGGGAAGGTTAAACCCCCATTTGGCAGCAAGTGGAGTTCTTGCATTTGATATGAAATCTGCACACGGCAGTGACTTGTCCTTCCTCCTTAACGTCACCCAACTTTTGGGGGAGGGGGTGCTAAAAAAACAAAAGGAAGGAGTAGACACACTCAAGGGTGTTCCTTGTTAAAAGATGAAATCTAGTAGGCATCAGAAATAATCACTCCTCAGAACCGCTGCTGGCCAAGGTCAAAAGCCAGACATACCTGAAACAGTATTAATAACATTTTGTCCCACTGGCTCCATTAGGGTGTTATGAAGAGCATTTCTAACTCATGTGGGATGGGCAGTTTATAAGATGAAAGGTTCGAAGTCTCTTTCCAATCACACATGCTCACTGCAGCTATACCTTCCAAGAACACCTCCCCAACTTTGCCAGAGAGAAATCTGAAGATTCTGGCTGGGCACAGTGGCTCACCCCTGTAATCTCAGCACTTTGGGAGGTGGGGGAAGGCAGATTACTTGAGACCAGAAGTTTGAGACCAACCTGGCCAACACAGTAAAACTCCATCTCTACTAAAAATACAAAAAATAAAATAAAATAATTAGCCGGGCATGGTGGCAGGTATTTGTAATCCCAGCTTCTTGGGAGGCTGACACACGAGAATCACTTGGACCCAGGAGGCGGAGGTTGCAGTGAGCCAAGATTATGCCACAGCACTCCAGCCTGGGTGACAGAGAAAGACTCTGTCTTGAAAGAAAGAAAGAAAGAAAAAAGAAGGAGGAAGGAAGGAAGGAAGGAAAGAAGGAAGGAAGGAAGGAAGGAGAGAGGGAAGGAGGGAGGGAGGGAGGGGAGGGAGGAAGAAGGAAAGAGAAAGAAAGAAAGAGAGAGAGAGAAAGAGAGGAAGAACGAAAAGAAATCTTTGAAGCTACAAGTTCTTAAAATCGCAGATGAGGCAGTTGATGAATCATAGTCATTTCCTGTGGTTTTCTGCTACTTTCTATTGGTTTGAATTCAAACATTCAAACAGAGATTCAGTGAACATGCTACATGTGGCTCTTTCATGAACAGGGCCACGTCGATTCTGTGCAGCTTTGACCTGTGGAGCTCCAGAAAAACCTCTCAGTGGGTTGAAGTCAAAGAAACGATTTATGAGGACTTCTGTTACCGAGTCAGGCTTTCTAATGCCGCCGTCTGCACCATAAGGTCACAGGGTCTCAGGAGATAAGGGTCTACAATTGACTCTGTGACTGTGGCACGAAATACTCTCTGATTTGGTAAAATGTCACTAAATGGGACAATCTGGAGAAAACCAAATAGGCAATAAATAAGGTTTGCTAATGTTGAGAGTGAGACAGTGTCTGTCACACAGACTGGAGTGCAGTGTCTTGATCACAGCTCACCACAGCCTCAACCTCCTGAGTTTAAGCCATCCTCACACCTCAGTGTCCCGAGTAGCTGGGACTATAGGTGTGTACCACGACACCAGCTAATTTTTTAAAATTTTTTTGTAGAGACGGACACTTCCAATGTTGCCCAGGCTGGTCTTGAACTCCTGGCTCCACTCCTAGGCTCAAGCCATCTTCCCACTTCCCAAAGTGCTGGGATTACAGGCACGATCCACCATGCCCGGCTGCGAATGTTTAACCATGCCTCCAGGTTTGAGGTGTGACCCATCGGAAAAGAACTGGGAAGGGTTACCTGGACCAGTGCGGAGTCCACGGACAACAGCACCCCCTGAAAAGCCGCATCTCCAGCTGGGGCCTGATAAGCATCCCTAATGATTCTTCAGTCTTCTGTTGGTCTCTTGCATACCTCCCCCGTGTTACAGATGGGGAAACAGATCCACCGAGGTAATAAAGTGCCCAAGTGAATCACCAAGCAAAGGCCAGGAACTGGGATTTCTGCCTCCCCGTGTTTGACTATGAACCGTCACCCGGCCTGCAATGGGGGCATACTGGGGGGTGCCCTTGACTACATATCTTATTTTCATTCACACCATCAAACAGCTGGTGTTCCAGTTCACAGTGGAACAGGAAGCTGGAGACTTGAACATGCTAGGGAAGAGAGGTGGGAAGGCAGACACCCGCGAGGCAATGCCCAAACCCCAGTGGAAAGCTGAAAGAACCCAGTTCCATCCAGCCTTCTGGGGGGATGTGGGACTCCCTTCCTTCATCAGAGGCAAGTAACAATAGGTCATCACCAGCAATCACGATGCCAAGGGATTTCTTAGTTGCCGTATCAAGGAACTCATTCATGATGAGAATTTCACTCCCAAAATGTTCTGGCTTTGGATAATAGTTTCAAATCTCCCTAGTAGAATCTTAGGGTCCTTATTTAAAAAATAATAATAAAAAAAGTAAGTCAACTTTTTTACACATTGAATTGAAAAGAAAAAAGCTAGCCTTGGCAACCAGCTAGATAGCAAATCGTCTTTAGCCCAAGAGGTCTATAAATCATGAACAATTCAACAGGAGATTATTCTAAATCTTTTCCAAAGACTCACACTCTTCATTCACTTCTGGTACTCATGAAGGTTTTATTACTTTCCTCACCCATCCCAAACCGCCCTCCCGCCGGGTGCCAGACCTCTCATGGCGTGGGGACGGGGGCAGTATGGACCTGTCAAGGCACTGGCACACTATGAGAAGAAAAAGAACAATTCTGCCCCCAAGGAGCTTGCAATCTACTTGAGGACAAATATGTACACGGAGAAAGGATATTTCTATTTAACTCATAGAGTAAGGAAATAATACCGATAAAAGGAAGCCATTTGATGCCACAGAAGGATTCTATGAGACAGACGGGAGAAAATCAAGACTTCGTTCCCTCCCGGATTCCTTCCGTCTTTTATTTTTCTGCAGGAATTCTCGTGTGCTGTTGACTTTCCGGGAGAAAGAGGCGAGCAATACAATCCCAACACTCTCGGGAAACAGATCCTTCAAGTTGCACAAGCACCGTAAGCCCCCCAAGACGGGAGTCACTGGGGCAACAGGGTGTGACATAGGTTTAAAGTCCTTTTCCCCTTCTGCAATCATCCTCTGTGATTCGAGTGTCTTGTTGAAGCCAGTGGGGTTACTCCACCTCACTCATCAGTCAGATGAGCGGCTCACTAATCAGGGGGCCAGGGCAACATCTTCTCCCGTCTCCACGATGCCTCTGCCCAGGGACCCCCATCAAGTCTGCCAAAGACAAGACGCAGAGCGACTAACAACTTTATCTGTGTTAATCAGGGCCCCACACAGCTGGCTCTCAGCGGCGACAAAGAACCTGACTCCAACGCTCCGTGCCCGACGTACTGATGGCAAGGGAGAGAGGCCTGCAGCAGAGACTGCATGGCCAACCTCAGACCAAGTGGCATGGGTGGGGACATAGCTTCAGAGAAAAGGCCTCCGAGGTCAAAAGCCAAGCTAGAACAAACACCCTTGGTTCATCCAGTCCCTATCACAACTTGCACCCTTGATTAAGCCAGTGCTCCTACAAAGGGTGAACAACATGGCAATAACAGGAATATATTTTCAATAGAGAGACAACCTTCTTTCTGCACTTCTATCACAGCGACCTCGTGGTGGATTGGGAGTCACAGCTGTGACTTCCATCTCTAACAATGGAACAAAGGATGCGTCACGGGACAGTCTGTTTCATGACATGTCATTGTTCTCAAAGGGTCCAGGACATACTCCTAAGTTTATATTTTTTTGTAGGAAAGTAGCGTTCTTGCAAAACATATTTATTCATGGGCTGCCATTTGCAAGTTGCTGCTCTGGGTGCGCGGGGTAGAGACCTCAGGAGACTGTCGGGGGCCCTGGCTTTGGGGATTCCAGCCCTGTGGAGGGAAGGAGATGGGTAAGCGTGCAAACAATCAATAAAGTCAATAAAGATAAGTACTATGTGGAAAACAGACAGGACAAGACAGCAGGCGATTGGGATAGGATAGAAGAAGATGGGAATGGCCTCCCTGAAGATGTGCCTTGAGTGGGACCTGAGCACTGAGCTGGGGTAGCCAGGTGAAGGGCGAGGATGAGAGGGTCCCAGGCAGAGGAAACAGCTGTGCCATGGCCCTCAAGTGGGATGGAGCCTGTGTGTCTGAGGACCTGAAAGGAGACCCGTAAGGCTGTGCCTGGTAGATGGGGCGGTACGAGTGGCAGATGGGGGACAGCTAGGTGGACATAAGTTAGATGGTGATAGCTCCATCCATTGACTTGAGCATATCAAAGCCCTCCTTAAATGGACTTTTGTCTCCTAGCCAGGATGATGTCCTCAATTCCAGCTTCAGCCTATTCTACATCTTTCTAATGTGCTCCATTGGTATTTCCCTAAAGGTAAGAAATAGCTGCCTCTTGGAAAAAATTTAAAAACCACTGGGCAACCCAAATGCTGCACTCCTTCCAACTGCTCAGACGGATCACATCACCACCCCCTCTTCCTGGCCAGGTGCTGGTCCACATGTTAATTAGCCAGATCTCCCCCTAGAGGGAGAAGCATGCAGAGGGTGCTAACAGCTTAAGGGGCCAGAAGCAAAGAGAGCTGATGAGTGGTCTGGAGGCCTTGTCCAAATGCAGGGAAGGTGAGGCAGTGCGGCAAGCAGACATCTGAGTTTTGAAATTCTTCTGTAATTATGGCTCAAGTAGAGAAAATGCACATGAGTTCACAGGATGATAAATATTAGCATGCTTCTCCAAGTTCAAGTGAGTTGTCAATAAGACAATTAAAGCAGCATCAATAATATGCACTGTATGTTATTATCTGTTATTCTAAATCCCAGGCTTTTGTGATCCCTGGAAAACAAAGGAAGACAGGCAGCAGTGATACACATATTTTTTTTGCACAAGTGAGAGATGAAATTCTGCCTTAATGTAACAGCACAGCACCTGAGGGGCGGTGGGGGGCGGGGTGGATCGTTCTTAAATACTCTATGAAGAACTCAGGGTGAGGAGGGGATGGGTTGGGTGGAAAGGACCGTTACAATGGGAAATTAGCAATCCTGTGTCTAAAGCCAATCAATCACATCTGTCACGTGGCCCCAGTCAATAAGAGCCTGAGTAAGTGCTAGCATTGACCTTAATCAACTGACAATCGGTACTCGGAAATCAGAAACTGTACATTCTTCTAAGAGAAGCAGCAGCTAAGAAAAACTTTGCATAAAATTAATGAACAGGAATGAACATGGCCTTTAAGGGTGTATACACACACATATATTCATATATGTAAATATATAGGAAAAACTATATAGGATTGTGCTGAACTGGAATTTGGAATGAACTATCTCTTGAATACAAATTGCAGCAGCAAAAGTTTTTCATTGTTCCCCAAGACAAAACCTACACAATGCAATCTCTATACATCTGCAGAATCAAAAAATCATTTTCCGCTAAAAATAACTTGCAAAGCATTAAATGCATTGGAATGAGAGTAGATGTTAAAACTACTATTTGTTGACACTTTGTGATTTGGGATTGAACAGAGACGTCGTCTCCAAATTAATGAGCCAGACGTAATAGAGCACTGTCAAAATATTGATTTTATTTTATCCTACCTATTGTTGGGAATTCTTCTCTAAGTTGGGGGAAAATATAATTTTTTCATTAGTGTTATCATTTGTTATTATTACATTACTTGCGATTTATTATGGAAAGGAATCTCGTGTCACTTTTCATGATTAATATAGAACAATCACATGGAAATTTGTGATAGAGACTAAAATAAAATACCAAATGTTTCCCAGACAATTCTTACTACAGACTGCAATATTTCTTAAGAGGGAAAAGAATTGTTGGTTCAAATTTCATAATGCATGATACCTAAATTTAGACCTCTATTATGTACTTGGGTAGCAATATTATTCTAACTAATGTTTTAAAATTATAATAATTATATTCATGCTTATATAGCTTACTTTAAAATAATCAAATTAATGAGTGGACCATTGCCAACACATATTCACGAAGTTGAAGAGATAACATTAGAAAAAAAAAAAAACCGCTTCCCAAGGTCTGTTGCTTTATTCTTAAGAAATGTTTTTTTATAGTGTCTTAAAACACGTTTCTTTTAACTCATTATAGATTTTTGCTAAGAAGGAAGAAATATTTAAGCAACTTTTCCAAAAGTGTAATAAAAGTCATGCATTTGTTTCCATCATTTTTCTATTGAGTCATTTACATTTTAATATTTTGCATCTAAGTTACGATGATGTGAAATACGATATGTATGCAGGACTCTTTGGAATGTTTACAGTTATTTAATGAAATTTACTTAATCATTTGAAACCAAATAATGAGGAAAAAAGTTCAGTATCCAAAGAGCCAGGACACATTTCATTTTCTACCAAAAAAAAAAAAAGAAGAAAATTAAAAAGTTAACATTGTAATAATTTAAGTAACAAATCAGAAGGCCAGACATGAGATGTACTTTCAAGTTTGACATCAAAACCTCCATGTGGTCCTACAGGCGATACTAACAAGGATCTGGTTTTCCTGCCAACCTGTCCCTCTCTTGAAAGGGACAGGTCTTCATCATGAAGAGTTAGGGGCGGGGAGTAAGAACCTCTCAAAGGGTGACATCCTAAGTAAAGTACAAATCCCTTGGGGACAGGGACCCCAGTTTGTGGAGTTTTCCTTGTCACGGATGGAAAGGGATGGAGGGAATTGGGAACACCACTGCAGCAATGCTGTTGCGAAATTCAAGATGTATCCTCCCACCCTTCAGACTGCGTGAAGCACAACCGAATCTAACCCAACGCTGCCATACAAAAATAGCTGTGAAGTCCTGGGACACCCCCCTGAAGCTGGGGGTGGCCGATCGGGAGGCAGAGGGGGACCCAGGCATCACAGAATCCCTTGTGAACCCCAATGGGAACTACCCTGTGAGAGAGCTTGATCATTTTTGTCTTTGCAGCTAACTGTATTTCTCACTTCTCTAAGCAGCTGGCACAGAGTAAATTTCTAGTAGATATTTGCCTAGGAAGAGACTGGAAGGAGGGCAAGAGGGAAGGGCCAGTTGGAAGAAAGATACTGACTTTTGATGGCAGGAGAGGGCATCAGGCAGAGAAGACCACGGTGGCCCATGGATGCCCTGCCATGGGAAGTACCCCTCAACAGATGGCGCTCACAGCAAAGAGGGAGAGCAGCGCCGGTTAGATGTCCCCCTCCCCATGCAAAGAAAGACCGCGCCCCAAGATCTTTCCAACCTTAGGGCCTTTGCATAGGCCATTCCCTCTGCCTGGAAATCTTCCTTCACTTATTCTCTGCTGACTTCTTCTCACCCTGAGTCCTCCCAGAGACACCGCTGACCACCCACGTGAAGAGGTGCCCCTACAGCCCTCGGTTCTCTCCCTTCCTAGTCTTTGTGGGCACAGTTCAAAAGGTGCCTATACTTCCATGTCTCTCTAGAGTAACAGGAAGCACAGGGGTCAGGTCCAGGTGCCTGGCACAGAACAGACACTCAGCAAAGATCTGCAGAGCCTGGTGGCGATGCCCAGAGCGCAGTGAGACAGAAGTGAGATAGGAAGCCCACTCCCCCACGGGCTGTGCTAGTTTAACTCTTTCCATCCCTTTTTCACTCCAGCCACACGGCTGCTCCTTGGACAGACCTGGCACAGTCCTGCCTCTGCATTTGCCCTTCCCTTATCCTGGAGTGCCCTCATCCTGGCCTCCACCACCAAGTCCATTCCTGGATGTCAGCTTCTCAGTGAGGCTCCCTGCCTGCCTGGTGTGACATTACAGTCCCCCCCCCCACACCCACTCCCATCCTGATGTATCCCCCATTCCTTTCTTCATTTTTCTCCATAGAACATGTCACCATCTGATACACAATGTATTTGAATTATTTGGGTTTTATTTTTGTTTCTGATTTTGAGACAGGGTCTCGCTCTGTCACCCAGGCTCTGTCAGCCAGTGAACAATCACAGTTCACTGTAGCCTCGACCTGGGTTCAAGTGATCCTCCCATCTCAGCCTCCTGAGTAGCTGGGACTACAAGCATATACCACCATGCCCAGCTAATTTTTCATTATTTGTAGAGATGGGGTCTCGCTATGCTGCCCAGGCTGATCTTGAACTCCTGGGCTCCAGGTGATCCTCCCACCTCAACCTCCCAAAGCGCTGGGATTACAGGTATGAGCCGCTGCCCCAGGCCTGAATTATTTGTTTATTGCCTGTTGCCTCCCACTGGAATGGAAGCTCCATGACAACCCCAATTTGAATCTGTTGTTCACTGTTGTGTCCCCAGGACTTCAAACAGTTCCAAATCTCAAAGCCTCTCTAGCAGGTGTTGCCCACAGCAATGTCCTTCCCAAGTGCTGTTCCCAGGTTACTGAGCCAATTCCTACTGCCACATCTGCATTCTTGCTGTTTCACCCACCAAACACTGTGCCCTTCACTTCCTGTTTGTCTATGCAACTAATATTTAAGGACTAAGGCCTGAGTACCTAATACTTTCAGGAGACGGTCCATGAAGCCCTCCTTTCTGTACAGCCTGCTAGCAATGCTTCCCTCTCAGAGCCTGTTTAGCCCAGTTGCTCGGGGCTTCTTCCGGGCTGCCCCCTGGAAAGCTAGATACTGTCTCTGGAGCATTTCACGTGCAGGCCAGCAGGAGGTCAGGCTGATACAGCAATGCAATGGCACTCCCGGGCCTTCTCCCAGGCAGAGCAACCTGAAGCTGGGAGCTGCCCTGGGACAAGGTCCTGGGAGGAGCCCAGATACCCTCAACCCATTCCCCTGAAGAGATACAGGTACAGTATCCTCGGGGCTCTGGACACCAGACACTGGCCCAGCAGAGCCAGTCCTCAGAATTCTTTTTTTTTTTTTGAGACAGAATCTTGCTCTGTCACCCACGATGGAGTGTAGTGACATGATCTCAGCTCACTGCAACCTCTGCCTGTCAGGTTTGAGCGATTCTCCTGCCTCAGCCTCCCAAGTAGCTGGGATTACAGGCACCCGCCACCATGCCTAGCTAATTTTTTAAGTATCTGTAGTAGAGACCGGGTTTCACCATGTTGACCAGGCTGGTCTCAAACTCCTGACCTCAAGTGATCTGCTCGCTGCAGCCCCCCAAAGTGCTGGGATTACAGGTATGAGCCACCATGCTCGGCTCAGAATTCTTACAACACAACCAATGTTGGCACCTTTGCATCTGGTTTGGGTTAACAACTCACAGATGATAGGGAGGAATAAAGTCCAAATATACCTCCCTGATGTCTCCATAGAAGGCTGGCCAGCAAGTCCAGAGAAGATTGGCTCCAAAAACTCCAAGGGTGGGAGCAGATGAAAAGGCAGCCTTCCCTCATGGGGCATCGTGGTATACACTCCTTTTTGGCATGGATGGGTGTTCGAATACGGGCTTCATGGAGCAAGAAGGATTTAGACTGATGCCTGAGAGAAGAATGAGACATGGAGTGGGGACAGGAAAGGTAAAGGCGCCCTGGGAATATAGGAGATGCCTGTAGCACATGGGAAGAGCACTCCTCACCCACGAGCAGAGGATGGGATGTTGGCCTCTGCTTTTACTCCCAGGCCTTTGACTTGAATGCATTTTAAGAAGCGAAATAATTCCCATGCTCAGAAATGTACAGGACAAGTCTTTCCCTTTAGGGTCCAAGGAGTGAGTATGGCAGAATCTTTGCAACTACAAGTATGTCTGTCTCATGACTGTCGATTCTCCCCAACTGCCATGTCTGTTCTAGGAAACCCCATTTGCAGAGAAGGTCCAGGCCATGTGCCAAGAGCCCCAGTCCAAAGGGTGTGCAACCTACATGCCACTGACATGACATGTAGATTGCATGCTCTGTTCAGACAGAGCCTAGCACTGCTACCTACCATCACCTTGGCTTTGGGCAAGTCACACCACACAGATAAGCCTTCTCCATCAAAAGGCAGACAGCGTTCTCAGAATTAAGTTAAATAATACATTGCATTTCAAAGTCTAAGGCCACCTGTCTCATAGGCACACAATAAATGCTAGAGGGTCATTGACAGGACCCCATCTTGGTTTCACATTTCCCCCAGGGGGAAGATGGAGTCTTGCTTCTTAATACAGCATCACTAGGGCATTTCCTACTTTCCAAAAGACACTGGCATTTTTCTTTTGTCATAGATGTGGGATCACCTCAGGAGAGGGAAAGCCAGCCCAAAATTCTACCTCTTCCTCTGTGGGAGAAAGTAAACGAGCTCTGTTCCATGCCTCACCTCTCTCTCAGGTGACTTGCCCTAAATGCAGTGGTCACAGGTTCCACTCATTACTTTATGCTTAAATGTTAGGCTGCTTTGAATCAACACGTGAATATACACCATTATGCAAATTAGGGGGAGTCTCTGATATGTGTGTGTGTGTATTTAAATATATATACATATAAATATATATATATTTAAATTTGGAACCTGAAAAGTAAGAGATCATCACTACTTTCATTTTGCTATTGTGTTGATACAATGGCCTCAAGGCATTTCTGTTCTCATTCATAGTGCTAATCCTGCCTAGGATACACTTTATATATCTAGACAGACAGATAGATAGATAATAGATAGATAGAAGAGAGAAAGGGACTGAGGGAGGGAGAGAGGGAGGGGAAGGAGGGAAGGAGGAAAGGAAGAAGTGAAGGGACCTCCTTGGGATCTTTAGCTGTGGCCACAGGGAAAAGATGGAAAGCACAGCCTATAATGTCCCTACGAGGAATCCAGGAACCAACCAGTACACGTGTGTGCATGTATGTGTTTTTATGTGTGATCATATATGTGTATGTGGCCTATTAACATGGTGCTATCATTTGATGGAGTGAGAATATTTGTTTAGTGAAGACTTAGACCCCAGACCCCTCCATAACTCAGCTGACCCTTTAAAATGCATCTTCAGAAACATAGGAAATCAATCAGCCAATATTATTGATTCCCAGGTATATCACTCCAAAGACAAGCCAGGAAAGAAGGAGGAATGGCACTTCCCCCAGCTTTGCAGATGACTGATGCCAGCAGCCTTTGGTGGGGCATCTATTTCTAAAATATTCAACAAAATGTATTAAACAAGTAATAAGAGTAGCTGGCCATTCATTGAATAGCTGGTCTCGGGGCTCCTTAATCATTTTCTCTTTAATCCGGATGACTTTATGAGAGAGGAAGAATCAGTCCAATTCTACCGACGAGAAAACTGAGGCTCAAACATCAAAATGCCCTGCTTACAAACAGCTTATAAGTGGTGAGGCTGGGATGTGAAACTTGGTGCCATCTGACTGGTCCTGAGCTCTTTATTACGGTGTTAAATTGCTTTAAAACAAAACAAAAAGATGCCTCCAGCTTTTCCTCATTTACAAACTTGATGTTTCCAGCTCAATGAAATAAGCACCTTATTGAGGGAAGAAACACCCCCAAAAGTTAAATTATGCAAAAAAAAAAAAAAGAACTTATAGCTATGGATAGATCAAGCAACACACATATATTATGTAACTCTTGCAAAAACAATTTAATTAGCAAACAAAATGCACACAAAGAATCCTCCTTTAGACTTTCCTCCTTCAGGAACACTAATACAGTCAGTGAAAAGAAGCATGAAGTTTCCTGTCACTCTAAAGGTTAACAGTCACCTGATGACAGAGATTCATAAAAAGGAGGGTCGCCTTGGCCCCCGCAGTCCAGCAAGAATTCCACTTGCCTACCTTCAAGATGAAGATCAGTGAGCATAAACACCTGCACGTTTAAGCTCAAATTATCATGTTATGATTTTGTGTTTGATTCTGCTAAGCCCTCTGATCCCTAGGGAAACAAGGGCTCCATCCCCAGCCTCCCCAGGCTGCCTGGCCCCTTCACAATGGCCTCCACGGGAGGCCAACCTCCACCAGAAGTGAGTCAAAGAGACAGATTCCAACGTGAAAGTCTGTCCCGGGGAAGGAAGCAGCTGGAAACTACTCATTCTTCACATCAATGAACAAATTATTTTATTGAAGGTGGTATTTGGAGATCACACAAAAATTGTGCTATTTTCATCTCAGCAATATTGTCATGCAAAGGGAGAGAAAGTTTTCTTAACAACAGATGCCTGCTGTCCCCCAGATCCACACAGGGGCCTGGTATTTTTCACCTGAGCGGCCAGGCTCCTTAGCCAGGCAGCGCCTGGGGGGGGGGAAAAAAAAACATCTCACAAGAATCTAGCTCTTGTCAACATTTTGAGATGTAAGGATCAAGTTGCTGGTGTCAGTGAGACAAAGGAGCAGAATGTCAAAATGCAACCAGTTCTTCCGGAAGCGTTTGGAAGGTGGCACATACTCTGATATCTGGAATACATGACTTGACCTTACCAGACACCCATCTCTAAAGAGTAAACATGCCAACAGGCTGGGCATGCACATCCCTACCACCACCACCCCCAAAGGACAAGCTGTATCACCATCCATGACATCCCAGGGCACTGTCCTGGGGAATGCCAACCAGATGACCAGACCCTGGCTGAGCCCAGCATTTGTCATCTACTAAGAAAGCCACTGTGTCTTCCTTGGGGTGGCAGCAGTTATTAAAGGGGAAAATTGTTACCTTACAGCCTTAATCCATTTTTAGATGATGCAAATGTTCATGTCATCTTGTCTGTACTTCTTCTGCCTTCAAAATAGACTAGATGGGAATTTTAAATGGAACTAAAATTCCAATTGTGCCCCCACACCCCCCAACTTTTAACAAAAGCTTTTTCAAAATACTTTCAGGATGAATATGTACGCACAGGGTGAAAAAGCCAAAAAGGAGGAAATGGGTGGGCTGAGGGGGAGCTGAAACAAAACAAAACAAAAATCACACGGAAAATAAATATTAAGTTGTCAAACCAATGATCTCTAAAAAGAATTGCAGATGGAGTGTCTGGCTTTTTGCTTAAGAAATGGTGCATGCAATGTCCATGAGAGCTCCAGGCAAGCTGTGGTTTCAGACTGTTCCCAGCGACATACAAGTCCTCAGTATCCGGCGGCGGCAAGACTCAGAGAGAGAGAGTGGCTTTGCCGAGACCAGCACAGAAGCAAGCCCTCCACTATCAGAGGAGGTTTCAGCTGTGCAGATTAAATCCTTTCATGCCGGCATGTGGCCGCTTTTCTTCCCCCTCACATTCCCACACTACCACTTTTCCACCTTTTGAACTCTTCTTGGGCTCTTGGAGGGGGACCGCCCACCCACCAGCACTGACCCTCTTTTGGGTGGAAATGTGGGGGGGAGTAAAGTTTCTCTGATGCTGTGGAATCCATGCACTGAGTTTAATGAGCAAATCCAGCCATGTTCCATCCTTGAGATGCTCTCTGCTCGGTGCAGATTTAAGGCTGCCGAAATAGCCATTTGGCATCGACAGATTACAACCCCAAAATTGGGGGCCCTGACCGAGGAAGCAAAATAATTAAAGCACTTCAGCTATAATTGCAGTGAGACTTCCCAGCCCCTTCAACAGGGCTTCATATAAATGATGGCCTTTCCAATAATCATTTGGAAGACATTGTCTGATTTGATTTAAATAGATTTTAATCAAGAGTTAAAATTTTGGAAAAATAACCACACAAAAAAAATTGTGCATGCCACTGTTTTTCTCTAGTCAGTAAGGGATAAATGTTTCTAGATATTTTAGAAGGTAAAATTAAATATCAAGCTATTCAAAGAGTTTAAATTGTATATGTAATATCTATGAGGTCTGTGATCTATTTGCTGTCTCTTTAGTTGCTTGTTAGCTGACACAGAGTTTCCAAATACTTTCTCCCTCTTAAAAACAAATTCACAACAATGTATATGTTCTCAAAGTAGCAAGTTCTGGTTGACATGTTTTAACTTCCCCTTTCAAGGCGGTTAACATTATTTGGAAGGACGATTTTGTTCTCAGTGCGAAGGACAGTTTAGGGAGGCCAGAGGGCAAACAAGGTTAAGACATGAGCCTCCCGGGCCAGTGCAGCTGGCACCCCATGCCCGCTTGGCCATGCCATAGCCATGGCTCACAACAAGTCACGGCTCCCCTCAGTTTGTCCACTGAGGAAGCTGCCCCAAGGGAGGCCCTTTCCCAGGTATGAAAAGAACTAAGCAAGATAATGTACCAGGGGTGTGGAATGCAGTGCCTGGCATGGGGTCAGTACCCAACAGGGGCAACTGCAGGTGTCCATGCCGTGGCCACCCCCTGCATCCCTAACACTGAAGAGCCCCAGACCTTCCCTTCCTCCCGTGCCTAAAACCACAAGCAGGAATGTCTGCTGAATTAATGCCACTTTCTGAGGGCCCTAGATCAGGTCCTTCCATAAACCAAACTCCCGTTCAAATTTATGGGAATTACGAGGGAATCTCAGAAATGCAAGACACACCATCATTACAATTAAGGCTGAATGGGCATTTCTGTGATTAATCTCGATTTTAGGTGGGCTTTCACAACCTAAATAAAGCTACTTCATGGTGTGTGCGTGTCCGTGTGTGTGTGTGTGTGTGTGTGTGTGTGTGTATAATTTAGTAACAAAGCAATAAAATGCGAAGGAGGTCAGATGCAGTGGCTCATGCCTGTAATTTGGGAGGCTGAGGTGGGTGGATCTCCTGAGGTCAGGAGTTTGAGACCAGCCTGGCTAACATGGTGAAACTCTGTCTCTACTAAAAATACAAAAATTAGCCAGGTGGCACATGCTTATAATCCCAGCAACTTGGAAGGACGAGGTGGGAGGATTACTTGAACCCAGGAGGCGGAGGTTGCAGTGTGTAAAGATTGCGCCACTGCATTCCAGCCTGGGTGACAGAGCAAGACTCCATCTCAAAAACAAAAAAAAGTGAAGGAGCCTGGTGGTCCCAAATAGACAAACACCTCTCTCAGTGGAGAGGTGGCCTCCTAGCATCTGGCTGAAGAGCCAGCAAGGAGGTGGGGGGGCCAGAAATACATTCCCCAGGAGCCAGGCCCACCTAGGTAATCAAAGACCCAACTAAACACAGCTCAGGTAATCAAAGCTGTAATGCCTTGATAGAAATATTTCAGGTTAATGTCAGCTTAAGCCTATGGTGATCATTTCTCCTGTGTCATAACAGCACTTAATTTTCTCATTGGAAAGCCACAGACTAAGAATACTAGGTAGAGGAAAGGGGAAAACTTACAAACTGATCTTCCTTCCTGCATCACTTCATGCCTTCGAAGCATCGACATTATCTTCCTGCCACCACTCACTGGAGGCTTTGGTCCACCCCAAAGAGTGCTTGCTTTGGCCCTACCAGCCCCCAAGCCTGGTGTCAGGGTGTGGAGTATGAGCTTTGAGAATCAGGAGCAAATCACAGAGGTCCTGCTGTGAATCTGGCCCCAGAAAAGGCAGTTGAACATGGATTACAGGAGATGCTTTGCAGCAGTAGGTGGGCTAAGCATGCCAACTCCAGAGACATGAAGGATGGATCTAATCCTAGACCCACCACTTACCCCTCCCACTGCCTCAATTTCCCTTCCCAAATTCAGGACATATATAGTGCCTGCCACCATAAGGAAGTTTTAAAGCACTAGGAGCTGTGCCTTGCACATAGTAAACACTCAAAAATGGACAGCCAGCTGCAGTGGCCCATGCCTATAATCCCAGCACTTTGGGAGGCCAAGGTGGGAGGATTGCTTGGGGCCAGGAGTTTGAAATCAGCCTGGGCAACAAAGCAAGACTCCATCTCTTATAAAAAAAAAAAAAAAAAAAAAAATGTTAAAAACTACCTAGGTGTGGTGGTGTGTGCCTGTAGTCCTACCTACTTAGGAGGCTAAGGTGGGAGGGTCACTTAAACCTACAGGCTACAGTGAGCCATGACTGCACCAGTGCACTTCAGCCTGGGTGACAAAGCAAGAGTCATTCTCTTAAAGTTAAAAAAAAAAAAAGTATCATTATCCTGCCAGCAAAGTGCCCAGCCTCAACTCACTCAGAGCCTAAGAACTATGCTTTCCACTGCTTAGTTTGCATGTCACAGTCAGGGTCCAGGGACATGGTTCCCCCCTTCACACCCCCCTACCCCCCCGCTCCCCCGCACCACCTCCAACTGCCATTGATCTGAAAGCAGTCAGAGCTGGGCCCCACGCCTTTGCTCAGATACAATCCATCCATGTGGAAGTTCTCTCCCCTCTCAGACCCCATAGGTCTTCCTGTTTTGGTGCACAGCCCAGCCCCCTGGACTGACAGGGCATCAGGACATGTCTGTCTCCCCCACCGGCCTGTGCAGTCCCCAAGGGTAGGACCACAGCTGACCTACCATCCTCCCAGAGAGGCCCAGGACAAGGCCCGGCACATCAAGTGTGGGAAATCAGCTTGATTCTCCCCCAGGTGAGATATAGAAATGTCTGGAGACACGTTTGATTGTCATAGCTGGGGCTGCGTCACCGGCATCTAGTGGGGTGGAAGCCGGGGATATTCCCAAATATCCTACAACGCACAGCATAGACTCCCACGACTCTCCCCCGAGCTGGAGAAATGATGCCAGTTTCATCTGTTAAGTTCCACACAGGCCTCACTCTCATCTGAATCTTGTTTCTTAGGGAAAATAAACCCCACCTCGAGCAGGCTCAGAGCATGTGAAAAGCCAAGTACTTGATGCTGCTTCTAGTAGCAAAATCTCCACTATAAGAGAAAGTCTAGAGATCTACAGCAATTTTTAAAAGTGAAAGCTCATTATCCTAAGCGAATTAACACAGGAACAGAAAACCAAATACAGCATGTTCTCATGCATAAGTGGGAGCTAAAGATTGGGTACACATTAATATAAAGATGGCAACAATGGATACTGGGGGACACTAGAGGAGGGAGAAAGGCAGGGGCAGAAGGGTTGAAAAACTATCAGGTACCATGCTCACTACCTTAGTGACGGGATGCATTGTACCCCAAATCTCAGCATCACACAATGTACCCATAAAACAACCCTGCACATGTACCCCCTGAGGCTAAAATAAAAGTTGAAAATTATTTTTTAAAAAGCAAAAGCTGACAGGAGACTCTCAGGGAGCCAACAGAATCAGCCACACCAGCCCTTAACCCCAGGCACAGTCAACGGGAGTCTGTTGATGGCATCAACTAGCCGGTGAGGCCCCCACGCCCACCCCAGACACTGTCAGGTGGGCCAGATGGCTTTTTGCACAGCCCACCTTCCTGAAGGGCTTCCATCCATGTTTGCCTTCTTCTGCAAAAAAAAAAAAAAAAAGGAAGGGGAGGATTTCAGAAAACTGGCCTGTGTTCCCCAATGTCTATATTCTGTGGATGCATGTTCTCTTACACTTCCTGATTCCTTCATTTATTTCCACGCCAACCACTCCAACACACACGTACAATACAAACTCACCAATCTATCCCAGATAGTACAATGTGGATGAAAAGGAAATCATCTCAGAACAAGTGCTTCTAGCAGGCAGCACTCTTCCCCAGCACAAATACACACACACACACACACCATCATCACCACAATCTAGGGGGCTGCTCCCTGACTTAGCGCATTCTGACTGCACACATTATCTACTCACTCTTCTAAAGACATTCAATGCCACCAAGGGGAACATCACAACAGCCTGAAGGGTCTAGACCCGAACAACCAATCCCTCTCCTTGGCAAAAAGGCCTCCCTTTCAACAACTCCCGAGCAGAGCAGGGACCACATGAAGCACACAGGTGAGCCTAGCCAGGCAGACAGAGACCTCCCTCCCCTTCTTCCCCCACTGGCCCTGCTTCCTTCCCTCCAACTCCTCCGCAGCCTCAGCCAGACCTTGCTCTGGCACATTCCAGAGGGGGTACCACTATGCAGAGCAGGTGTGAGTTCACAGAGGAAGCCCCTCCACTCACAAGGCCCCACTAGTAGCAATGTGAGTGAGTTTGTGCCTTGCTTTTAGACTCCAAAATCCAGCCTTCACAGCCTGAGAGATACTGTCAGGGCACCTGACCACCCCCCGTCCTTCCAGCCCAAATCTAAGGCCTCACTTAGAGCCAGGTTGAGGCAGGGCTGAGCACTGGCCTGCCCTAGGTCCTGGCAGACATGCCATGGAAAAGACTTCTCTTCCTTGTATGGACAAATGTTGACCTGCAGAAAACTTGCTTCTGTCTTTAAATTTGCATCAAGTCTCACTTTAAATAATGTTGAGAACAAAATGCAAGCTGATATTTCAGCTTACTTAAAAAGCTTATTAAAAACACTAAATCCAAAGGTCTTAAAAAGCTATAATTGTTCTCATTCAGCCCGGAAAAATAAATCTATTTGCTTTCTTCTTTTATGATACTCTTCTTATATCAAAAAAAAAGTTCATCTATATTCTCACGAGTATCATTGCTGTCTTTCTTCCCCCTGCATTCAAGGCACTTTAAAAAACACCTGTGCCATTCACAGCTAACTTTTGAGCAAAAGGCAACCACATTTGGGGAAGGCTGTTTAACTCTGATTTCTTGATGCCGGAGATATAAGCCTGTCTTGCTCAAAAGTAAGAGGAGTTCAGAGTTCACTTGAATGGGCTCAAAGAGCTGATGGAAATTTCTTGGATTACCTAAGGCAAAGCAAACAAACCTAATCGTTCAGCTTTCTGGGGTTCAGTGGGCAACGATTCCACATCTCAGCACTGCCTTCAGTACCCCATGGGCAGCTATGGGAAGTCAAGCTGTACCTTCTAGCTGCCTCTCTGTCCTCTCCCATAATGGGGGTTATTGGCCTCTGACTTGGACCAGAACAGCGTGACTGTCGCTCCCTGCCTGCCCCAAGTCTTCCGTGAAGACAGCCCCGGCCAGCAGTTAAGTTGCTGAGTTGCGAAGATCTTCAGCCTGCTCAGAAGTTAACCACTCCAGGCACTGAACAAGATGGGTTTTCAGAGCACTAGTCCAAGAAAACACAAATTCATTGAAAGCGTTTTCTCCAGGTTCTCCATAATTACCATGTATGTCCCCAGGAACTGTCTCCCCAAACCCAGTTTAGGGTGAAAGCATTTTAAAACTTGCCCCTGCAGATGACATATGAGGTACTAACCTTTTCTCACATGCCCAGATGTGAAGTTCATTTTCATCACGTTTATGCAAATTTCATTTGAACAGTAAATCAAAAGAAATCTTAAATCATTGTACACTATTTAAAAATCAACACTAAATCCGGTTGACTTGCGGCGATATTAACAGTCACACTTAAGGGACTGAAGGTAGGAGGCAAATCTATGCAATGGTCTCGGAGTCCTGGCCAGTCGTCACATCCAAATATCTCTGCCTGGTCACAATCACATTTAAGTTTGACCAGATTAAGGAGGGTCTTCTGGAAATGAAGGTCTTAAAAGTTTTGTAAACTTTGGGAAAATGGGTCCCTTGGCCCGAGGGCCTGTCATCTATGTCATTGTCTGGGACTGAGGCAGAGAAAGTCCACAGGCAGAGGCCCAGGGCTGAGACTTCTGGCAGCCGGGGTTTCTCCTCAGTGGGGGGGAAAAGTTAATTCCTAGGGCTCAGAGGTTCTGCATTTGTAGGGAGCAGGACGTCAGTGCTATCATTACCAAGCAAATCAGCCAGGCGGTTAATGGTGGAATCAGGAGACATTTGCACTCCGCTATCAGAATGACATCATAACTAAAGCAGCCTTCAGCCAGAAGCCCTGGGCTCTCCCTGAGCAGAGGCCAGAGGGCTGCCAGGGGGACCCCCTGTGACTCCCTGGACTGAAAGCTGAGCCCCCCAGCTGCTTTCAGGCTGGGGTGGTGGGCGCAGCCCCCGGCAAGTTCCCAGGCTGGCTGGGCAAACAGGAACTAGGGTTCTAGTCTTCTCCCAAGCAAATCGACTTTTTCCCTAGGTTCTGAATGCTGTGTACATAATCATTATAATAATAATATATATTTTTAATAAAATTTGAGATAGACTTTCCTTATCAGGCAAGTGTTGGTATTTTATAAATGCAGCTACATTTTCGCTATAGGATTGATGGCATTTCCAACAGACTTGTCAGTCTTGATGACCCTGTCTTTAGCAAAGAAGCTCTGCACTCTCTCCTTCAAGCAAAAGAAATAAATGATGCTGGGGGGAAGGGGGACGAGCTAAGAAAAAAGCCCTTCCTGCTCTTGTTTTGGTTGCTTTTCTTTCTGTTTAAAAGCACAGCGCAAACACATACATACACACACGCACACGCAGACACAAACCTTAGAATAATGGGGGAGGCATTTGGCTACAGGCTTGCATCCACTGCGCGGCGCGACCAGAAGCCGGCCCGTTCGCTCGCAGCTCTGCCCTCCGCGGCGACGACAGGGACCGACTGCCCACCCCCGACCCGGGCAAGATGCCCAACTGCAACCGCGCGCCCCCCCCCCCCCCAAGATCACCTCCCGAGCCTCGCCACAGGTATACGCCTGGCCCAAACACTTCACCTGGCCCGAAAAGTCGGGAGACGGGAGGGGGAAAAAAAAAGTTGTGCAAGCAGCCGGCCGGGCAGCCCCGGAGCCCGCGGATGTAGTCCTCCCGCCGCCCCAGCCACCCGCACGCGAGGCCGGCCGGCAGCTGCGCGCGGCTCCCGGCACCTCGCTCCCGGCTTTGCGCGCTCACCCCGGGGCGCACCGAGGCCACCGCAGGGCACTTACTTGGCACTTGCTTTTGAGTGTGCAGATCGTCGCGATTTTCACTTGGGTTTTCAAACAAGTTTCAGGGAGAAAGAAGGAGGTAAAAAAAAAATCCAATTATGCAAATGGACTCCGGACTGGGAGGCGCGCGTTGGATCTGACGCCGCTACTGTACGAGTTCTCGGAGCAGCCACGGGCCGGGCAGATTTATGGGGGCGCGTCACGGCTACGCCAGGTCCCGCCGCCGGAGCATCTCGAAGTTAATTAAAGCGGTAATGTCCACTTTCCCGGCGACCCTCCATGCGTGGGTTTACTATTTCACGATCAAACCCGACCCCTGCGGGGGCGGGGTCTGTCCCCACGCCTCTCCTTCCCTCTTCTGGCCGCCCCCCTCTTTTCCTCTCTCCGTCTCTTCCCCCTTTTTCCTCTCTTTCGTCTCTTTAAGTCGCCTGCCTTCCACTCAGTGAACAATGAACAAAGATGTGAGTGATGGGAAAAGATCGCCCCCTTCCCAACCCCAGCAGTGAGCAAAGCCGGTCTTAAAGTAAAAATCCAGTTGCTAATATCAAACTGGGAAAGAAAACAGCGCGTTCCCAGTATCACCAGCCCCTCCACATACACACACACACACACACACGCACGCACGCACACACACACACGCACGCACGCACACCCCACCCCCAAGTTCACCTAAGCCCTGGCTGGAGACAGGGGCGCCAAGGTCAGGGCGCGCGGGGCTGCTCAACTCACTGGGGGACACCAGGGTTGGGGGACGGAGCGCACTCGGGCTAGGCGTGCTTCCCGCGCCCCTCCCCGCCGGTTCCCCCGCCGGCCCCCTCCCCGCCCTACACCGGCCAGCCGGGCCCGGCGGCCCACTCCGGCAGCCCGGCCGCCGGATGCGCTCAGCAAACGCGGCCCCTGTCGGATTTCTGCTAAATTGCACAGCGGCGGCGGCAGCGGCAGCGGCAGCGGCTGCCTGGAGAAGGCGCAGGAGGAACCAGAGGCCGGCACTGCGCGCTCGCTCACCCCGCCCCGCCCGCTCGCCCCTCGCCCCGGCCCCGCCGGCCGCCGGCTCCCACCCGCGCACACACCCCATACCCCAGGACGCACCCGGTGCCCGAGCCCCGCAGGCCGGGACACCGCGCAGCTGCCGTATTTTCTGCTAAAGTGAAAACGAAGGCAGCTGACAAATCACGTCTCCGGCGAGGCACCCGTTAGACATAACAATATCCGGCAAACAAAACCCGGCCGCCGCTGCCACCCGCGCCGGGTTGGGACCCCGCCCCGCTCTTTCTTGGCCCCCAGCCCCTGGCCACTGCCCCCTCGACCCCAACGCTCCCCGCCCCCCCCAACATTCCAATCCTCCATCTAACTCGGGGACGGTGGATCTGTTCTCCAACAGGCAGACAGTAGGAACCACTCACAATACAGAAGTGAAAAGGAAGGGGGGGTTGGAATTAACTTTCCACCTGTCCCCAAAGAAAGCCCTGCCGGAGTTTCCTCCGCACAGTGAAGGGTGAGCAACACAGGTCTCTCTCTGCCCCAGCCCGTTTTCTTTCTTTTTCCCTAACTTCCTGCGTTTCCACCTTCCTTCACTTCGCATACATCCGTCTATATGGAGATATCTATATTTTAAATTATTTGCAAAACTGCAACAGATGGGCGCGTCGAGATCTGGACACTTTCCTACTCATGAAAGGAAAGCTCCCCCCCCCCCACTTTTTTCCCCTAAAATACATCCCGAGTCCCGCCTACGACTGTTTTCCTCAATTCATCTTCGAAAATTAATGTCTTGAAGCAAAACAGAAAGGCTTATCAGCAAAGATCATTCCTACCCCAGTCATCCATCTGCGCTGGGGGGGGCGGAGGCCTCCCCCCCAGATTGCACTCTTCCCCAGACGCTCCCCAAGCCCTGCCTCTCCTCTGCCTTCCAGAGCCCCCCACGCCCGCACTTCCTCGCTCTGATTGGCCTCATTTCTCCAGCCTGGGACTGGCCAGCTCGGTTCCCTCCATAACCTGTTACTTATTTATTTATTTATTTCCCCTTTGGCCCCTGCCTGGGCCCCGGCTGGGGCAGGTGCTGCGGACGCCGCCTGAGCTTGCAAGCGCCACGGCCTTTCCTGGGGTCCTGAGTTCAGACCCTGGCACCTCAGCCCTGAAACCGACTCACCGGCCTCGGCCTCGCCAGGCTCCCGGGGCACAGGAGGCCGATGCAATCACAAAATGGCAGGTCTCAGCGGCTCTAGGCGCCTGCAAGTTTGACACATTGTAAGCATCAGCTAACTTTGATTTAAAAAAAAAAAAAAAAAAAAAGCTTGCAAATTACCCTCTCTCCACGGGCGGAGGGGCCGGAACCCCGCAGCGAGCGGGGGACGGGAGAACGAGCGCAGGGCGAGCCCCCGTCCCAGGCAGAGGAGAAAATGGGGGAAAGTCACTTGAGCAGAAGTTTCCGCGGCCCCAGCCTCCTCCTCCCCTTCCGACTCCCCCTACCCCCCAGACCCTCTTGAAAGTTTCCCGGGGCCGGAGAGCTGCTTGCGGGCCGCGCGCGGGGTTGGGGGCGCCGGCCGGGGCCCCGGAGCTGCGTGCGGGGTCCCAATCGCGCGCCAGGCGCCAGGCCCCGGGACTCCTTCTCAAAGTAACGGTCCCGGGACCGCGGGCGGGGAGGCGGGCGGCCCAGGCGCCGGTCCCGCTCGCCGCCGAAGTTCTCAAGCGCCTTACGATGCCCGGCCGCCGCCGCTGGCTCGGTTTTCCTCCTCTCCCCCCTCCCCCCGCCGCTGACAGCTTCTCTAGCCAACGTCACAGCCACGGATATTTTAATTAGACCGTATTTTTTAATCACGATGGGGCGAGAAGGAACCGGGCGGCAGGCCTTGCCGAGATGGGGAGGGGGAGGGGGACTGGGGGGGCCGCGCCAAGAGTCCAAACTCACTTTGCCACCTCCTGGACGCCGGAGCTTCCCCCCCCCCCCACCCGCCGCCGCCCCCCCCGCGCGGCGCCCCCAGCACCACGCCGCGCCCCGCGATTCCCCCCCCCATCTTTGTTTTCCTTACCTTAAACATTGAAACGCGGGCGTCGGGGAGCAAACTCGGGCACGTAAACGGAGCGTTGTAAAAGATTGTGTTCAATGAATAATGAAACATGCCCACACGATTGACTTGATCATTTTCCGGGGCTGAGGGGGGACGGGCGCCCTCCTCGCGCGCCTCGCTCGCCCACTCGGCAGAGCCCTGCGAACTGTTCCCAGCCCAGCCGGGGCAGGGCGGGCTCGATTTTCATCAGCCTCTTTTCAGAATCGCCCCGTTCATTGATACTCATCACCCAGCCCCAGCAGACATCCCCATCCCCCGGCTCGGCCTCCCCCTATCTGGTAGGTGAAATGCATTGTACCATTAAAAACGCTCTCCATTGTCGCCCTGGCATAATTCACAGCAACTAGATAGGTCTTGCGGCATTTAGCTTTGATGAGCCAGAGACTGAACCCTTGATATAATAATCTACAAAGAATGGTGTGTGATCGTCCATTTTTTCTCTCTGTCTAGCAACTAAGAAACCATTTAACACAGCGCAGCTTGGTTCTGACCTTGAGCTCATGTAAACACACTTATTAAAATCTATCTATTCTCCAAGAGCTACATTCTGATTGTCAGACTCGTTACTGAGACATATATCAGCCCCTTCCTTGTCACTACTTTGCATTCCTGCCTTTGACTAAAGAATTTTTTATCCAGCCGAGAGGGAGAGAGAGACTGCCACGGAGGGAGAGGAGAGAGAGACGGAGAAGGGGCGAGGAAAAAAGCGTAATTCTTACCTGCTCCCGAAACTATTTAAAGTCTGTTTCTTTTTTGGGAGGGGGAAAAAAAAAAAAAAAAAAAACTCCCGGGTGAATCTCGGTGGACAGCGGGACGCGAAGAATCAGTCACAGCCCGGGCGTTTAAGGGAGTCATCAGCGATCAAATGACGTTGATCCGCGCTGTAACCTTGTGGCGTATTTAATGTAAATAAGGCAGTTATGTTGCCAATCTCTGCGATACAAACGCTGAGAGGTCCTCAGCCTCGCCTCCCGCGCCTGCCATTAGAGGCGACTTTATTTACAGACACTATTTAGGAGATCATGATAATTCTAAAACAATACTAGTGCCAAATGATTATGAAAATATGATTTTAATTAATCACGTAGTAGGCAAGGAAATTAGCATACGGTAATTAAACTTCGAGAAAAACGTCACGCAGGTTCCCTGCCTTATGGGTCTAGAGTAATCATCACTTGATGGGCTCCAGGACTTAATTATCAAACAAAATAACTTTTTTAAGGCAACTTTGCAAGGCGGTTCCTCCGGGCAAACGTTTTGGTAAATGGTAGAAGCAGAGGTAACCAGGTGGGGGGTTGTGAGTGGACCGTGAGGTTGGGTTTCTGGGAAGCCAGGAGGGGGGAAGCAGGGGAAAAAGCTGGATAATACAATTATGGATTCTCTGTCCTAGAGTTGACAAAAGCTGGTGCCTCAAAAAGCCTCTTTGTTATGGGATTATATAATGATCCTGGTGTCATTATGGGAAAAAAAGATTCAGTAATAATAATAATAAAAGAAGTATGCAGATACACCAATGAGGGGCTTGTTTTAAAGAAAAGCCTCGCATGTGACACTGGGCATGTTAATAGCAAAGAGACGGGATCCAAGAGTTGACAAAAAAGGAGACAGGGAGGGAGAGAGAAAGAGAAAGAGGGGAGAGAGGGAGGGAGGGGAGAGGGAGAGAGAGAGAGAGAAAGAGAGAGACCTGTGTTGCGCATGATTAAGAACTGATGGAGACAAATTGATTATTCAAAACGCCAAGCCACAGGGGCACTTAAAACATTGATTCAGGTAAGACTTGCTCCAGCCTGCCCGAACTGAGCTCCCCCAAGATGACTGGCGAGTTTTAAACCAGGGCACCACAAGACATCAAAAGCAAGATGCAAAAAGGCATGCCACAGCCGCCCCATCACCACCCCCCTCCGGCTGAAGGAGTCATTCGGTGGCAAGCAATCAGTCCAAGAGTGGGGGGGGGGGAGACACAGAAAAGTTTGCGCGGGGAGGAGCGCTGGGTTAGCTGCGGGCGTTGGGGACGGACGCGACGCAGCTGCCTCCGTCGCTGGGCCTGGGCCCTCGCCGCTGGTGGTCTGCTCCCCAGGCGCGCCATCGGTGAGCACCTGGCCTTGCCGCTGCCAGCATCCTCGGACCCTGCCTTGAGAACCCAGCACTCCTTGTTGCCTCTCTCTTTCTCTCTCCAGGAGTGCACTGGAGGAGTGAGGAAAGAATCAGCTTCCCCTAACTAGCTAGTTCCAGGAGATTGTTAAAGTTCCTCAAATCTCTGCAGTGGTGTTTTTAAAAAATCCTCTGCCTACCCAAAAAGTTTAGGAATTCAGCCCACATTTTCCAATCTGATGTGTCTGAAATTCTCTTTGAACAAATACCAAAATACAAGGGTTTTTTTTTTTTTTTCTCGTATAGAAATTAGCGTCGCAATCACATGAATGATATCACTATCTCTATGGGAATGATAGCCGAAGCGGTGGGGTGTTCTTTATTCCAATTCTTCGTGGATCAACTGATTATACTCTGTCGTCTTTTGAACCTGTTATTGTAAGTCAAGTGATTCTTTATAAGTGACGGCGCAGACAAAGAGGCGAGCAGGGCCGAGCAGGTCGAAAGGAAGTGGCCATATGGACTTGGAGAAAAGGCACTTTCTCCCCTACAGAATGGGGGTCGCCTTTTAACCATGGAGCCGCTGGCCTCTCCTGGGCCTTGGGAGGCACAGAGCCGGGCGCGCGTCCTGGGCTCCCCGGCGCTGCCTGGCCGGTCTGGGCCGGGCCGGTGGTCTCCAGGCCCGGGGAGCCGGTTCCAGGCCTGGAGGCCAAAGGCTTCTGCGGCCTCGGAGCCCGTGCGTCTCGGGAGGGCCGCGCTGGCGGCAGCCCGGGATGCCTCGGCTGGGGTTCACTGCCGGGCGGGGGCTGCCGCGGCTTTGCGTGGCCGGGCGGGCGGGGACGCGCCGGGCGGAGACCGCGCCCCCACGGGAGGCCGAGCGCCGCTTGAGCCCCGCTTGAGCCCCGCTTGAGCCCCGCAGACGGCCGGGCATTGGGCTCTCCGGCTCCCCCTGTCGGCGCCAACGCGCTCTGCATACCTCCAGGACCTGCACAAGCTGAGTGGGGGTCCGGGGGGAGACCTCCCTGCGCGGCGCTTGTTGGGAGTGGGAGTCGGGATGGGAGGTGGAGGGGTGCCAGACAATGGACAGAGGCCTGTTGTCCTCCAGAGGCCGAAACTTGACGCTCACCTGCGTCCCACTAAAGCAGAAAAGTTCCTTATTGGCTCCCCCACCCACCAGCCCCACCACACCAGGGTTGTTTTGTGACCGCTTTTATAACTTGTGACTCTCCTGTGCTTTTTCCCGTGTCCAGGATTTCTCGGCGTCCCCATCTTCCTCCCTTGACTCTGGCCTCTCGCTACTCTTCCTTTTCAAACTCTGGAGTATTTCTCACTGCCCCTGACTCACCTGGCCAGGGCTGGAGCCCCTTGAGATGGTGGACTGGAATCATCAGGCTGGAAAATGAAAGAATGAATGAATATTAATTATTGTCAAATAAAATCCATAAAATATACGCCAATCATATCAAAGTACACTAAGAAACAGTACAGCACAAAGTGCTTGTATGTGTATACTTTCGAGTGCATATATTTTGAGTCTGCCATGTTAGTGATCTTTTATTTTTCAACTTTGTTAGAGATGATTAGAGGTACTCCTTACAGTTTTCACTTTGCAAACATGTATGCTTTGATTTAACCCATTACTACTATGACCACCCTCACTGATTGATCAAAAATTGGGGCAAATAATGATCTTACTTGTTTCATTAGTGGCTCTTAAATGTATGTATAGCTCATACGTATTTCAATGTTTAGACATGTAGAAGTGTGGTGAAGTTTTGCGACCAGAGGCGTGCTGTAGGAACTCAACTGCTGTTTGTGTCTATCAACCTACGGTAAAACTGATTTCATTATATATCATTTGTTTAAAGTCCGTTTCCAAGAATCCGTCAACAATATTGAGAGGACTTGCTGTATAGACAGATTTAAAAGCACCAGGGAAATTACTCGAGAGGGCTTCATGGGCTCTGAGGTGAAAGGGTGGACCAGGATACTTGTGAATCCAGAGTACCCTAGAGGGCTGCATTGGCTCCGGGGTGAAAGGGTGGACCAGTAATCCACCCTTATGAATTCAAAGGTGAATCAAGAGGCCAAGTTCCCTCTCTCTCCTCCGGAACCTCAGTTTTTCCAATTAGAAAAACATAACCTCCAACCAGGTGTAATACCCTCTTGGTCATTCCGTCAGTGGTTTTAGCAAAATGATACCCCTACTTCCCATGTTATGACTCCGTTCTTCAAGCAGAAGAAAGACATTGGGTCCGCAAAGGGCCCATGTGTTAGGTGGGGGAGTTGGTCTGCATGTGTGCGGGGTCCCAGCTGGCCTCCCACAGAGAACCCTGCTTTTCTATCTCAGGGGAGTGGGCGACCGTCCTTTACTGGAAGGAGTGCTGCTGCCCCGCAAGCTCAAGAAAAGGTTGTATACCTCTTCCGGAGTTTCCAACAGAGAGAAAAATCAGCATAGTGACACGGCCGACATGTCCCGGTCCTCCAGCAGTAGCCTCCCCTCCCTTCCCTTCCCGCCCAGCGGGCATCTGGGGTAAGGCTCCCGCCCCAGATCCCAGCCAATCAGCGCATCACATCTCTCTGGACACTGTGATTGGTTCAGGAATAGGCACGTGGCCTAAGCTGGTCCAATCAGAGTGAATTTTAGGCCCCTCCCCCCTCCCGCTAGGGGCTAGCGGCGAAGTTAAACGGGAGCACGGGTAGTTTCCGTCCCAGCACCAAGAGAGCAGAGCCCAGAGCTTGCAGGGGCCACCAGAGAGGAGCCAGAGAACGTTGCCAACACAATCCGTGGCAGGATGGAGACGGAGAAATGGTGCTGCTTGCCTTGTATGAGCCCTGAATCCAGCCACATCTGAAGCCAGCTCCACCCTGGCGCCTTTCTGTTTTGTAAGTAAACCCCCTTTTAACTTAATTCAGTTTGCTTTGGGTTTCCTGCCGTTTGCCACAGAATGAGATCTGATAATAGTTAGCACCTGACGAGAACAAAGAACACCTGGGTCAGGGACCAACGCGCTCAAAAACAAGGCTGGAACAAGGGGCAGGAAAGCAAAGCGTGGTCCCTCGTGCTCTGTCCAATGAATGAGCAAAGAACTTACCAGAATTCTCTAAAGCTACAGGTGCACCTTGTTTTGCATAATAGCTCTGTGCCAGAAGAGATGGTTGTAAACTATTGAACCTGATTGCACTGGAAAAGCTGGTTATTTCAGGCATCTCAACAGACAACGTCTTTTGTAAAATGAAAATGGGCGTGTTCTAAAATAAATTAACAGTAATTTATTTATAATTCTAATTTTCCTACATTAGGCTTTGTTGTAAAGCAGGGCCAACGTGGATGTCTTCTTGGTGTCTTTTTATGAGTCAGTCAAAGACCAAAAAGATGTGCTGAGTGGCCGGGTGTGGTGGCTTATGCCTGTAATCCCAGCACTTTGGGAAGCCGAGGCGGTTGGCTCATGAGGTCAGGAGTTTGAGACCAGCCTGACCAACATGGTGAAACCCGTCTCTACTAAAAATACAAAAATGAGCTGGGCATGGTGGTGCACACCTGTAATCCCAGCTACTCAAGAGGCTGAGACAGGTAGAATTGCTTGAACCCAGGAGGTGGAGGTTGCAGTGAGCCGAGATTGTGCCACTGTACTACAGCCTGGGCGACAGAGTGACAGTCCATCTTAAAACACAAACAAGAAAAAAAAAAAATGTGCTGAGCTCCCTTGAGTATTATCACAACCTTACATGCCCACTCCTTTGCAAGGCTATGGAATGGAAATGTCCTGAGTAGATCCTGGGCCATCAACTCCGGGCCCTGCAGTTGTTTGCAACAGCTATCATCAATTTTGAATTAGGTGTGGGGGAAATGCTATGAAGTTAGTGGACTTCCTGACCAGAATGTGGTCTGTGCCTTGTTTTCCTGAAGAGGAGAACTCAATTACGGGCCATAGTAAATTCTTAATTTGGGGGGCTATTGAGACTACAAACTGAAACAAAATACCGAGTTATGAGATGCAACTGATGGTGGGGATTCCAGAGCTTGTTTTCTTAAGATGTTGATTTCTCTGGCACTCCCTTCCCATGCTGTAAATGTGTCCATCCTGCTGCACATGGCTGTGACCTGGCCTCTTGCTTTTCCAAAGTCCCCTTTTTCAGCCCTGGTTTTACCTGGGGAAGAAGTGCAAATTGGGCTTGCCACTACAAATGAGAGTGAGCAAATATTTATAAAATATAGTTTTTGGAAAAGGCTACAGCTAACCTTTGGTTAACATGTGATCTGGTCTGTATGAATTGAGCAGAATCACCAATAACAATCCCCAGGGCTTACCCGATTACTAAAGAGTTTTATCGCCTTCCAGGAAGCATTTCTCTACCAGGTAGCAACTTGAAAACAAATGAGAATGAAAAAGTAAGGCAAAAAGCAAGTCCCTGACCCTGGTCAGTGCCTGAGAGCCCTGGGTCACAGGCCCACTTCCATGGAAAGCTGGCCTTGGGCCTGTACAGGGCACAGACTGGAGCTCAGGGTGGGTGGTGGGCCAGGGGCCTGGGAAGGACCATCACTATACAGGCTTTGTTTTAAATCCACCAAAGGGCTTAGTTGAGTCTTGTGGATTTGGGGAAGAGAAAGAGAAGACTCAGAGCAAAGAGATATTTGCTAAAGGTCAAACCCATGTTGTTGGCGTCAGGCTCCAAGAAGGTAAAATGCAATTATATGGTGCGGTGTAGGGGAAATGGGACGGGTGGCTCCAAGGGCTGAGCTTGTGTCCCTGGAGAGTCTCTGGCAGGCTGAATCTACACTTGCGCCCAAGATTCTTGAGTGTTCAGATCCCGTGGGTACTACGGAATCCTGGCAACCTGCGCTTGGGATGGTCAGCTAGCAGAATGCAGACTTGGGGTCTGGTCCCTAAGAGTATAGGAGGGTAAGTATGAAACTGCACTGGTGACCAAGGACAGATGTTTTCATTTGGGTGCGTGTTTGAGATGTGATTGGATCCATGCCAGCTTATCCAGTCCAGATCTGTGGGTCCTGATCTGTGGACCTACCTTAGCTGCAGCTGCTCTTTCAGGGCTGCCATCTAAGACTTTGCTTGTGGGAGCTTCCCCTCTACCCAAAGCTGGAAACTTCTCACAGGGCAGACCCCAAACATAGTTCATCATCAGACCCTAGATCTAGCCCAGTCCCTGGCACCATACAGATCATTAGGAAATGTTGATAGAACTGATCAAGAAGCTAATTACAAAGCAGGAGGATCGCTTGAGGCCAGAAGTTTGAGACCAGCCTGGGCATCATAGTGAGACCCTGTCTCTATAAAAATTAAAAATAATAATAATTAGCTGGGTCTGGTGGCACTCGCCTGTAGTCCCAGCTACTCAGGAGGCTGAGGTAGGAGGATTGCTTGAGCCTAGGAGTTTGAGGCTGCAGTGAGCTGTGATCATACCACTGCCCTACAGCCTGGATTACTCAGTAAAAGATTTGTCTCTAAGAAAAGAAAAAAGAATGAAATTAATCATATCTAATACTTAAATAATTCATACTACGCCCAGGCACTGATTTTTGTTTGTTTGTTTTGTGGGATTTGTTTGTTTGTTTTTGTTTTTGAGACAGAGTCTCACTCTGTCTCCCAGGCTGGAGTGCAGTGGTGCAATCTCGGTTCACTGCAACCTGCCGGGCACTGTTTTAAGCACTTTACCTCTATTGACCACTTGAATGAATGAATGAATGAATGAATTCATGTATGATGCATTCATACATACATCTTTGAACAGCATTGCTTAAAATGTGTTGCCACCACTAGAAATTAGTTGCAACCTTTAAAATCAATGGTTATTTTCTCTGATATAAAGTAATCCTTGATGCACACTGAAGAATAATTAGAAAACACAGAAATGTAAAGATTGTTTATATCTTTCTTAATCACCCCGTCGTAGCCTTTCGTGTCTTCGTTCCAAGCATGTTTCTGTGCATATCAAATTTTTTCGCAAACTTTGAATCATTTTGTATAAACAATTTTGTGTCCTGCTTTTGTTCTCTAACCTTGCAGCACAAGGTATTTCCCCATGTCATTAAATATTCTTTGAAAACATGGTTTTATAGCTACATAATGTTCCATCAAGTGGATGCAGCATAATTTATTTAAACAACCTCTTATTTTGGAGCATCTAAATTGTTTCTATTTCGTTGTTGTTGTTCTCTAAAAGTATTGGAGAGAGCGTTTTCATGGTTATAGCTTTGCGTCTCTGCTGGTTTTCTTAGAATCCATTGACAGGTGAAGTTGGATCAGTGGGTATGAAGATTTGGGGGGCTCCTCCTAGACATTGCCAACTTTCTTTCCAAAAAGGCTGCCCCAAGTTGTTGTTCCTGACTTGCGTCTCTCTTTCTGTGTCTCCTCCTGCCTTTTGTTCATTTATGCACGGGAGGCTTTAGGGCTTACCTTACAGATTCATAAGAGGATAATAACCCTTAGGCAGTCACTATTGCTCCAGACAAGTTGGCCTTCTAATTCTGATGGCGGCACCATTTCCTGTTGTCCCCGCCTCACCCTTCAGCTCTAGGGAACCCCAGGGATGTCTCTCAGTACCCAGTGAACCTTGCTGGCTTCAGATGAAACAATGTATCTCTTTGCTTTAGCCCCACACAGGCTGTGTATCCAGAGGAAGTATGTGTCCAGCCAGTATGTTCTGATATGGTCATCCTAGAGGTCCAACTCCCCTGCCTGCTGACCACTCAGAAGCTCTGCTCCTAGATCTCCCCTACCCCTTACCCCTTGCTAACTCCTCGAGTTACTTTTGCCAATGGTGGTGATTCTTCTGTTGCTCTAAAAGAGAAGAGGAGAAGAATACCATAAACCAGCAGAGCACAGGTTCTGAGGCCAGACCTGTGGATTCAAATCCCATAAAGAAGAATACCATAAAGCAGCAGAGCACAGGTTCTGAGGCCAGGCTGGGTTCAAATCCCAGCTCCAGCATTTTAGAGCTGTGTGACCTTAGGCAAGTTACTCAACCTCTCTGTGCCTTAACCTCCATATCGGAAAAATGGGCATGTTTAGAGAACTCAGTGGATTCGCATTCAGCACAGCACCTGGTACACAATAGGCCTTTACTGTTCTTATCCATGATGTGTACATGTTTTATATGGGTTTTTCAAATTAAATAAGAATGACAGTAGTTTCTATAATGTCCTGTGCTATTTAGCTTTGCACTTCAGGGCTGTAGAGACATTTGTGTGGTGGTCTGTTTCCAGCATACCTGGCAAGCCCTGGGGGCTCCGCTCCACACTTGGCTGATGGGAATGTCCATCAGCCTCTTCCCCAGGCCCCTAGTGAGCAATTCTTTCTGCCTGTGACACTCACTCAATGTAAATACAAAAGCCCATCACGGCATCCAGAGCACTTCCCCTTAGTAAATCGTTTAGAATGTCAGATCTGGGTGTGCAGGTTTAGAATGGCCTCACTGCAAACTCTGAACTCAGTGGCTTACCCCTGTCACCTAGCTTTTGTCACCAACGGCTTTGGCATTCACTGTCAGCCTGAGTCAGGAACTCACAGCATGGATGACGCGCTTTCCCTTTTGCAATAGGCATTTGCAGGTCACGTACTTTAAAAAAGGGAACTTGATTTGGGGACTGCATCGCATCTGGGCTCCCTCTTGCCTCTTTGCCTGTCTTCTCTAATCTCTGTGGAATGCCTGTCAGGCCACGGACAGATATTTTATGAATTACTTATTCATCTTTTCACAAGTACAGCAGGGAAGTCGGCCTGCCTGATCCTGACTGGTCTAAACACAGTTGCTAATGTAAGAAAAAGTCCAGTTTTCTAGCAGCACCAATCCGTTCAATCACTAGAGGAGTTAGAAGTTAAACCAACTTTAGGAGGCCGAGGCAGGCAGATCACTTGAGGTCCGGAATTTGAGACCAGCCTGGCCAACATAGTGAAACTCCATCTCTACTAAAAATACAAAAACTGGCAAGGCATGGTGGCACATGTCTGTGATCCCAACGACTTGGGAGACTGAGGTAGGAGAATTGTTTGAACCAGGAGGCAGAGATTGCAGTGAGCTGAGGCTGTACCACAGCACTCCAGCCTGGGCAACAGAGCGAGACTCTGTCTTAAAAAACAAACGTTAACCCCCAAAATTAGATTATGGCTACATCCTCTCTGAATGTATCCCCACGACATTGCCTTTACAAGCAACCAGTGGCTCCGTGGCTATGATGCCTAGATTGTGAATGATTCAGCATGAAATCCACCCCCCAGTCACCCAGGAAGCCAGATACAATGTTTTCCTCTTGCTACTTTGTTTTTGTTATTGTTATTGTTTTGAGATGGCATCTTACTCTGTCACCCAGGCTGGAGTGCAGTGGTACAATCTCAGCTCACTGCAACCTCCACCTCCCTGGTTCAAGTGATTCTCCTGCTTCAACCTCCCAAGTACTGGGGATTACAGGCACCCACCACCATGCCCACCTAATTTTTGTATTTTTAGTAGTTTCACCATGTTTGCCAGGCCGATCTCGAACTCCTGACCTCAAGTGATCCACCTGCCTCAGTCTCCCAAAGTGCTGGGATTACAGCCGTGAGCCACCGCGCCCAGCCCAGATATAATGTTTTGAGCTAAGGGCTTGTACAAAACCTTGAGATGTTCCTGTTCTAACCTAGCGAGGCTTTATAGTGAATGCATAAGAAAGTGAGGGTTTTCTCATGACGGAAGATGTATTAAACCCAGGATAGGGTTTGCCAGATGAATTCTGTTGCTGGCTCTCCCCACCCCATCTGAGAATGTGTCCTGTTGTATTACAAAATGCAACACGTCAGAACTGACATTCTGGAAGCCGATTCGAGACAGGAAATAAGTCACAATCCAGGAGTTTAAAGATGAAATGAACAACTCGAGTCCTTGACCTTGTGAATGTGATCACCAGCCACCAAGAAGAGAGGGCTTCCCTGCGGGAGAAGGGGGAGGGCAGGCTCCCTGCATGTGGAGGATTTGGGTGAGGAGTATCATCTAAGACCTGGATGTTGTGAAAGGAGTGAGATTTGCAGCAGTAGGGGAGGGTGAAGGCTGCACACCAGTGTGGTGCACGTCCAGCTGTGGGCTGGGCCCCGTGGGGACAAGAAACACTCCATGAGTCCTTGTACTGAAGTCTGCTATGCACAGCCACAGCCTGGCCATTAGCGTTAAAGCAGGAGCTTTCCAGGGGCAGGGACAGGACTTTTCCTCTCTGTGTCCTCAGCAGTGAGCACAGAGCTGCCACCTCAGAGGTACTCAGTGCATGGCTCGTGAGTGAGTGAGTAAATGAGTAAATGAGTGCATATCTCCACATCCCACAAAATACCAGTGTCCAGTGAAAGATGAGGGTTTTTAGAATTTGGGAAGCCCTACGTTCATCAAAATCATTTGGTTAATTTGACCTAGCAGATGGGGAAAGCCAAAAAAAAGCAGGCTACAAAGCTTTATTGACAACATGATGCCTGTTTATGCATGCACCTATAAATATGCTCTTTCTGAAGGCGTGCATGAGACCCACAATGTGCCCTGTGAATTAAGCAGAGGACAATCACTATTAACCCATGGATGAGTTCCCTTGCGGCCTCTTTCTCTGACTGTATCATGCATTCTTATTTTTTATGTGTATATATATATGGCAAATAACATAGGGGGACAGGAGGAACACATTTTTGCATAATACATATATTATGCAAAAAACAAAAACAAGGTATGGGAGGAAATTCACCCTTACATTAATGGTGTTTCTGGATGGTGGATTAATCATGATTCAACTTGTAAATTTCAGTGTCTTCTAAATTTCATACAATGGTCATGTTAACAAACTTTGTTGTTGTTGTTGTTGTTGTTAGAGACAGAGTCTTGCTCTGTTTCCCAGGCTGGAGTGTAGTGGCACCATGATAGCCCACTGAAGCCTCAAACCCCTGGGCTCAAGTGATCCTCCCACCTCAGCCTTCCAAGTAACTGAGATCACAGGCATGAGCCACTACACCTTGGAAAAAATATTTTAGATCAACAAAACACCTATATTTCTGGTTTGGGGAAGGTAGGACAGGGGAGAGGTTCATGGGAGAGAGGAAAACACCTTCCCCAGGTGTGTTTTAGACAGAGTTGTCAGGGGCCCTTACCTGCTGAGCCCTGAAGGTAGGTGGGCTGGCTCAGGCCACTCTCTGGGGTTCTGCCCAGCCTCCAATCCCAAGCATAGCCCAGAGCCTGAGCACATGATAAGGCCCTACAGGCCCGTAGGACTTCCTCCCTGATATGGTTTAGATTTATGTGCCTGCTCAGATCTCATGTTGAATTCGAGGAGGGGCCTGGTGGGAGGTGAGAGCATGGGAGCGGACTTCCCCTTGATGGTCTTGTGGTAGTGAGTGAGTTCTCACGAGATCTGATGTTATGTATAAAAGTGTGTGGCATTTCCCCTCCGCTCTGTCTCTCTCCTTCCGCCATGAGAAGAAGGTCTTTGCTTCCCCTTCGCCTTCCACCACAATTGTAAGTTTCCTGAGGCTTCGCAGTCATGCTTCCTGTTAAGCCTGTGGAACTGCTAGTCAATTAAACCTCTTTTCTTCATATATTACCCAGTCTCAGGTAGCTCTTTATAGCAGTGTGAGAACGAACTAATACATTCCTTCTGCAGAAGGAAGAGAGGGGGCCAGTGCAGTGGCTCATGCCTGTAATCGCAGCTCTTTGAAGGCTGAGGCAGGTGGATTATTTGAGGTCAGGAGTTTGAGACCAGCCTGGCCAACAAGATAAAACCCCATCTCTACTAAAAATACAAAAATTAGCTGGGCGATGTGGCACATGCCTGTAATTCCAGCTACTCCGGAGGCTGAGGCAGGAGAATCACTTGAACTGGGAGACCAAGGTTCCAGTGAGCCAAGATCATGCCACTACACTCCAGCCTGGGTGACAGAGCAAGATTCCATCTCAAAAAAAAAAAAAAAAAAAAGAAAAATCCTTCCTCAGGCAATGAGAACCTCAATCTCAGCATCTCTCCCTGGCACAGTCCCTTAGAGTTGATCAAGGGCTCCCTCACCTGCCTACTCCTTTCGCCCCCGCACAACCACCAAGCCTGGGAATGGATTACTGCCACTTAACTGATGCAGAAACAGAGCCGGGGGAAGATACGCAAGGAAGAGGTGGTCCTGGGTAGGTCCGGGAGCCTGTTTCCCAGGGTCCTGTGTGCGCTTCCCACTGCTCCACACTGCCCTCCTCCTGCCCAGGCTTTCCAGCTCAGCAGAGCTAAGCTGGAAAGGAAGGAAGGGGTGAGGAGTGGCAAGCTTGGTCTAGAAGGCCTACAGCAGGACTTACGCACAGTTTGCCTTTCTGCGGTGGAGATAAGGCACGTGCTTCTGGTCCTGCCAAGCCTGCAGGCTCACCCACAGCTGAGCCATCCCACCTGGCAGGGCGCGTGCTCATGGGCAGAGCTGGTTAGCCGTAGGGAGACATTCGCAGAGCCGTGCTGCTGTGGGACAACCTCGCTGATGTCAGGCTCTGTGCTGATTCTTCCACGTACATCCTGATCTACTTTCCCTCCCCCTGCGCCCCACACTGGGCCCCGAGGCCGAGCCATTGGAATGTCTGCAGACTCCATCCCCCACACTCCCTTACCTCTGGCATCATGGTCAATGCAGCAATGGGAGGGTCCAGCAAGAGGCTGGAGGGCCGGAGGGAAGAGAGTGTGAGGTCCCCCACCTAACCCCTAGCAGGCCAGGGTATGGCAATGTCTGTGCTCCTTTGGCTACCCCCCTCACTCCTGTGGGCTGCACCCTCACAGGACTCCATGTTCTAGGACTCTGTCCCCTCCCTTGCCTTGTATGGAGTCCCTGTGCTTACAGCTGGCAGCACAAAGAGGGAGAGAATGACCTCTGGAGTTTCTGGCTCCTGAGCTTCCCCCATCCACTGTGGTCCTCTCAGCCCCACCCATACTGCTGTAAATGGTCTCTGTTTCACACACCCTCAGGCACCCCTTATCCATGCATCTTGTTCCTCCTGGGATCTGGACTTGTAGGCTCTAAGTGAATCCCCACCTAAAGGTGGCTCCAAGCTATAGAATCAGTCTTCTGTGATCCCCTCCCTCAGCCTCACTCTCCTGATCTTCCAAACGGCGAAGCAATAGTCAACCGGCTTTGTTGTTTGTTAAAAGGTGAAGATCATAAGAAGTACGGTTCTTTTGAAAAGATTTGCAAGCTCTGATGTCCATGGGGGATTTAGAGATGGGTGTGTTCAGGGTCGTCTTTGCAACTCAGGTGAAGAACAGCTACCTCTCAAGCTGTAGCCTCCCTTTCTGAGCTGGGGCTGTAAATCAAGGAGAATCACAAGAATGTCTCTGGCAGCTAATCCTGAAGTTTCTGCCCTTCACTCAGGTCTACCAGATGTTTCATCAAAGCAGATGAACGCTGACTTCACACGTCACTCTCCTAAGCGTAGAGTTGTGGTTTCCAGTCCACAGCCAACTAGAAATGGCAGTTTAGCAAGGGAGAGATGACCACAGCGACGAGAGTGACAACTAGAGGCCTGATGGTCAGGGAAGAACTCAAAAATCTCTAGGAAATCGGCCAAAAGACGTAAGGAAGCTCCGAGAACAGAGGCCATTAGCCGAGGGCAAATGCCCCGGCACACCTCGCCAGCCCCACGGGCTGCATTACCTCCCGCTCAGCAGCGGAGGTTCACAGCGGCAACCCTGAGCCATTACAGAAAGGTTAATGGTGTTCCACATTCTCCAAGCAAGGAGGAAGGGAAATGTGCACCGCATCTTAGAGATATTTCTATCTGAAAATGTTACATGAAAATAATTTACGGCTCTCTCTTCGAAAACTCAGCTATCTGGATCCCATTCCCTGTGGGTTCCAGATGAGCAAGGTTTTGCTGTTACTGGAAGTATCCACGCTTGCGCGCTGGCAGCATTTATTGAGTGCCTGCTGAATGCCGAGCACTCTATGAGGAGGGGGAGGTGGGTTTCCAGGGAGGAAGCAGCTCATCCCTGTCTTCTGGGGCTTAAGGCGATGGCAAGACCCAGAGTTTCTCCTCTCGCCATGAGCGAGACCTTGTCCAGCAACACCCGGCACCTCCTGGCACCTGCTGCCCTGACGGTTATACCTGCATCAGCAGGTTAAGACCCAGTCGGAGCACCTGAGCCAGGAGCCCCTCGGCAGCTGAGTGCCCCAGCGTGTGCCCCTCTCCGGGGTCTGTTTTTATTATAAATATTTCATTCTTTAGGAGTGTGGGTTTTAGATACAGCATTTGGCAGGGTTCCTCTGTAGCATTTGGTAATAATTCCATACCAAATGCTAGGGAGAACTCTCCCAAATGGAACTGCTTCAAGCCAGGGCTTTAAAAAAAAAAACTGGAGCCTGAGGAAGCCACTGCATATGAGCTGTCCCCAGCTCCCCGGGGCGGGCAGAGGAGAGAAATACACCCAGGACCGAGGACTTGGGGCTTCCCCATCGCATGAGGACCACTCACTTTCACTACCCCCTCACCCCAGCCCCCAACTTGCTAACCTTGTAGACAAGCAGGGCCTGGGATTGGAAGCAGATTATACACACAATAGGTGTTCCGTACACATGGCTGGGTTGAATTCTGGGAATGTAAAATTAAAATGTGCCCATTCATTTTTCCAAAATATTTTATGTGCTTACCCTATTCCACACTTTGACAGCTCCGTATTTCCTGTAGAAAATACTTAAAATTTCCGGTGAGTGTACTGGCTCATGCCTGTAACCTGAGCACTTTGGAAGGCCAAGCAGAGTTTGAGACCAGTCTGGCCAATATTGCAAGACCCCATCTCTCTGAATAAAACAAAGTAACCAAGTGTGGTGGTAAGTGTAAGCGTTATTGCTGAGTTTAAAATGAAGAAACTGAGGCCAGTGCAAGAGAAAAATTAAATTCCAGTTTATTCAGTGCTCGGGCGAGGTTCTGTGGTCCGGAGAAAGGGGGCCAGAGAAGTCGCCTGGCTTCCTGGGACGAGGGGTATTTATAGCTTTGGGAGAGCAAGGAGTGGCTGGGTGTTCTAATTGGTCGTGGGGGAGCAGGATGGAGATTGGGCTGGCTGTTACTGGTGGGTAGGTTGTGGGGCGGGTTTTTCTAATGCAAGATCCGGCCAGGGTTGCATCAGCCCAGTCCTTCCTGGGGAACTTGTGCTCAGAGGCAGGTGCCCTGTGCAGAGCCAGGTGTCCAGTGCAGAGGTGGGTGTCGAGTGCAGAGGTGGGGTGTCGAGTGCAGAGGTGGGTGTCGAGTGCAGAGGTGGGTGTCGAGTGCAGAGGTGGGTGTGTCCGGCCTCCTGGCGAGGCAGCCAGCCTTATATTCCGACCCTTTTGATGATATAGGACGCCGCTTCTTCTGGCTACTTCCTGCTGGGTAGGGGCGGAGTGAGGGGGAAGGGTCAGCTAGCTGGTGCCTCGGTTGGGAGTGGGACATATGGGTGAAGTAACATCTGGTTTACAGCCACCCTGGGAGATTTCCCTGAAGCGGGCTTGCAGGAGTCTAAGGAAGAAGGAAGCCAGCATTAGCAGTAGACAGAGAACGATGACTGGGGTAATTATAGGGGGTGAGCCAGGTGAGCATGGGGGAGTTCCACCAGGGGAGTAGGCAGAAGCGTGGTCTGTTTTTCTTTGAAGGTTTTTTGAAGGCAGTGAAGGGCATTGAGGTTCTCTTCTACTAGGCCTCTTTCATTGATGTAATAGCAGCACTGCTCCTGTAAAAATAGGCAGATCCCCCCCTTTTTCTGCAGTAAGGAGGTCGAGCGCCCGCCGGTTTTGGAGAGTTACCTGGGCTAGTGATGTTAGTTGCCGTTGGAGTGAGGCTAGGGGTGCGGCTGAGGCTTCAATTTGTTACACGCAGTTTGTCTTCCAGCTCGGCGGCCGCAGTGATGCTGTGGCCCAGGGCACCGCTACCTAGTCCTGCTGCTGCTGCTGTGGCTGACGCAAGGGACAGGCCAGCTACTACTGGGAGAAGACGGCGCGCCTGTTCCAGTGGCTAGGCAAAGGAGAAAGGAGTGACAGCAGTTCGGCTTGCCCGTAAACTTCTAATTGAGGTATTAAGGTGGCAGGTATGCAAGGGAAAGGAAAGAAAGAGTTGATGGTTTTGGTTAGTGTCCCATTGCACCAAAAGAATCCCTCTTTGGTTACAGTAATTGGAGAATTGATGGTGACCGTGCTGTTACAAGCGAGATTAGGGGGAGGAGCCGTGGCCATAGCAGACAGAGAGATTTTTTTAGTGTTCTTTGAATAATGGGACATTGGTGAACATTAGCCTGCCATTTGAGCCCATCGAAGTGTTGAGTTTCGTGTTGAGTGGAACTGCCGCCCAGAGAGGCCTGCTTAGGGAGGCGCATAGAAAACAATCGGTAATATTTATGGCATCAGTTGAATTAACAATATTAGTTACTTGTTGCATTAAAGCTAACCAGGAGAAGGGGGAAGGGGATTGTTTTGGAGAGTTTAATTGACTGTCTAGATTGGTTTCAGCTTCCTGAATTATTTCATTTACAGAGGTCAGTTTATCTATGGCCTGAGTGTTTACACGGGTGTAGGTACGAGATATGAGCCATGTTTCCTGGGGGGTCGCTGTAGGTAGCATACTGATAAACTTTTGCTGCCACCCCTTTTACCCACCTTTCATGCCTGGGGTCTTGTATTTGAAGTTGAAGAGTGCCGTTTGGGTGTCTATTGAGGCCACGGTGGGGGGCTTACCTGCATGCCGCCTAATTGTGGCAGGATGATTGAGCAAGAGGAATAAGGACATCCACCATACATTTCCGGCCACCAGAAGCAGTAGTCTTTGGTTTGTGTATGGAGGAAGCAGAGCGCTGGCCCGTGTGGGTGGCCCGGGTCTAGGTGACTTTAGCCCTTTGGTATGAAAAGGCTTATGGCAGACTGGCAGCCGGCTGGTTGGCAGTCTGCATGAGCTATATACTGGGACCTGGTGGTGGGGCCGTCAACCCAAGTTTCTTGGATGAGGGAGCGCCAGATATACATATTAGCTTCAAGAGAAGGCAGTAGAAGCGCTATTAAGAGAAGGCTTAGGAGGGTTAGGGGTTTTCGGGGTGGGGCAGTGGCTGAGGCGGAGTAAGGTGGGACCCAGGGGTTCAGATTTCCACTGCTCATTTTGGGGGAGCCAGCTTAAGGCGGGACACATGATACCACGAGGTGTGGCCCAGGAGCTTGGCTGCTGTGGAGGTGGTAAAGATAACAATGTGAGGTCCCGACCACCTGGGCTGTAGAGAACCTGTTTTGAGCTCTCAGAGGAGAACGCTGTTGCTTGGTTGAAGAGGTGTTTGCTGGGTGAGGGTTTTCTGGCCCTGGAACAACAGGGGAGGGCGCGGTCTGTGTGCTCTGTAAGCAGGTGGCGGAGGAGAGAGAGGAAGGGAAGATAGGCGGCTGGAGGGGGGGGGTCTTACAGGGAGGTTATGGGAAACTAGGAAGGGCCGGCCGTACAGCAACTCGAAGAGGCTAAGACCTGTTGGCCCCTGTGGGGTGGCCCGGACCCGGGCTAAGGCAAGAGGTAGGAGTGTAGGCCAGGGAGAATTTTACCTCTATGGCGAGTTTGGCCAAATGGTTTTTGAGGATGCTGTGGGCTCGTTCAACTTTACCCGACAACTGAGGATGATAAGGAATGTGCAGCTTCCAGGAGATATTGAGAGACTTGGCGACCAGTTGGACTACTTGGGCCGTGAATGCTGGACCATTGTCCGACTGGATGGTGACAGGAAGGCCAAAGCGGGGGATGATTTCCTGAGTGAGAAGGAGGCCACCGTGTCTGCCGTCTCCTGAGAGAGGTAGGGAAGGCTTCAATCCAACCTGAGAAGGTATCCACAAAAGTGAGGAGGTAGCGAAGTTTCTTGTGAGGGGGCAGCGAAGTTTCTTGTGAGGGGGCATATGGGTGAAGTCAGTTTGTCAGTCCTGGGCTGGTAGGTTACCACGCATTTGGTGGGTAGGAAACTGTGGCCTTAAGCCTCCCTGAGGCGAGACTTGAGAGCAAGCAGCACATGCCTTGTGCACCTGCTCAACTGTCTGCTGTAGACCTGGTGAGAAAAAAAGAGGCTGCACAAAGCGGTATAATGCTTTAGTCCCTATATGTAAAGATTGGTGAATTTCGGTAATAATTCTGGAGACCTGCCCCTGGGGGAAGGGCGATTCTGTTATTTAAAAAGATCCAGCCCTGATTGGATTCTGTTCCCCCCTTTTAGCATGAGAGTCTGTTTTTCGGATGGTAAGTAGGTGGGCTGTGTAGCCGTGGTAAGGAAGAGGGGCAGGGGTAGGGGCTGGCTTGGCACTGGTTGAAGATTTTGCTGCTGCATCTGCCCACGCATTGCCCCGGGGAGACGGCATTATGTTGTGCCTGGTGTCCTCGGCAGTGAATGACTGCTACCTCCCTGGGCAGTGACAAGGCCTGCAAGAGGTCGGAAATTTGTGTTGCATTGATAATGGGGGACCCCTTCGTGGTAAGGAATCCCTGCTCTTTCCAAAGGGCAGAGTGACAATGTGTAATAAGAAAGGCATATTTTGAGTCAGTATAGATATGTGCCCGTTTTCCTTGTGCCAGGGTGAGGGCTCAGGTGAGGGCAATGAGTTCTGCCTTTTGTGAGGTAGTTCCCTTAGGGAGGCGGCGTGCCTTGAGGGTGGCTGATCTGTGACTACTGCATAGGCTGCTGTCCGCTGTCCACTGGCTGCTAAACCGGAGCTGCCATCTACATAGAGGGTAAGGTCGAGGGTTAGGCAGGGGAGGGTTGGATAGGCCTTCCCGTGGTTTGGCAAGCGCATCCATCAGTTCGGGGCAGGAGTGGGCTGGGGAAGGAGGAGGAGAAGGAATGGGAAGCAGAGTAGCCAGATTGAGTGGGGAAGTGGGATGAAGGCTGACTGAAGGATTTTCAATGAAGAGCAGGTGGAACTCCTGTAGACGAGGAGGGCCCCAGGTAAGCGAGAGATTTGTGGGAGAGGAGGTTGGTAAGCCGGTGAGGAGAGAATACTTGAGATGGGCTGGCCCAGGGTAAGTTTCAGGGATTCTTTGGTAAGCTCTGTTGCTGCTCCTAAGGCCCGCAGGCAAGGCTGCCATCCCCTGACGGTGGGGTGAAGTTGTTTCGATAAATAGGCTACAGGGCTGAGTACAGGACCCAGGGGTTGAGTGAGGACCCCGACAGCGACTCCCTGTCTCTTGTCCATGATCAGATGAAAGGGACGGTTAAAGTCTGGCAAATGAAGTGGGGGGTGCAGTGGACAGAGCAGCTTGGAGAGTCTTAAAAGCCTGTTTTACAATCCCAGGATGAGAGAGAGGTCCCATGGGAGTTTCTTTAGCTGCTTCGTACAGAGGTTTAGCCAGGGAGGCAAAGTTAGGTATCCAGTGGTGGAAGAATCCCACAAACCCTAAAAAAGGAGAGAATTTGGTCGGCAGTCTCTGGGGGCTGTAGTGAGAGGAGTGCCTTTCCAGCAGTCTGTTGTCAGGCTTTTAGTTTTGGGAGTAAGGCGAATACCTAAATATATTACTGAGGTGGCTGATAACTAAGCTTTAGAGGGAGATACTTGGTACCCCCGAGACCCAAGGAAGTTGAGGAGGGTGGCAGTATGTTGCTGGGACAATGTGAGGGAGGGACTGCAGAGTAACAGGTCGTCTACGTATTGGAGGAGACTGGGCTGAAGGGGGCAAGAGTTAAGGTCAGCTGCTAAGGCTTACCCAAAAATATGAGGACTGTCCCTAAATCCCTGGGGCAGGACTGTCCATGTAAGCTGTTGTGACAGATTGGTGTCAGGATCGGTCCAGGTGAAGGCAAAGAGGAAGTAGGAGTCAGGGTGAAGGGGAATGGTAAAGAAAGCATCTTTGAGGTCAATAACTGTAAAATGAGTAGTGGCAGATGGAATGTTTGATAATAGGGTGTATGGGTTGGGACTACGGAGTGGAGGGGGCACCACCACCTCGTTGATAAGGTGCAGGTCCTGAACTAGGCGGTAGTCCCCATTTGACTTACGAACCGGCAAGATGGGGTGTTACAGGGGGGAGTTGAAGGGGATAAGCGGTCCCCCAAGCTAACAGGCGGGTAATGATAGGCTTTAGGACTTGACAGTGAGTTTTGAGATAGGGAACTGAGGATGCAAGGGAAAGTGGGTAGGGTCCTTGAGAAGGATTTTGACCGCTGTATGATGTTCAGCCACTACGGGCTTGGAGGTATCCCACACTACAGGGTTAGCTATGTCAGGCGGAAGGGGAGGAGGAGACGGTGGGTTAAGAGGAGAGGCTACGTCCGTTAGAGTGGCAGTAAGAGTTGAGCGAATGATGGGCATGAATGCGGAGGGCTTGTGAGTTGGAGAGTGGCTCGCACTGTTTGGAGGATGTCTTGTCCCAGAAGGGGAACTGGACAAGAGGGTATGATTAAAAAGGAGTGGGAAAAGGGGTGTCCTTCAAGGACACAGGCTAGGGAGTGGGTTCGATTAGGACAGGTAGGCTTACTGTCAATTCCCATAACTGAGACCTGGGAAGGTATACTAGGTCCTGAGTAGGAAGGCAATACAGAATAGGTAGCCCCCATATCCACCAAGAAGGAAATGGACTTACCCGCTACCTGTAGCGTTACTCTGGGCTCGGCAAGGGTGATGGGGGTCCTCGAGTCCAGGCTGCATCAGTCATCCAGAAGGCCGAGAAGTTCGAGCGATGGGATTGCTTTCTGCGGACCGGCCTGCCCCCAACATGGAGGTGCAGGGGGTGGGCCTGTTGTCCGGGACGGGCAATTGCTGTGCCAATGTCCAGGCTTCTTGCAGTCCGGACATGGTTTGGTGGGTGGCCGAGGACATGGGCCATCACGTGCCCAATGTCCTTCCTGGCCACACCTGAAACAGGCTCCTGGTGGAGTTCTCCCAGATCCTTGGTGAATTTCGATAGACTCCCTCCACCAGGTGTCTGGTGGGCTGCCTGCCTTAAGGCTGCCACAAGAGCTTGGGTTTGGAGGCTTACCTTTTGCTGCAGACGGGCCTGGCAGCTGGTCTCAGTCTTTTCCTTTTCGGCCATTAAAAACTTTAAATGCCATGTTTACCAGGTCTCGTATGGGAGTTTGGGGGCCTTCCTCAGCTTTTTTAAGCTTCTTTCTAATAACTGCTGACTGAGAGATGAAGTGGGTGGCTAGGACAGTAGCTCCTGCTAAGGAAGCGGGGATCTAATCGGGTATGCAGGACCATAGCGTTAGTAAGAGGATCTAGGAAGGCAGCAGGGTTTTCAGTAGCGCCCTGAGTTATTTCCCTTAATTTATCATAATTAACTACTTTTTGGGCCGTGCTCTGCATGCCCGCTAGGAGGCACTGCAGCATTTGGTGTCGGCGGTGTCGGCCATCTTGGCCAGTTTGATGGTTCCAGTTAGGGTCGGCATCAGGAACTGTCGCTGCCCCTATAGGTATCTGATTGTCGGTAAGATGTACCTGATCAGCATGTGTGCCGCCGCGGTGAGGATGCGGTCCCGCTCATCAGGGGGTAAGGGTGGAAGACAGACTTATGTAGGTATCATGCCAAGTAAGGTCATATGCCTGAGTAAGGTAGAGAAACTCCTTGGTGTATGCGGTAGGGTTGGTGGAAAATGACCCTAAACATTTTTCAATAGCCGATAGGTCAGAGAGGGAAAAGGGAACGTGAACCCACACGACGCCCTCTGCCCAGCTACTTCTCGCAGAGGGCAGAGGAGAGAGACTCGGGGGCCGGAAGTACTGTGCGAGCGGGTATGAGAACTAACGGGGGGAGGCGAGATCGGAGCGGGAGAAGGCGGCGTAGGTTGTTGAGGTGGCTGAGGCTCGGGGTAAGGCGGGGGGTTGGCGGTGCGGACGGGGGGGCAGGACAGGTCTTCAGGATTATCTGAAAAGGCGGAAGAAGAAGATGTGGGACGGGGAAAGGGAGGCCTTTGTGGCCAATAGGACCTGGGCCATTGAGCAGGTGGAACACAAGGTGGGGCGGGGAGCGGAGGTACCAAAATGCCTGAATGTAGGGAACCTCCAACCACTTGCCATTTTTCTGGCAGAAATTATCTAGGTCGGTTAGGATGCCGAAATCAAAAGTACTTTCAGGCAGCCATTTTGACTGATTGTCTAGAGGATATTGGGGCCAGGCCATGATGGAGAGGAAAATCAGCTTTTTCCTCTTTATGGAGAGGCCCAGCTTGGGGTAAATTTAGGACTAGACATCCCAATGGCGACTTGGGGTCTAGGCGGGACTCCTGATTACCCATAGTCCGGTTTCCCGCTGCAGGGTAGTCAGGAACAAGGACTGGCATCCCGGAGGACCTTAGTGCCTAACTACGGAGACTCCCTGGGAGGCAACGGAGGAGGGAAAAAGTAAAGGGATGTCTCCACAATACTTTTGCCTCCTGAATCAGAAGAGCAGAGGTTTTGGGGCGTCCCCGCAAGACCTACAGCCCTGGGGCAGACAGAGGTTCCTGACGCAGCCGCAATTTCAGACACGAACAGGGCAGACAGAAGGCAGGGCTATGGGCAATAGGTGTCTTACCAAATGATGGCCCGTAGTCGTTTGGAGAGGCGGCGGCTTCCCTGGTTTGGCTTATGGTAGAGGAGTCAGTTTCCCCCGGGAGGGGTCCTTGAATTCCTCCCGTGTTCAGCACCACTTGTAAGGGTTATTGCCGAGTTCAAAATGAAGAAACTGAGGCCAGTGCAAAAGAAAAATTAAATTCCAGTTTATTTAGCTCCTGGGCGAGGTTCTGTGGTCCAGAGAAAGGGGGGCAGAAAGTCCTGCTGGCTTCCCAGGACGAGGGGGTATTTATAGCTTTGGGAGAGCAAGGAGTGGCCGGGTGTTCTAATTGGTCACAGGGGAGCCGGATGGAGACGGGGCGGGCTGTTATTGGTGGGTAGGTTGTGGGGCGGGTTTTCTAATGCAAGATATGGCCAGGGTTGCATCAGCCCAGTCCTTCCAGGGGGAACATGTGCTCAGAGCCAGGTGTGGAGTGCAGAGGTGGGTGTGTCCGGCCTCCTGGCGAGGCAACCGGCCTTACAGTATGCACCTGTAGTCCCATCAACTTGGGAGGCTAAGGCAGGAGGATTGCTTGATCTCAAGAGTTTGAGGCTACAGGGAGCTATGACCATACCACCACACTCCAGCTGGGTGACAGAACAAGACCCAATTTCTTTTAAAAAAAAAAAAAAAAAAGTTAAATTTCATGACCACTCTGAAACTGGACTGCCTGAGTTCATGTTCTGGCACCTCTGTGGGCTTCACTAGCAAGGGAGAGAATCCCTGTAAGATAGGGATGACAGTACCTCCCTCCCAAGCAGCTCATGGTGGGAACTGACTGTCACACACAGAGACTGCTGGTGCATAGTACCTGCTCTCAAGCAGACATCCTCTCTCAGCTTTACTGAGCATGTACTATGTGCCAGGGACTTTACACAACCATTTTATCTGATGGGTATTTGATAAAAAAGGAGACTTCTTTCCTGGACCACTCCCAGCTCTCTTCCGCAAAGACTGAGTGGTAAATGCATGCAGGGCTGCTGTGGCTGAGACCCTGACCCTTTCTGCTCCAGCACCTCTGGATCAAAGGTGTGAGTGAGGCTGGCAGAGCCACCACCAAGGATAGAGGGGACCCTTTCCTGCTGGGATTCATTCCAGCCTTCCCCTGTAGATGTTGGCTGCTCAGTCATGCACACCCTCAACTCCCAGGATAGAGTAGGAAACATGACACTGCAGAAGAAGCCGCCCCTGGTCACAGGGTCCACTGAGGTCCCAGCAGCTGCCTGGCAATGCCCCAGGGCCCCAAAGGATCCCTTGTGTCTCTTTAATAAATACCCTGTTAAGCTAGGCTAATTTTTCTCTGTTTCTTTTTTCGTTGTTGTTGTTGTTTTCCTGTGATATATCCTGTTGTGGATTTATTATTTTTCATCTCCTGCTTGGAACTCTTTGTGATTCTTGATTCTGAAGATTCATGTCTTTCATCAAGTCTGAAAAATTCTTATCCATAACTCCAGAAATTTCCTCTTTCATCTCCTCTCCACTCCATCCTTCTAGAACCTCTATTAAGAAGGGTCCTTTGGGCCACAAGTGGTGGCTCACACCTGTAATCCCAGCACTTTGGTAGGCTGAGCCAGGTGGATCACCTGAGGTCAGGAGTTCGAGACCAGCCTGGCCAACATGGTGAAACCCAATCTCTACAAAAAATATAAAAATTAGCCAGGTGTGGTGTTGGGTGCCTGTAATCCCAGCTACTCAGGAAGCTGAGGCAGGAGAATTGCTTGAACCCAGGAGGCGGACATTGCAGTGAGTTGAGATTATGCTGTGCACCCCAGCCTGGCAATAAGAGTGAAACTCTGTCTCAAAAAAAAAAAAAAAAAAAGAAGGGGCCTTCGCTTCATCCTGCAGGCATCTCAGTGCCTTGTGTTTTCCAGCTCTTTCTGTGCTGACTTCCATGTAATTTCCTTCCAAGCTGTCATCTGCCTGGCAGATCTCTTATACTGCCTCTGTGGGTCTGCTTCTCACAGCCAGTTCTTCTCTGGCTAGAAGGCAAGCATTTGACTGTGAGAGGGAACTTGAATGTGGGATTTTGTGACACCTTACTCTGGACTGTCTAGCTCAGAGCCCAACATGACAGGGTCCTTGTGCCAGTCTCCTTGCTTGGAGATGTCCCCACAGGTTCCTCCTCTGATACCTGTAATATAATCACACCTGCACTGCCTGTGAATGGCTTCCTCAGGAAGCTTGAAAGCTACCCCCCACTCTCCACCCAGGGAAATGCCTGACTGCCCCTGCACCAGCCTGCAAACACCCTCAACAAGTGATGGGTGAGACAGCATAGCTCTCCACCATGCTACAAAAATGTGAGCTAACATAGTGGTTGTGAGCATTGCATTGGAGGTCAACAGACCTGGGTTTAAGTTCAGCTCTGCCATTTTACCAGCCAGATGAACTTACTCAATTTATGCGCCACTCTACACCGTAGTTTCCGTCTCTATAAAATGGGGATGGCACATGAGCTTTCTTTACAAATTTGCTTGAAGGATAAATGCTTTATTCTCGGAAGGGCTTTCTCCAACCTGGGATGACACTCACCAAACACATCCTAAACATCATCTGTTAATAACAGTGATACTGGAGGCCCCTTGATGTGGATAGGCCATTGCACTGCTTTATTTCTCTCTCTTAAATTATGCACAGAACAGTCCACTTACACTTTTTTTTTTTTTTTTTTTTTAGAGTCTCACTCTGTCACTCAGGCTGGAGTGCAATGGCATGGTCTTAGCTCACTGCAATCTCCACCTCCCGGGTTCCAGCGATTCTCCTGTCTCAGCCTCCCGGGTAGCTGGGGTTACAGGTGTGTACTACCACACCTGGTTAATTTTTGTATTTTTAGTAGAGATGGGGTTTGCCATGTTGGCCAGGCTGATCTCTAACTCCTGACCTCAAGTGATCGTCCGCTGTGGCTTCCCAAAGTGCTGTGATTATAGGCGTGAGCCACCACACCCGGCCTCCACTTGCACTTTTACTCTTGCTGGAGGCACTAAGACAAGCAACCCTCAGCCTTCTCTCCTCGCCCCACTTTTGACACAGGTGATGAGAAATCAAAGAGACTTAGTGCAGGATGGAGGCTGCTGTGGTAAGGGGCAGGAGAAATTCTGGTGGAAGAAACCACTAAGCACTGTCTATCCAATCATTAACTGAAGAGTTAGGCCTCCCACCTGGGGTAATCGATCAGCTACAGGTCTTCAGATCCTCCGTGTCCGGCTGGGCTAGCCAGGGGAGCAGCTGTGGACCTGGGGTTCCTGTAAGCCCCAACAGCAGCTCTGAGGACCCTAGAGTGCCCCTGTCTCCCAGGAATCATGCCTCTCCCACCCCCACCCCACCCTGGCACTCTGCACAAGAAACACAAGACCTCATGCAAGACCGAAGCCTTGGAAGCCAGAAGCTGCCTGCTCCCTCGGAACACAGCCTCCCCAGGTGTGTCTGCCAATTCCAAAGAAACAAAAGAGCAAGAAGGCTTTCTTCTCCCAGAAGGGCCTTCTTGTTCCTGCCACTGTTGCTTCATGTCCCAGCGTCTCAGAAATGTGAATTCAGAGGCAAGTTACAAAGTCTTAAGTTACTGCTCACACTTGATTGGAATAACTGTTACGTAAAAGCCAACATAGATGAATCGCCTGTAGGGAGTTGTCTGACTGCATGAGTTTTTACACATCTTTCAGCTAAATCAAAGATCCAAATGCTAAATCTCTCACTCAGGAACATCAAGTGGATTTGTGACAGTCCCCGGAGGACCCAGTGTCCATAAACCAATGAATGAATTACACTGATCCTGGTATGCAGTTTCTCATCTGTGACTGATACAATATTGATAATATTCTTTATTTCACTTAACTCCTTCAGGGCCACACTGAAACATAGCACTCTTGGATTATGTCTACACTCTGATGAGAATAATAATCTGCTGTGGGGGAATACAGCAGATCAATTGATTGTTCACTCATATGTAGATCGGATGAGGGTAAAGGGTATTTGCTGGTCAGGCGTGGGACTCACACCTGTAATCCCAGCACTTTGGGAGGCCAAGGTGGCTGGATCAGCCGAGGTCAGGAGTTCGAGACCAGCCTGGCAAACGTGGTGAAACCTCATCTCTACTAAAAATACAAAAATTAACTGGGCATGGTGGCGGGCGCCTGTATTCTCAGCTACTCAGGAGGCTGAGGCAGGAGAGTCACTTGAACCCTGGAGGTGGAGGTTGCAGTGCACCGAGATACTGCCGTTTGTACTTCAGCCTGGACAACAAGAGCAAAACTCAGTCTCAAAAAATAAAGATTTGCCCTTGTTTTTGGTGGTGGTGTTGGCATTTGGTAGTGTGTTTTTCATTTTTGGCACTACTTGTGTTGGAATTTTATGAACACTACCACGGGTCTGCAACCCACTATCATCAGCAACATCGTTGAATGAGACCAGCTTTGGAAGTTGTTGGTTTTGTTTGGGACACGCGTCGGAGATCATCGATGTAGCCAATTGAGTCCACCACATGTTTGTCAATTTCCTCTTTGGTGCTGGTCCTGAGCAGGAAACTCTGAGGCACAGGGATGGGGTTGGTGGGGTGGTGACTGGGAACAAGTCACTCAGAGGCATCTGCGTCTTATGTTCACACAAGACTGTGAAACAGGCCAGGCATGGTGGCCCATGCCTCATGTAATCCCAGCATTCTGGGAGGCCGAGGTGGGCAGATCGCCTGAGGTCAGGAGTTCGAGACCAGCCTGGCCAACATGGTGAAACCCTGTCTCTACTAAAAATATGAAAATTAACCAGGCGTGGTGTGGGCGCCTGTAATCCCAGCTACTCAGGAGGCTGAGGCAGGAGAATTGCTTGAACCCAGGAGGCGGAGGTTGCAGTGAGGCAAGATCACGCCACTGCACTCCAGCCTGGGCGACAGAGCAAGACTCCATCGCAAAAAAAAAAAAGACTGTGAAATAGTCCCACCAGTTCAGGTAGGGATGATGATGAAGATGATGATGATGAAGATGCTACTCGACCATCAGCGCATTCTCACCAGGCATCGGGTTCCGGCCTTTCATCCATTTACTCACTCACCTCTCCAGGTTCTACTGGCCAGTTCCTGTTATTCTAGGAAGTCCACATGACAGATGAGGAAACGGAAGCAGACAGGATTTAAGGGTTTTCATCCAAGGTCACAGGCCAAAGCAGTTTGACTCCAAACTCTCATGCATTTTTTCCTAAAGTACAGGATATGTTTGTATAGCAGGACTTGTCTGCTAACTGGATGTTAACACGTAGGACATGGACACCTACATTTGCCTGAGGAAATTTTTTTCTCTTTTGAGTCTCTCCGGATCCTTCTGACTCAGCCAAGAAGAGCACCTCTGACCGGTGCTAGCTGAGCACTGAGCAGGCAGGGGCTCAGATGGTGTGGGCTTGAACTGACAAGCCTGCAGGACCCCAGTCCAACAGCACCTCGCCGGTTCAGGGAGCCAGAGTTTTGACAGGTGCAGCGTGCCCCTGCCATCTTGAAAAGCCACAGTCTATCTATGCTTGATGAGCCCTTGGGGGTTTTCAAACTGTTTGAAGGAGCCTTAGGGGTTCCTTAGAGAACATGCTGGTCCACTGCTCTTTTGTGGACAGTGAGGAGAGAGGCAGCTGAGAACAGGTTCAGAGTTACTCTGTCTTTTGCTTTTATATGGCGGGGGTGGGGGGGCGAGGGTGGGAGGAGAACTGCTTGACAAAAACAAACCTATTTGAAAGCAGTACTGTCACCTACCTCAGTGCCTCAATGCATACAAGAGACCAAGGCTCAGAGAGTGGCAGTCAGTCCCAGACCACTCAGTTTGTGGACAGTGAGGGCTAAAACCAGTTTCTGGGCTCTGCGTTTAGGGCCACTCAGCAGAAACAATATGTGAATGCTGGTGAACCCCATGGCTGTCACGTCACCTTCCAGCCACTGCCCCAGTCCTTTCCTTTCCTGACAGACTAGGAAGCTGTTATGGTTGTTCTTACATGCCTGGAAGGCTGAATTTAAAAGCAGGATGGCTATGGAAGGAAAGGCCTGGCCAGCTTTTCATAGAACCAGGCTTCTTCTGAGCTTCACAGAGCCAAGTCTGTCACAAGTCAAGAGCAGAAAAACAGCTATTGCCGAGATTGTGCCTCTGCACTTCAGCCTGGGCGACAAAGCTAGACTCCGTCTGAAAAAAAGAAAGAAAGAAAAGAAAAACGCCATTGGAATACATTACAACAATAGCTCAGCAACTATTGAGCCACATTGCCTTGCCAGAGCAGCCAGATGACACATCCCAGTCTGGGCTTAAGGGAATCTGACTTTCTCAGGGGCGGTGGGCATCTCTGGTTTCCCTGCCTGGCATCCATTCTCCCCTTGACTAGTGGGTTCCATCAGGATAGGCCGTGATGACAACCAGCCCCCAGTCTAAACAACTGAAAACAAACGTTTAGATTACATGTCAATTTCAGGTCTGTGAGGACTCAGGCTCTGTGTTGTCTTCACTATGGGTTCCAGAATGAGGAGCTGTCACCTTCTGGACCATCATGGTGACAGTGGCAGGGAGAGCACTGGGAAGTCCTGTGCCAGTAACTAAATACTTCCACTCAGAAGCCATAATGTTCACCTTCTTTGGCCAAAGCAAGTCAGGTGGCTGTGCTTCGCTTCCAGGGGGATAGGAAGTGCAATCATATCGTGTGTCTGGAAAGAGGGCAAGCAGATGTAGAAATGCTCAGTGCTAAGCGCTAGCAAAGACTGCACTTGTTAAACGTTTTGCTTCTCACACTTCAGCCCCAGTTTGATGAAGTTCCTCTTGCTCCGGAGACACGTAACTAAAAACCCAGGGATTTGACTGCCCACCCCAATGTGCACCTGCACTACAATGGTGAGAACAGAGACTGGACACCCTCCATAGCACTCCCATTCAGAGGCAGGGGAAAGAGAAGTCACAGAAGCACGTCTTACCTGCAACAACTGTGCACAGCTATCCCAAACTCCTGCCAGCAAAGCATTTTAGGGGCTCGGTACCCTACAACCTTTTCCTCTGATTGGGCTCTGATTCTGCTCCATGGCAGTAGCTCCTCGACCCTGGCTCTGTCATCTGGAATGTTCTTCTTTGGCTTATCTGAAGTATGTGCTGGAACTATGGCCTCCCAGAGGACTGGCCAGTCTTGCCCGGCTGCTTCCTACCCATAGAGCATTGGGAGCCCAAGGGTGACTTTAAGACTCAGTCAGTCCCCTCTTACAGGCTGACAATACTTTTGGCTCTATAATTCACTCAGAACAAATCAGCTTCTCATCTACTTGTTTCTCATCAACTCCGCTTGTGAACAATGAGGCCCACAGTTCTTTTTGAGATAGAATCCCCCCAAACCACTTTTTTTTTTGTTCTCTTGTCCTGAATCTCTCTCTCTCCCCTCTCTCATTATTTTTTGTTGTATTCTTAATATTTTATTTTGCAATTATCATAGATAGCCAGGTGCAGTGGCTCACGCTTGTAATCCCAGCACTTTGGGAGGCCAAGGCAGACGGATCACTTGAGGCCAGGAGTTCGACACCAACCTGGCCAACATGGTGAAACCCCATCTCTATTAAAAATAAAAAAATAAATAGCCTGGAATGGTGGCAGGTGCCTATAATCCCAGGTGCTTGGGAGGCTGAGGCAGGAGAATTGCTTGAACCCAGGAGGCAGAGGTTGCAGTGAGCCGAGATCAAGCCATTGCAATCCAGCCTGGGCAAAAAGAGCAAAACTCTGTCTCAGAAATCATCATCAGCATCATAGACTTACAGAAGAGTTGCAAAAATAGAGAATTCCCCCTGTCGCTTAGTATCTTGTATGGTCATAGTACAATTTTCCGAGCTGAACCAACCAAGATCATTAGGTCATCGTGCCTCCTTTGTCTCCCTCAATGGGTGACAGTTCCTCAGTCTTTCTGAGGTCCTTCATGACCCTGACATTTTAGAAAGTATTGACAAAGTATATTTTAAACTGTGCCTCAATTTGGGTTTGTTTGACATTCCTTCTGGTTATCTTTATTCTTGTTTATTTATTTATTTGAAACAAGATCTCTCTGTTGTTCAGGCTGGAGTCCAGTGGCACAATCATAGCTCACTGCAACTTTAATCTCCTGGGCTCAAGTGATCCTCCCAGCACAGCCTCCCAAGTAGCTGGGACTACAGATGCATGCCACAATGCTCAGCTAATAAAAAAAAATTTTTTTCAGATGGAGTCTCACTCTGTAGCTCAAGCTGGAGTACAGTGCCATGATCTCAGATCTCTGCATCCTTTGCCTCCCGGGCTCAAGTGATTCTCATGCCTCAGCCTCCCGAGTAGCTGGGACTACAAGTGCTCACCACCACGCCTGGCTAACTTTTTGTATTTAGAGATAGGGTTTCACCATGTTGCCCAGGGTGGTCTTGAACTGAGCTCAGTTGATCCTCCCACTTCACCCTCCCAAAGTGCTGGAACTACAGGCATGAGTCACTATGCCCAGCCAATTTTTTTTTTTTTTTTTTTTTTAACAGAGACAGAGTCTCACTATGTTGCCCAGGCTGGTCTCAAACCTCTGGCATCAAACAATCCCCCTGCCTCAGCCTCCCAAAGCGCTGAGATTACAGGTGCAAACTACCTCGTCCAGCCAGGCTACGCGTTTTTATGCAGATTCAGAGTCACTCTGTCCTATGTTTTCATTTTAGAGGAAAAGACTCCTTGGCAGAAACAATCAAACGAGCTTATATGAAAGCATCTCCTTCATCTGCCCCCAATTCTTCAATGCATATGAGGAGACTGAGGCCTAGAGAATGGCAGTTAGTCCACAGCCACTCAGTGAGTTTTTGGCAGTGGAGACTACAGCCTCATTGCCATCCAAAGAAACCATGTGTCCTCCTCAGCGCATTGGATTGGGGCTTTCATGATATCCATATCTTTCTCCCAGTGATGTTAATCTTTTGTTTTGTTTTATTCTTTGAAACAGCCTTAGCCTCCCAAGTAGCTGGGGTTCCAGGTGCACGCCACCATGCCCAACTAATTGGGTATTTTTTTGGTTTATTTGTAGAGACAGAGTCTCACTCTGTTGCCCAGGCAGGTCTCAAACTACTGTCCTCAAACCATCTCCCACCTTGGCCTCCCAAAGTGCTGGTTTTACAGATGTGAGCCACCACACCCAGCAATGTTAATATGTTAATCTTTATTACTTTGTGGGCTTTTTTTTTTTTGAGACGGAATTTCACTTTTGTCGCCCAGACTGGAGTGCAATGGCGCAATCTCCGCTCACTGCAACCTGCACTTCCCAGGTTCAAGAAATTCTCCTGCCTCCGCCTCCTGAGTAGCTGGGATTACAAGCACCTGCTACCATGCCCAGCTAATTTTTTTATTTTTAGTAGAGATGGGGTTTTACCATTTTTGCCAGGCTGGTCTTGAACTCCTGACCTCAGGTGATCAACCTGCCTCGGCCTCCCAAAGTGCTGGGATTACTGGCGTGAGACACCATGCCCGGCCATCTTTATTACTTTGATTGATGTCTGCCAGGCTTCTCTACTGGAAGGTCACAATTTTTCTTTTGTTATTAATACATATTTTGGGGGAGGTGCTTTGAAAGTGTGCAGATATTCTGTATCTACTCAAACTTCTAACCTCTAATTTTAGCATGCACTTATGCATCTTCTCTGCAACAATTATTCTGTGTTTAATATGGTGTATATTTCCTTCTTTTCTCCTACTTACAGTAACCAGGACTCTATAAGGAACAGTTATACCTTCTCTCTATTTATTTGTGTATTCAATTGTTTACGTCTATCAATATGGACACACAGATGCATATTTTATTGGGTTATGTCTGAATAGTGTCACGATTTATTTTGTTGCTCAAGTTGTTTGAGCATTGGCCATTGGGGCCTCTTTGAGGTTGGCTCTTGGGCCTTTTCAAAATGCTCTCTTTTGTAAGCAATTTCTGACTTTCTGTCACTACAAGATGCTCCAGGATCATCTTACATTATCCCTACCCCATACTAGAATCAAACACTTTAAAAAAATGCTCTGGTTCCTTTTACTGATGAATGATACTTAAAAACCAAATTTAGAGCATTATGTATGCCCATTATCACTAGGGTGTCAGTGCTTCTAGGCCACCTCAGCAAACATAACTTAGAAATATATAATATATTCTTCTTCACACAATACACATATTTATGTCTGTATCTGTCTGTCCATCCATCCATCCATCCATCTATGTGTATGTTGTTTTTAAATGAATTCATACCGATACCTCTCATTCCAATTCGTCATTGCAAGGTTCATTCTAGCCTTCTTTCCTTATTTGTAATTTCTTTTCCCAACTGTGAGAAATCTGGCCTGTATTATCTAAAATACACTTACTTATCTGTTCAACTCTTCTATACACATAAAGTTTGAGAACTGCAATCTCACACTCCCATGAGAAACAGATTTACTAACCAAAGTCCTTGCACAATTCTTCTTCTCTTTATCTTTGCTTTGTCTAGTGAAACATCGAATATTTTACAAGGTAACTTAGGTTCACTTTTTTCTTCCCCACTTTTTTAGTGTGTATATATCATTCATCTGTAGTACAGTTAGGTTCATTTGTTGCAGTTTGCATTTCATTTTTTGTCTCCCTTAAATCCTGTTTTTGCTTTTTTACTTAAACTCTGTGATGAGCTCCATGAATTTTGACAAAATAACTCGTCAGGTATTCACCACCATAGTCATGGTACATCCCATTACCCCACAATCTCCTCACACGGACCCTTTGTAATCCATCTCTTCCTCCAACTCCGACTCCTAACTCCACCACTATTGTTCAGCCCTTTTTTTTGTTGTTGTTGTTGTTGTTGCTTTAACTTTTATTTTAGGTTTGGAGATACATGTGAAGGTTTGTTTTTTTTGTTTGTTTTTGTTTTTTTTTTTTATTGCATTTTAGGTTTGGGGGTACATGTGAAGAACATGGAAGATTGTTGCATAGGTACACACATGGCAGTGTGATTTGCTGCCTTCCTCCCCATCACCTATATCTGGCCTTTCTCCCCATGCTATCCCTCCCCAACTCCCCACCCCCCCACTATCCCTCCCCTTTTCCCCCCCAACAGACCCCAGTGTGTGATACTCCCCTCCCTGTGTCCATGTGTTCCCATTGTTCAACACCCGCCTATGAGTGAGAACATGCGGTGTTTGATTTTCTGTTCTTGTGTCAGTTTGCTGAGAATGATGGTTTCCAGGTTCATCCATGTCCCTACAAAGGACACGAACTCATCGTTTTTGATGGCTGCATAATATTCCATGGTGTATATGTGCCACATTTTCCCTGTCCAGTCTATCATCGATGGGCATTTGGGTTGGTTCCAGGTCTTTGCTATTGTAAACTGTGCTGCAATGAACATTCGTGTGCATGTGTCCTTATAGTAGAACGATTTATAGTCTTTTGGATATATACCCAGTAATGGGATTGCTGGATCAAATGGAATTTCTATTTCTAGGTCCTTGAGGAATCGCCACACCGTCTTCCACAATGGTTGAACTAATTTACACTCCCACCAACAGTGTAAAAGCGTTCCTATTTCTCCACATCCTCTCCAGCATCTGTTGTCTCCAGATTTTTTAATGATCGCCATTCTAACTGGCGTGAGATGGTATCTCAATGTAGTTTTGATTTGCATTTCTCTAATGACCAGTGATGATGAGCATTTTTTCATATGTTTGTTGGCTTCATGTATGTCTTCTTTTGTAAAGTGTCTTTTTTAAAATGTCATATAAATGGTGTCATCAAATATGGAACCTTTTGAGTCTGGCTTCTTTCACTTAGCAGAATGTATGTAATAATCTTCTGTGTTTCTCTGTGTATCAGTAGTGTGATGGTTAATATTGAGTGTCAACTTGATTGGATTGAAGGATGCACAGTATTGTCACTGGGTGTGTCTGTGGGGGGTGTTGCCAAAGGAGAGTAACATTTGAGTCAGTGGACATGAAAGGCAGACCCACCCTCAATCTGGGTGGGCACAATCTAATCAGCTGCCAGCACGGCCAGAATGAAAGCAGGCAGAAGACCACGAAAAGACTAGCCTGGCTGAGTCTCCCAGCCTACATCTTTCTCCCATACTGCATGCTTCCTGCCTTCAAACATCAGACTCCAGGTTCTTCAGCTTTGAGACTCAGACTGGCTTCCTTGCTCCTCAGCTTGCATTCAGCCTATTGTGGGACTCCACTTTGTGATCCTGTGAGTCAGTACTCCTTAACAAACTCCCCTTTCCATATCTATTCTGTTAGTTCTGTCCCTCTAGAGATCCCTGCCTAATACAGATAGTTGGCTCCTTTACATGACTGAGTGGTATGCCATTGCAAGGGAGTACCCCAGTTTGTTTATTTTTTCCTTGGTTGAAGGACATCGTGTTGTTCTCAGTTTGGGATTGTTATGAATAAAGTGGCTATTAAAATTCGTGTACAGGTTTTTATGTGAACATAAGATTTTATTTAGTACGAGTGGAATTGCTGCTTATAGTAAACTGTATTAGAAACTTCCAAACTGCCTTTCACAATGGTTGTAACATTTACCAGTCCCAAGAGCAGTGCGTTAAAGTCACTCTACATCCTTCTCAACACTTAGTATTGTGGAATTTTTTTTATTTTAGCTGTTCTAACAGGATTATAGTGATATCTTATTATAATTTTAATTTGTAGTTTTCTAATGAACATTGGGAATCTTTTCCTATGCTTATTTGCTACCTGTATATCTTTTTTGGTGAGGTATCTATTTAGATCTTTTTCTCATTTTAAAAACTGGGTTATCTAGTGTCTTGTTGTTGAACTTTAAAAGTTATTTATGTACATGGGACACAAATTCTTTGTCAAAAATGTGATTTGCACATAGATATTTTCTCCCAATGTTTGTCGTTTTAATTCTCTTAACAGTGACTTTTCCAGACCAACAGTTTTTAATTTTAATGGTCTTTTTTTTTCTTATGAATCCTGATTTTAGTGTCATATCTAAAAACTTTGCCTAATTCACAGTCATAAAGACATTGTCCCATGTTTTCTTATAGAAGTTTTATAGTTTCACATTTTACATTTAGATCTGTCATTCATTTTCAGGTTTGTTTGTTTGATTTTTTTGTTTTGTATGAAATGTAATGTCTGGATCAAGGTTCACTTCTTTGCATCAGAAAATTCAATTGAACACAATTTCTTTTTTCTTTTTTTTCTTCTTAAGAGGGTTGCTAAAGTTATAAAATAAGAATGTGAAATGCTTAGCAAACTGTTTAGTATGTAGTTGATATTCAGTAAATAGTACTGTTCATATTTTTTTTTGAAAGAAAGAAAAAGAAAAGAAAAAAGAGAAAGAAGGAAAAAAGAGAATGAAAGAAAGGGAAAAAGAAGAAGAAAAGAGGGAGAGAGAATGGGAATCTTGCTCTATTGCCCAGGCTAGAATGCAGTCTAAAAATGGGTATTGAAAAGCTCTTTTATACTAATAATTATGTTATACAAAGGAGACAGGAAGGAATAAGGGAGGAAAAATAACAAACAGCCAACCAATATTTCATTTAAACCTATGAAATGCTATGCAATTGCTGGGGAGTGACCTACTCCCAACCATGTGGTCACCCTCAGAATAGATGTGATGTGTTACTGAAGAAAATGTATGTTCTGTGGACTTGGAGTAGAGAGTTCTGTAAATGTTCATTAAGTCTACTTGTTCGAAGTCTAAGTTCAAATCCCGGGTATCCTTGTTAACCTTCTGTCTCATTGATCTGTCCAATACTGACAAGGTAGTGTTAAAGTCTCCCACTATTATTGTGTGGGAGTCCAAGTCTCTTTGTAAGTCACCAAGAAGTTGTCCTATGTATCTGGGTGCTCCTATATTGGGTGCGGATAGACTTAGGATCATTAGCTCTTCCTATTACATTGATCCCTCTACCATTATACAATATCCTTCTTATCTCTTTTGGTTTCTATTATTTTAAAGTCTATTTTATCAGAGACGAGAATGGCAACTCCTGCTTTCTTTTTTTTTTTTTTTTTTTTCTCTCCATTTGGTTGGCAAATCTTCTTCCATCCCTTTGTTTTGAGTCTCTATGTATCCTTGCATGTGAGATGGGTCTGGATGCAACTTACCGATGGGTTTTTTGGAGTGGCTGATACTGGTTGTTCCTTTCTGTATATAGTGTTTCTTTCAGAAGCTCTTGTAAAGCAGGCCTGGTGGTAATGAAATCTCTGAGTACTTGTTGTTCGTAAAAAATTTTATTTTTCCTTCACTTATGAAACTTAGTTTGGCTGGATATGAAATTCTGGGTTGAAAGTTGTTTTCTTTGAGGATGTTGAATATTGGCCCCCACTCTCTTCTGGCGTGTAGGGTTTCTGCAGAGAGATCTTCTGTGAGTATGATAGGCTTCCCCTTGTGGATAACCTGACCTTTCTCTCTGGCTGCCCTTAGTATTTTCGCCTTCATTTCAACCCTGGTGAATCTAATGATTATGTGCCTTGGGGTTGCTCTTTTTGAGGAATATCTTTGTGGTGTTCTCTGTATTACCTGGAGTTGAGTATTGTCCTGCCTTGCTAGGTTGGGAAAGTTTTCCTGGATAATATCCTGAAGAATATTTTCCAGCTTGGATTCATTCTCTTCGTCACATTCAGGTACACCTATCAAACGTAGATTAGGTCTTTTCACATAGTCCCATATTTCTTGGAGACTTTGCTCATTCCTTTTTATCCTTTTTTCTCTAATCTTGTCTTCTTATTTCCTTAAGTTGGTCTTCGACCTCTTCTTCTGCTTGATCAATTCGAGTGTTAAAACTTGTGCATACTTTGCGAAGTTCTCGTATTGTGTTTTTCAGCTCCATTAATTCACTTATATTCCTCTCTATATTGTCCATTCTCGTTAACATTTCCTCAAACCTTTTTTCAAGGTTCTTAGTTTCCTTGCATTGGGCTAGAACATGTTCTTTTAGCTCGCAGAAGTTTCTCATTATCCACCTTCTGAAGCCTGATTCTGTTGATTCCTCACATTCATTCTCAATCAGGTCTTGTTCAATTGGTGATGAGGAACTGCAATCCTCTGTAGGAGGAAAGGCATTCTGATTTCGGGTGTTTTCAACCTTTTTGCACGGTTTCTTCCCATCTTTGTGGATTTATCCACCTGTCGTCTATGTAATTGCTGACTTTCAGATTAGGTCTCTGAGTGGACGTCCAGCTTGTTGGTGGTAAAGTTTTTTCTGTTTCTTAGTTTTCCTTCTGTGGATGCCTCTCCCCCCACAGAGCTGGACCTTCCCAGGTTCAGCTGTACTTGCTGTAAAATCTCAATCCTCAGCAGTTCCAATGGCTGTTTTGTGTGTGTGTGTGGTGGCGGGGGTGGGGGGGGGGGTGGACGACACCAGCCTTCCCCTGTGGCGACCCACTACGCCGGCTGAAACAGCTGCGTTAAGATTCGTGGCATTTTTCTGCCCGGGAATCTCCCGGTCTGGTTCCCCACTTCAGTCCACTTTTCAATCAGCTGAATGGGAGACTCTGCCTTCCCCGGAGCTCCAACGCCAACTAAAGGGCACTCAGTCCCGCATACTCCAGACTGAGAACCGCCACGCTGGGGCGCCTGCAAAACGGCCGCACCGGCCAAGAGTCGCGCTGGTGACTCATGGGGCTCCTCCACCGGGAATTTCTTGGTCTGTGGGCAATAAAAATTCGTCTGAAAATGTGGCATCCACTCACTCTCTGCGCTTTCAGTGGGAGCTACAATCCTGAGCTGCTACTAATCGGCCATCTTGGATCTCTCTCCTGAACACAATTTCTTAAAAAAATTATTCCTTCTCCATTGAATGCCTTTTGTATCTTTGTCAAAGCCATTTTTGTAGGTTTATTTCTGGACTCTATTCCATGCTATTGTTCCATGTGACTATTATTTTATCCATAGTATGTTGTCTTGATTACTGTAGCTTTATAGTAAGTCTTGAAATAAGATAGTGTGAGTCGTCCAATTTTGTTCTTTTTCCAGTTGTTTTGGCTCTTCTAGTTCCCATGCCTTTCCATATAAATTTTAGGAACAGCTTTTTAATCTTTATTTTTAAATGCTGGGGTTTTAGATAAGGCTGGGTTTAATCTCTAGACCAATTTAGGGATGATTAACATCTTAACAATATTGAATCTTCTAATCCATGATAATGGATGTCTCTCCACCTATTTAGATCTTCTTTTATTTCTTCCTCAGTGTTTTGTAGTTTTCTGCATATAGATCCTATACATATTTTGTTAGATTTACACCTAAGTATTTTATGTTTTGTACTGTGATAAGTTTGTTTTACAACTTTTGAATTTCAATTCTATATTGCTAGTTATATAAAAATATTTGGTGTTTATATATTGAGCTTATATTCTACAACCTTGCTAAAGTCATTTATTTGTGCTAGAAGCTTTTTTGTAAATTATCTGGGGATTTCTACATATATAATTATATTGTATACAAATATAAGTGTTCTGTTTCTTCCTTTTCAGTCTATATGCCTTTCATTTATTTTTCTTGCCTTATTGCATTGGTTTCCATTGTGAGGTTGAATTGAATAAAAACTGTGAGAGATTACACCTTCCTTATGCCTCATCTTACAGGGAAAGCATTCAATTTTGCACCATTAAGTATGATGTCAACCATAGAAATTTTGTAGCTGCTCTTTATATGATTGAGGAAGTATCCTTCTTTGAGTTACACTTTTGTTATGATAGCATAAGGGACTGTATTCTCGCTCTCCTGTGAAACTGATTAAAATTATAAAAACTATCCAACCATTTAAAGCTTCTGGAAATTCTATTAAGAGCACACAACAAATGAAAAATCAGTTACTCAAGAAAATCTACTAAAATTTAGTAACAACAGCAAGAGTCTGTGGTATGTGAACTCACTGCTCTCACCCTTCTTCCTCTCAGCTCAGCAAAATGAAAACTCTACTGTGGACGGGTACATCTTTCCCCAGCGCCCAGTCAGAAAACTATCTTCTCGGGAGGGGCAGGACATCAGCATCTCTCCTTTTGCCTTCAGCTACCTGTTCTAAGGCTACCTTCCAGGTGAGTGCAGCTGAGAAGTTCAGTGTTGTCCCTTGCCTCTCCCACTCCCCCACTGATGAGTTGGAAGCTTTATCAAAGGTGTGATGTGCTGGGAATACGATGATTTAAATTACCCTATCCTGGCTCATTTGTAGTTCGCAAATCAGAGGTTCCAAGCCAGGAGAGGCAAACCAAAAAGTTCTGAGGCTGTTTTCTTTCCCTTCACTAAGTGCTCAGCTTCTGAAGTGGGGATGTCCCACAGAGAGAAGTGTGCCATTCTTTCAACTCTGAGCTCCAGAGCTATGGATGAGATTTTTGCCTAGAGGAAGAAGCAAGACATAAAAAAGAGCTCTGAATCTTTTTATCAAAGAAACTGACTTCTTTTGTAACATGGTATAGACTTCAAGCCTAAGGACACCCCTCAGAAACAATGGAGGTTGTGGTAAAGGCAAATGAAAGGAGATTGGCAGGATTACTGGAGATAAAAGCTAAACTGCCAGCCAATTAGTTTGCTAGAAAGATTCAAAAAGACAGACAAGTGAGAGGACCTCCTGGGGTCAGAACAAATCTCACACATTGACCTCAACAACTATCCCTTCAAAGGGACTCCAACTTTATTGGATCAGTTTATTCCAACTTACGTTCAAGGGAATTTTTAAAAAACAGTGAAGAAGTAATTAGCTGGCAATTAGTGGTAGTGATTGTATGCTAGGGTGGCTGGAAAAGAGACCAAAGAGTCCTTCCAAAGCCACTGTCATCCCCGGGTGACTATAGTCATACGCAAGACTGCCCCCTGCCTCCCAAGGAGTGACTTCAGAAGCTTCATACTGTGGGAGGTGGGAAACAACCAACTTCATTAAAATAATCCAGCCAGTCATCAAACAAATAAACAAAAAAATAATTTAAAAGCCCCAGAGAAGGAAAGATCAATACCCGAGTTGCTACAATATAGTATTTAAAATGTCCAGTTTACAGAAAAAAATTAAAACATGCAAAGAAACATAAAAGTATAACACATACACCAGAACAAAAAAACAAGTAACAGAAACTGCTTGAGAGAGTGACCAGATGTCAAATTTATCAGAAAAAGTCTTCAAAATAGCCATTATAAATATGTTCAAAGAACCGAAGGAAATCATGACTAAAAAAGTAAAGGAAATACATTATAAGTGCATATGAAATAGGGGCTATTCATAAAGAAATAGAAATTGTTGTAAAATAATCAAATGAAAATTCTGAAATTAAAAAGTACAATAACTGAAATGAAAAATATACCAGAGGGGATCCACAGTAGATTTTAACTGGCAGAAAAAATAATTAATAAACTTGAAGACAGATCAATGGAGATTATGCAATCTGAAGAACAGAGAGAAAAAATAATTTAAAAAATAAACAGAGCCTCTGAGAAGTTGGTGAGACACCATTATGCACACTAACATACATGTAATGAGAGTACTGTAAGGGTTATTGCCGAGTTTAAAATGAGGAAACTGAGACCAGCATAGGAAAATTAAATGCCAATTTATTAAGCTCCTGGGCAAGGTTCTGTGGTCCGGGGAAAGGGGGGCCAGAGAAGTCGCGCTTGACTCCTCTTGGGTGTGGAGTTTTACAGAGAGTGAAGGCGTCTTGATTGGTTGTGGAGAAACAGGACGTGGAGGGCGCAAGCTGCTATTGGTAGGTAGGCGGGATTTCCGGTGAGCGGGCCACCCAGGGGGAGTGGGACCTGGATGGAGCAAAATGCTATTGGGCAGGTTTTGGCGGGGCTTCTTTAAACTTTGGCGGGGTTTTCCAACGGCAGGCTAGGTGCTGGGTGCAGAGTTTAGTGTTGAGTGCAGATTCTGGTGCGGAGTGCAGAAGTGGGCGTTGGGGAAGCCACGTGGCAGAGCTAGATGCTGAGTGCAGGGCTTGATGTTGAGCGCAGACTGGTGACGTAGTTTCCAGGCGCGGAGAAGGATGGGCGTGTCCGAGCTCCCGGAGAGGCAACCGGTCTTACAAGTACCAAACATAGAGGGAGAGAGAAAAGAGCAGAAAATAATATTCAAGGAAATAATGGCTGAAGATGCCCCAAATTTATTGGAAGTTAATATACACATCTAGAAAATTTAATGAGCTCCAAGTAGGTAGATTAACACAAAGAAATCCAGACACATCACAATAAAAAAAACTGCTAAAAGTGAAAGAAGGAGAAAATCTCGAAAGCATCAAGAGCAAAATGACTCATCACTTCTAAGGAAACCCCAGTAAGTTTAACAGCTGGCTTTTTAACAGAAACAAAAAAGGCCAGAAGGCAGTGCTCAAAATGCACAAAGAAAAAAACCCTGTCAACTAAGAATTCTATATCCACCAAAGCTATCTCCTAAAACTAAAAGTGGCATAGTATTCCCAGGTAAACACAAGCAAAGAGAATTTGCTGCTAACAGATACCTTACAAAAAATCCTAAGGTGGGAAGTTGTTCAGGTTAAAAGCATGTGACTGTTGGCAGTAATTTGAATACACAAGAAAAAAAAACAGTACTAGTAAAGGTAATTATGTAATTACAGAATGCAGTATAAATGTATACTTTTCTCTTTCTTAAGAGGTTTAAAAAGCAACTGTATAAAACAATATTTACATAATGTATTTTTTGGCCAATAGCATATAGAAAGGAAATATACAACATGATAAACAAGACCTGTTATACATCTACAGAACACTCTACCTGACAATGAGAGAATATATATTCTTCTCAAATGTACATGAAATATTATTCAGGATTAACCATATGCTAGCCTATAAAACAAACCCCAATAAATTTAAAAGGATTGAATAAGACAAAGCATATTCTCTAACCACATAGAATAGAATTGGAAGTATTATCATCTGCACACAGGAAGTGAGCAGTAATTAAGTTGTATTCAGCTAAAGAAATGACTCCAAATGCTAACTTGAATCCACAGGAAAATTAAAAAGCAGAAATGCTAAGAATATAACAAAAACTATAAATATGTACTTTATCTCTTTCAGCTTTTTTAAGAGAGATACAATTATATAAAGTAATAATAGTAATAATGTATATTTGGGTTTGTAATACTTACAGATGTAATATGTATAACAGTAATACAGTAATGCATCACCTAATGATGAGAATACATTCTGAGAAATGCATCATTAGGTGATTTTGTCCTTGTGCAAACATCATAGATCGTACTTACACAAATCTAGATGATATAGCCTACTACACATGTAGGCCACATTCTATAGACTTCTGCTTCTAGGCTACAAACCTGTACAGTATGTGACTTACTGAATACTGTAGGAAATTGTAATACAGTGGTATTTGTGTATCTAAACATATATAAACATAGAAAAGGTACAGTAAAAGTGTGCTATGAAAGAAAGGAAAGAAACGGTACACAATTGTATAGGGCACTTATCATGAATGGAACTTTCAGAACTGAAAGTTGCTCTGGATGAGTTGGTGAGTGAGTGATGAGCGAATATGAAGGCTCAGGACATCACTGTACACTACTGTAGACTTTATAAATGCTGTACACTTGGCTAGAGTTAATTTATTTAAATATTTTTCTTGCTTAAATAATAAATTAACCTTAGCTTACTGTGAATTCTTTACTTATAAATTTTTCAATTTTTAAAACTTCTGACTCCTTTGCAATAACACTAATCTTAAAACACACATAGTACAGCTGTACAAAAATATTTTCTTTTTAATATTCTTATCCTATAAGCTTTTTCTATGTTTTAATTTTTTTACTTTTTCCATTATTAAATTATAAACTAAGACAAATACACACATTAACCTAGGCTTACACAGAGTCAGGATCATCAACATTACTGTCTTTCTCTTCCACATGTTGTTCCACTGGAAGGTCTTCAGGGGGAAATAAGAGTTTTATTATAATCTTATGGGACCACTATTATATATGTGCTTTGTCACTGACTGAAACATCATTATGCAGCACAGGACTGTACTAAAACGGGGGGGAAGGGGAGAAATAAACCTATATAGTAGTAGTGTTTCCACATCTTACTGTAACTACATTAATATTAATCTGAACCTGACTCTGATAAGTTAAGGTACATAAAATAAGCCCTAGAGCAACCACTAAGGAAATAACTCAGGAAAATATCGTAAAGAATATCATTTAAAAATTAAAATTCTACTATATAAAATTGAAATGCAAAATGAAAAAGAAGTAAAAGAAGAAAGAGAAACAAACAAGACACATAGAAAACAGATATATGGCAGTTACAAATAAACCTGTATCAATAATGACATTAAATGTACATGGGTTAAATAATTCAAAGCACAGACTGTCAGGCTAGGGGAAAAAAAGATGATGTCTAGAGGAAACTATTTTAGATTCAAAGATACAAATACATTGAAAGTAAAAGAATAAAAAAAAAAATCATCCAAGCAGTAACCACAAGAAATGTGCAATTACAGCTATACTAATATCAGACAAGATAAACACAAAAAAGTTATTATAGTCAAAGGAGGACATTTTGTAATGATAAAAGGTTTGATCCATCAAGAAGACAAAACAATTATTAACATATGTGCAATTAACAACAGAACATCAAAATACATGAAGTAACTGACAAAAATAAAGAGTAAGAAATAATTTAACAATAATATTTGGACATTTTAGTACCCACTTTACAATAGTGATAGAAAAACAAATCATAAAGAGATATAATTTTATACCCACCAAGATGGTTGACATGGTTTGACTGTGTCCCCCTCCGAATCTCATCTTGAATTGTAGCTCTTATAATTCCCAAAAGTTGTGGGAGACACCTGGTAGGAGGTACTTGAATCATGGGGGCAGTTACCCTTACGCTATTCTCATGATAGTGAGTTCTCACGAGATCTGATGGTTTTATAAGGGGCTTTACCCCCTTTACTTGGAACTTTTTCTTACTGCCGCCATGTAAAGAAGGATGTATTTTTTTTCCCCCTTCTGCCATGATTGTAAGTTTCCTAAGGCCTCACCAGCCATGCTGAACTGTGAGTCAGTTAAACCTCTTTCCTTTATACATTATCCAGTCTCAGGTATGTCTTTCTTAGCAGTGTGAGAATGGACTAATACAATGGTTGTAATCAAAGTCAAATATAAATACATGTTGAGGAGGATGTGGGTAAATCAGAACTCTTAAACACTGCTGGTGGGAATGTCAGATGGTACAACCACTTTGGAAAAACCGTCTGGCAGTTCTCCAAACAGTTAAAGATGGACTTATCATATGACCCAGAAATTCTACTTCTAGATATATACTCAAGAAAATGAAATTAGTCTGTGCATGATACATCTTTTTTAATCCTCTTTTAACCTACCTCTGTGTAGTTTCTTATACAGGTATACTATAGGTAGCATATTGTGAGTTTCTTGTACAATTGTAGATAGCATATTGCTTTTTTATCCAACCTGGAAGTCTCTGCCTTTTGATTGGTGTATTTAGACATAAATATTTAGTGTGGTTATTGATTTAAATTGTGTTTTGATTAAAATCTATCTTAGTAGCTTTTTTCAATTCATTTCATCTGTTTTTATTTCTTTCATCTCCTGTCATTTGAATTATTTAAATATTTTTTATGATTCCATTTTTATGTCCACTACAGACTATTTATGCCTCTTGTTATTTCACTAGTAGTTGTCATAGGATTTATAATATACATTTTTAATCAGAGCCTATCTCTAAGTAATATACTCTTTTACATGTAGTATTTTACATGTAATATTATATGTGTATATTTTACATGTAGTATAAAGACCTTCCAACAGTTCATCTCCAATTATTCCCTTACATTCTGTGTGCTATTACCACACATTTTACATAGGTATAAATATACAAATAATTATTACTTATTTTTTGCTTCAGACAGTTGTCTTTTAGAGTAATTTTAAAAAAATTATTTTACCTTCATTTATTTTATGTTATTCTTTGTCTGAGACTAAATTTATTTTGCTCAAAGAACTTCCTTTTAGTTTTCTTATAGAGCACATCTTCAAGTGATAAATTCTCTAATATTTTTTCCTGGAGAGGCTATTATGCCTCCTACATTTTGAAACCTATTTCATTGGGTGTAGGATTTTAGGTAGACAATTCATTTTTCTTTCAGTACTTTAAAGATGTCACTCCATTGTCTTCTGCCTTTCAGGGATTCTGATAACAAGTGCCTTTGTTACTTTGTATTTAATGTTTTTTTCCCCCCCCCTCCTCTGGTTGCCTTCAAGATTTCTTTGTTTTCAGTTTTTAACAGATGGAATTTGACATGCCTGCATGTCTTTTAATTTTGTTTTAGAGGTTAGGACTCTTTATCCTCCTTGATATTATCTAAGCATTTTGGATCTGTAGTTTGGTGTCTGTCATTAATTTTAGAAAATTCTTGGCCATTATTTCTTCAAGTCATTTTTCTGCCCCATTCTTTCTCTTTTCTTTCTGGAATTCCAATAATATATATGATACGTTGTTAGATATTGCCCCCAACTCTTGGATGTGCTATTCTCTTTTTTACTTGTTTCATCTTACTTTCTTTGTGCTTCAGTTAGGCAATTTCTTTTGACCTATCTTCAAATTCACTTAGCTATCAAGCTTCCTGTTCACTCAGCTGTTCAGTTTATTGATGAGCCTGTCAAAGGCATTCTGACAGTTAATTTTGGGTGTCAACAACTTGATTAGGTTTCGTAGTCTTAAGTATAAAAAAAAATCTAGAAACCTAGCAAAGCATTATTTTTGGGTGTGCCTGTGAAGGTGTTTCCAGAGGAAATTAGCATATGAATCTGAGTGAGCTAGTGCAGAAGAGCCACCCTCAATGTAGACGAGCATCATCTAGTTTGCTGGGGGGCTTGGAGAAAATGAAAACAGAAGAGGCAAATATGTTGATCTGTCTGCTGGAGCTGACATATACTCTTCCTCTCCTGGCTTTGGACAATTCTGGGTGTAAGGGTTATTGCTGAGTTTAAAATGAGGAAACTGAGACCAGCATAGGAAAATTAAATGCCAATTTATCAAGCTCCCAGGTGAGGTTCTGTGGTCCCCCGGGGAAGGGGAGGCCAGAGAAGTCATGCTGGCTTCCTGGGACAAGGGATTTTTATAGCTTTGGGAGAGCAAGGAGTGGCCGGGTGTTCTAATTGGCTGCAGGGGAGTGAGATGGAGACGGGGCAGGCTGTTATTGGTGGGTAGGTTGTGGGGCAGGTTTTTCTGGTGCAAGAGCCAGCCAGGGTTGCATCAGCTGGGGCTGTCTGGAGGGCTGTGTGCAGAGCTAGGTGCCGAGTGCAGAGGCAGATGTCGAGTGCAGAGGTGGGTGTCAAGTGCAGAGATTAGTGTTGAGTGCAGAGGTGGGTGTCGAGTGCAGAGGTTAGTGTTGAGTGCAGATCCTGGTGCAGAGTTTCCAGGCACGGAGAGGGTTGGGCGTGTCCGAGCTCCCAGTGAGGCAACCGGCCTTACATTCCGACCCTTTTGATGATATAGGACGCCACTTCTTTCTGGCTACTTCCTGCTGAGTAGGGGCGGAGTGAGGGGGAAGGGTCAGCTGGCTGGTGCCTCGGTTGGGAGTCAGACATATGGGTGAAGCAGCATCTGGTTTATGGCCACCCTGGAAATTTCCCTTATGTGGGCCTGTAAAAACCTGAGGAAAAAGATAGTTGGCCTTGGATTTTGGGAATTTAAGTTTTATGGCTGATTGGCAGCCTGCGGGCTGGCAATCTGCTTGAGCAATGCATTGGGTTTTAGTGGTGGGGCCTTCCGTCCAGGATTCATGAAGGTAGAACCGCCAGACATAGTAGGGGTTGGCTTTAAGAGGGGACACTAGAAGTATTGTTAGGAGGAGAATTTGAAGGGTTAGGAGTTAATGGGGAGGGGCTGTGGGTGAGATGGAGGCGAGTGGGGGCCCAAGGGCTTGGATCTCCATTGATCATTTTGGGGGACCAGTTTGAGGCAGGACACATGATACCACGGGGTACGACCCCAGGAGCTTGGCGGCCGTAGGGGTGGTTAGGATAATGACGTGGGGTCCTGACCACCTAGGCTGCAGAGATCCTGGTTTGAGCTCCTGGAGGAGAACACTGTTGCCAGGCTGGAGGAGTGCCGCTGGATGAGGGTCCTCTGGTCCCAGGACAATGGGGGAGAGTACGATCCTTGTGTTCCCTAAGTAAGTGGCGGAGGAGAGAGAGGTAAAGGAGGTAGGAGGCTAGAGGAGGTGGTTGTACGGGGGAGATTATGAGAGACCAGGAAAGGCCGTCCATACAGCAATTCAAAGGGGCTGAGACCCATTGGCCCCCATGGGGTGGCTCAGACCCGGGCCAGGGCAAGGGGCAGGAGTGTGGGCCAAGAGAGTTTTACCTCGATGATGAGTTTGGCTAAATGGTCTTTGAGGATGCCGTGAGCCCATTCTACTTTACCCGATGACTGAGGGTGGTAGAGGGTGTGTAGTTTCCAGGAGATGTTGAGAGACTTGGCGACAAGCTGGACCACCTGAACTGTAAACGCTGGACTGTTGTCTGACTGGATGTTTGCAGCTAAGCTGAAATGAGGGATGATTTCCTGAATTAAGAGGGGAGGCTACCATGTCTGCGGTCTCCCTGGAGGTGGGGAAAGGCTTCAGTCCATCCAGAAAAGGTATCTACAAAGGTTAGGAGGTAGTGGAGTTTTTTGTGAGTGGGCATATGAGTAAAATCAATCTGTCAGTCTTGGGCTAGCAGGTTGCCACGCATTTGGTGGGTAGGAAACTGGCTTTAAGCTTCCCTGAGGCGAGACCTTAGAACAAGTAACACAAACTTTGTGTACCTGCTCAATTGTTTGTTGTAGACCTGGTAAGAAAAAGAGGGGGCTGCACAAAGCGATATAACGCCTTGGGCCCAATATGTAAGGATTGGTGGGTTTCAGCAATAATTTTAGGGGCCTGTTCCTGGGGAAGGGCGATTTTGTTGTTTAAGAAGATCCAGCCCTGATTAGACTCGGTTCCCCCTCTTAATATGAGGGCCTGTTTTTCTGATGGCGAGTAAACTGGAGGTGTGGCCATGGTGAGGAACAGGATTGGAGTGGGGGCTAGCCTGGTACTGGTTAAGGATTTTGCTGCCACGTCTGCCCTTGCATTGCCCCGGGAAACGGCATCCTGCTGGGCCTGGTGCCCTTGGCAGTGGATGACCACAACCTCTTTGGGCAGCGACAGAGCTTACAAGAGATTAGAGATTTGGGTAGCATTGATTGTGGGGGGACCCTTTTGTAGTAAGGAATCCCTGCTCTCTCCAGAGGGCAGAGTGGCAGTGGGTGATAAGAAAAGCATACTTTGAGTCAGTATAGATATTTGTTTGCTTTTCCTGTGCTAGCGTGAGAGCTTGGGTTAAGGCAATGAGCTCTGCCTTTTTTGATGTGGTTCCATCGGGGAGGCTGCGTGCCTCGAGGGTGGCTGAATCTAACTACTGCATAGGCTGCTTTTCGCCGCCCCTTGGCCGTGAGTATCGAACTTCCATCTACATAAAATGTAAGGTCTGGGTTGGACAGGGGAAGGTCAGACAGGCCCTCCTGAGGTTTAGCAAGTGCCTCTATTAGTTCAGGACAGGAATGGGATGGGGAGGGGGGAATGGATTGGAAGGGGAAGCAAAGTAGCTGGGTTGAGTGGAGAAGTGGGATGAAGGCTGACTGAAGGATTTTCAATAAAGAGTAGATGAAACTCCTGTAGGAGAGAGGGTCCTAGGTGAACGAGAGATTTGTGAGAGAGAAGGTCGGTTAGCCGATGGGGGAGAACACTGAGATGGGCTGGCCTAAGGTAAGTTTTAGGGATTCCTTGGTGAGTTCTGTTGCTGCTCCCTGGGCCCACAAGCAAGGCTGCCACCCCCTGACCATGGGGTCGAGCTGTTTTGATAAGTAGGCTACCGGACGATACATGGGGCCCAGGGTTTGGGTTAAGACCCCAACCACAATCCCCTGTTTTTCATCAGTGAACAAGTGGAAGGGGCGGTTGAGATCCAGTAGTTGGAGCGGGGTTGGGGGCTGTGGACAAGGCAGTTTGTAGGGTTTTAAAAGCCTGCTTCACTACCCCAGGATGGGAGAGGGGTCCCGTGGGTGTGTCTTTAGCAGCTGCATACAGAGGTTTAGCTAGAGAAGCAAAATTAGGTATCCAGTGGGAGAAGAACCCTACAAACCCCAAAAGGGAGAGGATTTGGTCAGCTGTCTCTGGAGGCTGCAGCGAAAGGAGTGCCTTTTGGCAATTTGTTGTTAGGCTTTTAGTTGTAGGGGTGAGGCGAATGCCTAAGTAGACTACTGAGTTGACTGACAACTGCGCCTTGGAGGGAGATACCCGGTACCCTTGAGATCCCAGAAAGTTAAGGAGAGTGGCAGTATGCTGTTGAGACAGAGAGAGGGAGGGGCTACAAAGTAACAGGTCATCCACATACTGAAGAAGGAGACCAGGTTGAAGGGGGCAGGAGCTAAGGTCAGCTGCTAAGGCTTGTCCGAAAATATGGGGGCTGTCTCTGAATCCCTGGGGCAGGACTGTCCAGGTGAGCTGTTGTGACAGGTTGGTGTCTGGATCAGTCCAGGTGAAGGCAAAGAGAAAGTAAGACTCAGGGTGTAGGGGAATGGTAAAGAAGGCATTCTTGAGGTTAAGAACCATAAAATGGGAGGTAGTGGAGGGAATGTTGGATAATAGGGTGTATGGGTTGGAGACTATCGAGTGGAGGGGTACCACTGCCTCGTTGATAAGGTGTAGGTCCTGAACTAGGCAGTAGTCCCTGGAGAACTGGACTGGCAAGATAGGAGTGTTACAAGGGGAACTGGTGGGGGATAAGGAGTCCCTGGGCTAGGAGTCAGGTAATGATAGGCTTTAGCCCCTGACGGTGGGTTTTTGAGATAGGAAACTGAGGACGTGAGGGAAAGTGGGTAGGATTTTTCAGAAGTATCTGAACTGGCGTGTGATGTCTGGCCACTACAGGCTTGGAGGTGTCCCATACCAAGGGATTAACTACCTCAGGAGGAATAGGGAGTTCAGGCGAAGGGTTAAGACAGGGTATGATGTTGGTTAAGAGTGGTAAGAGGAGGTGGGCTGGTGATGGGCTTGAGTGTGGGGGGCCAATGAGTTGGAGAGTGGCCCCCACAGTTTGGAGAATATCTGATCCTAAAAGGGGGACTGGGCATGAGGGCATGATTAAAAAGGAGTGGGCAAAAAGGTGTCCATCGAGGACACAGGCTAAAGGATGAGTTTGATTAGGACAGGAAGGCTTTTCATCAATTCCCATGACTGAAACCTGGGAAGGTATGCTAGGTCCTGAGTAGGAAGGCAATACAGAGTAGGTAGCCCCCGTGTCCACTAAGAAGGAAATGGACTCACCCGCTACCTGTAGCGTTACCCTGGGCTCAGCAAGGGTGATGGGGGTCCTCAAGTCCAGGCTGCATCAGTCGTCCAGAAGGCCGAGGAGTTCAAGCAAAGGGACTGCTTCCTGTGGACTGACTTGCCCCTCACATAGAGGTGTGGGGGGTGAGCCTGTAGTCCTGGATGGGCAGTCAACCTTCCAGTGTCCAGTCTGCTAGCAGCTTGGGCAGGGTCCCGGAGGTGGGCGAGGACAGAGGCACTGCCACGCCCAGTGTCCCTCTTGGCCACATTTGAAACAGGGCCCGGGCGGGGCCTTTGAAGAATTTTGGGGGGGGTTTCAACGGACCCCCTCCACTGGACAATGGACCCCCTCCACCGGATGCTCGGTGGACTGCCGGCCTCAGGGCTGCTACAAGAGCTTGGGTTTGGAGGCCTACCTTTTGCTGTAAATGGGCCTGGTGGGTGGCCTCAGCCTTTTCCTCTCGACCATTAAAAACTTTAAATGCCATGTTTACCAGGTCCTGTATGGGAGTTTGGGGGCCTTCTTCAGCTTTTTTAAGTTTCCTCCTTATATCAGCCACTGACTGGGAGATTAAGTGGGTGGCTAGGACTGTAGCCCCAACTAGGGAGGCCGGATCCAGCCAGGTATGGAGGATCATAGCTGTGGCCAAGCCACGGTGGAGAGGAAGAGTAGCCTTTTCTTTTTTATAGAGAGACCTGGTTTGGGTAGATTTTTTGCTAGGCATCCTAGTGGCGACTTGGGGTCTGGGTGAGATTTCTGATTACCCATATTCCTGTTTGTTTGTTTTTTTTTTTTCTGTATTATATCCAACACAGGCAGAAGAACTCTTTTCCCGGAGGGGGTGGCTGAGAGAACCTACAGGCTGCAATGATTATAATGAGAAAAAAATAAAAAGAGGGTTAGAGCTATTTGCCACATGGAAGAATTAGGGGAAGTGAAAAAGAGGCAGAGCTAGGAAGTGAGGTTTTAGTGGTAGAAGAAGAGTAGGAGAATAAAGGAGAACAGAGTTATTTCTAGGGGCATGAATTCAGTAAAGGTTCCCTGCAGCCAGTGGTCTGTCACCCACTGTAGAATATCTGTTACTTTAAGGGAAGCAGGCCTAAACCACTGTACATCGGCTAACAGGAATCTAACAAAACTGGTGAATTTACAATAGACAGAACCACATATAGGCTTGACAGACAAAGGATGTGTGCCCCCTAGATGGGAGACCAGTCTGATGCCTTTCCAGCCACGTCCCCAAAGGGATGTTTCAGGGCATCTTGGCTAAGGTATACCCGTATAACCCCCGGGCCTGGTCACCTCAGAACTTTCAGTCAGTCCTGAGGTGGATCACTGTTATGCCTTATGACATCCCCGTGGAACCGCGGGTTGAGGCCCACACAAGCCCCGTACCTGTTAGGCCGTGGGACTACACATAAACTCACTCACTCACTCGTGCCAGGGGTAGGAAGAGAAACTGAAAGTACAGTTACTTAATTAACGGGAGCTTATATGCCAAAGGGCTGATTTGAGATAGACGTTTTAGTAGCATAAGCCGGGGATTTGGTCCTGCTGTTAGGCAGGGCCCAGGTTTGCAAATGGGCCTTCTGATTATCCAAACCTCGGCCGCTGCTGCGGAGATGGTTGGAAGAGCGGCTCAGTATCCCAGGCCGTGCCACCAAACACCGGAGGATACGAGAGGGTTCAAGAAGGTGGGGATGTCTCCCTCAGAATCGTGACCCTGAGAAACCCCTCATGGGGAGAAAATAAGAGTGTAGGGACGTCTCCTCTATGCTCAGGTCCTCGAGACGAGGCTGGGCCCCGAGCCCACAGCGAGAAACGAGAAGGAGTCCCTGACGCAGCCGCGATTACGAGCAGGGAGTCCACGAGGCAAGCAGCGGGAGGGGCTGTGGGCAACAGAAGCCTTACCTTGTGGTGGAGCGGTTCCCTGGTCCGGCTTATGGTGGAGGAGTCAGTTTCCCCCAGGAGGGGTCTTACAACTCCTCCCGGGTTTCGGCACCAAATGTAAGGGTTATTGCCGAGTTTAAAAATGAGGAAACTGAGACCAGCCTAGGAAAATTACACGCCAATTTATTAAGCTCCCAGGCGAGGTTCTGTGGTCCGGGGAAGGGGAGCCAGAGAATTCACACTGGCTTCCCAGGATAAGGGGTTTTTATAGCTTTGGGAGAGCAAGGAGTGGCCGGGTGTTCCAATTGGCTGCGGGGGAGTGGGATGGAGACAGGGTGGGCTGTTATTGGTGGGTAGGTTGTGGGGCGGGTTTTTCTGGTGCAAGAGCCAGCCAGGGTTGGATCAGCTGGGGCTGGTGCAGAGGGCTGTGTGCAGAGCTAGGTGCCGAGTGCAGAGGCAGGTGTCGAGTGCAGAGGTTAGTGTTGAGTGCAGAGGCGGGTGTCGAGCGCAGAGGTTAGTGTTGAGTGCAGATCCTGGTGTGGAATTTCCAGGCACAGAGAGGGTTGGGCGTGTCCGAGCTCCCAGCGAGGCAACCGGCCTTACACTGGGCTCCTCGCTCTCATGCCTTTGACCTCAGTCTGAGAATTACACCATCAGCTGTCCTGGTTCTGAAGCCATAACACCAGTATCCTAGGCTCCACAGCTCACAGACAGCCTGTCATGGAACTTCTTAGCCTCTACAATTGCATGAGCCAATTCCCATATAACATAGTTTTGATATTTGTCTCCACCCACATCTCATGTTGAATTGTAATTCCCAGTGTTGGAGGTGGGACATGGTGAGAAGTATTTGGGATCATGGGGGTGGGTGGATCTCTCATGAATGGCTTCAGCCATCCCTTTGGTGATAAGTGAGCTCTTGCTCTGAGTTTACATGAGATCTGGTCATTTAAAAGTGTGTGGCACCTCCCCCCCAACTCGGTCTTGCTCCTGCTCTAGCCATGTGACATGTCTCCCTTCACCTTCTGCCATGATTGTAAGCTTCCTGAGGCTTTCCCAGAAGCTAAGCTGATGCCAGCACCATGCTTCCTGTAAAGCCTGCAGAACCATGAGCCAATTAAACCTCTTTTCTTCATCAGTTATTTCTTTATAGCAATGCAGAAATGACAACACACCTTAATAAATCCCCCCTTCATATATCTATATCTATATCTATATCTATAATCTCCTATTGACTTTGTTCCTCTGGGTAACCCTGACTGATTCAAATGTCGATCTTTGTTTCTGTTTTTTATTTCTACCCTTTCCATTTGATTCTTCTTATAGTTTCCATCTTTCTTTTGGAATTACCCATCTGATCTTGTATGCTGTGCATCTTTTCCATAAAGTCTTTTAAGCTCAGAAATGGGCACAATTTTATTTTTGCTAGGTCTTTAATGTGGAGTTTTGTATTAATCGTGTTAGGAGTTAGACTGAGTCTGAGGTTTGTTGTTACTATGGTTACCCTCCAGGCACAAGAGGCTTTAAATTAGTCTAGTTGTAACTAGAGCAATTGTTGGTTTTATGGGCTGTAGTTATAGGTTCTGAATCCAGTATCTCTTCCTTCCACTTCCCCAAGTCTGGAGTATTTTTTCCTGCTCCCTTATCCCAGCTGCAGTGAACTTTCTTAATGCCCTACGTGCAGCAACAGTCTTTGACACCCTACCCTAGGAGAGATAGAAGAGAATAACCTGAGTAGAGTTTTCCGCCTCTCCTGCAGTGATTATTTTTCCCTTCCCAAGGCCTGCACAAAGAAACCTTTCTCAAGATCCTCCCGGTCTTACCTGTGAGTGCCTGGTGGCGTTGAGAAGAAGCTTGCAAGAGGCTACACGTCTGCCTTTGTATCTGCAGCCCCATAGGCTTCACATTGTTTCACCAGCGGGTTCTCGGCCTCCACCCACACACCCACTACTCTACCTGAATCCTTCCCAACAGTGTCTTGTGGCTTCTGCCCTTAACTAAGCAACTGCCATGCCCCTGCTCCCTCCCGAAGGCCCCTGTTGCTCTCCAAATTTGTGGTCAGTGTTGTCCTGGGGCCTCGGCTCTCTGATGGGTTCAACAGAGGGTGTGCACTCACACATTGTTCATTTTTTAATATGTGGGAGGGAGGGATACTTCTTCCAATTCTCCACATCTCTCCTTAAGCTTTATAATATATGCCTTGAACCTATCAAGCTTTAGGGAGAGGATATCATCTTAATTTCCTTTTGCCTCAGAATTTTGTCCAACTGAAAGTATTCAAGGGACCTCATATCCTCCAATGACTCTTTGCCTGAAACACTTTAATCCATTCAGAGACTTTAACAATGGGTATGAAAGCAATGTTCATAACTGCATATTTCTGTAAGGCCTTTGTCATTGAAAGTATTTCTCAATTCTAGCTTTTTTTTTAATTAATTTATTTATTTATTGCATTTTAGGTTTTAGGGTACATGTGAAGAACATGCAAGATTGTTGCATAGGTACACACATGGCAGTGTGATTTGCTGCCTTCCTCCCCATCACCTATATATGGCATTTCTCCCCATGCTATCTCTCCCCCAACTCCCTACCCCCTGCTGTCCCTCCCCTATTTCCCCCCCACCAGACCCCAGTGTGTGATGTTCCACTCTCTGTGTCCATGTGTTCTCATGGTTCAACAACCACCTATGAGTGAGAACATGCGGTGTTTGATTTTCTGTTCTTGTGTCAATTTGCTGAGAATGATGGTTTCCAGGTTCATCCATGTCCCTACAAAGGACATGAACTCATCATTTTTAATGGCTGCATAATATTCCATGGTGTACATGTGCCACATTTTCTCTGTCCAGTCTATCATCGATGGGCATTTTAGTTGGTTCCAGGTCTTTGCTATTGTGTACTGTGCTGCAATGAACATTCGTGTGCATGTGTCCTTATAGTAGAATGATTTATAATCCTTTGAGTATATAGCCAGTAATGGGATTGCTGGGTCAAACGGAATTTCTATTTCTAGGTCCTTGAGGAATCGCCACACTGTCTTCCACAATGGTTGAACTAATTTACACTCCCACTAACAGTGTAAAAGTGTTCCTATTTCTCCACATCCTCTCCAGCATCTGTTGTCTCCAGATTTTTTAATGATTGCCATTCTAACTGGCATGAGATGGTATCTCAATGTAGTTTTGATTTGCATTTCTCTAATGACCACTGATGATGAGCATTTTTTCATATGTTTGTTGGCCTCATGTATGTCTTCTTTTGTAAAGTGTCTGTTCATATCCTTCGCCCACTTTTGAATGGGCTTGTTTGGTTTTTTCTTGTAAATCTGTTTTAGTTCTTTGTAGATTCTGGATATCAGCCCTTTGTCAGATGGGTAGACTGCAAAAATTTTTTCCCATTCTGTTGGTTGTCTGTTCACTCTAATGACTTTCTTTTGCCGTGCAGAAGCTGTGGAGTTTGATTAGGTCCCATTTGTCTGTTTTGGCTTTTGTTGCCAATCCTTTTGGTGTTTTGGTCATGAAGTCCTTGCCTGCGCCTATGTCCTGAATGGTTTTGCCTAGATTTTCTTCTAGGGTTTTTATGGTGTTAGGTCTTATGTTTCAGTCTTTAATCCATCTGGAGTTAATTTTAGTGAAAGGTGTCAGGAAGGGGTCCAGTTTCTGCTTTCTGCACATGGCTAGCCAGTTTTCCCCAACACCATTTATTGAACAGGGACTCCTTTCCCCATTGCTTGTTTTTGTCAGGTTTGTCAAAGATCAGATGGTTGTAGATGTGTTGTGTTGCCCCGAAGCCTCTGTTCTGTTCCATTGGTCTATATATCTGTTTTGGTACCAGTACCATGCTGTTTTGATTACTGTAGCCTTGTAGTATAGTTTGAAATCTGGTAGTGTGATGCCTCCAGCTTCGTTCTTTTTGCTTAGAATTGGCTTGGCTATGCAGGCTCTCTTTGGTTCCATATGAAGTTTAAGGTGGTTTTTTTCCAGTTCTGTGAAGAAAGTCATTGGTAACTTGATGGGGATAGCATTGAATCTGTAAATTACTTTGGGCAGTATGGCCATTTTCATGATATTGATTCTTCCTAACCATGAACATGGAATGTTTCTCCAACTGTTTCTGTCCTCTCTTATTTCTTTGAGCAGTGGCTTGTAGTTCTCCTTGAAGAGGTCCTTTATGTTCCTTGTTAGTTGTATTCCTAGGTATTTTATTCTCTCTGTAGCAATTGTGAATGGCAGTTCGTTCTTCATTTGGCTCTCTTTAAGACTGTTATTGGTGTATAGGAATGCTTGTGATTTTTGCACATTGATTTTGTATCCTGACACTTTGCTGAAGTTGCTTATCAGTTTCAGGAGATTTTGACCTGAGACGATGGGGTCTTCTAGATACACAATCATGTCATCTGCAAATAGAGACAATTTGACTTCCTCCTTTCCTATTTGAATACCTTTTATTTCTTTTTCTTGCCTGAGTGCTCTGGCTAGAACTTCCAGTACTATATTGAATAGGAGTGGCAAGAGAGGGCATCTTTGTCTAGTGCCTGATTTCAAAGGGAATGCTTCCAGTTTTTGCCCATTCAGTATGATATTGGCTGTGGGTTTGTCGTAAATAGCTTTTATTATTTTGAGATATGTTCCGTCAATACCTGGTTTATTGAGGGTTTTTAGCATAAAGGGCTGTTGAATTTTGTCAGAGGCCTTCTTTGCATCAATTGAGATAATCATGTGGTTTTTGTCTTTGGTTCTGTTTATATGGTGAATTATGTTTATAGACTTGTGTATGTTGAACCAGCCTTGCATCCCCAGGATGAATCCTACTTGATCATGGTGGACAAGCTTTTTCATGTGCTGTTGCAGTCGGTTTGCCAGTATTTTATTGAAGATTTCTGCATCTATGTTCACCATGGATATTGGCCCGAAGTTTTCTTGTTGAGTCTCTGCCGGGTTTTGGTATCAGGATGATGTTGGTCTCATAAAATGATTTCAGAAGGATTCCCTCTTTTTGGATTGTTTGGAATAGTTTCAGAAGGAATGGTACCAGCTGCTCTTTGTATGTCTGGTAGAATTCGGCTGTGAACCCATCTGGACCTGGGCTTTTTTGGGTGGTAGGCTCTTAATTGCTGCCTCAACTTCAGACCTTGTTATTGATCTATTCAGGGTTTCAACTTCTTCCTGGTTTAGGCTTGGGAGGATGTAAATGTCCAGGAATTTATCCATTTCTTCCATGTTTACTAGTTTATGTGCATAGAGTTGTTTGTAATAATCTCTGATATGGTCTGAATTTCTGTGAAATCTGTGGTGATATCCCCTTTGTCATTTTTTATTGCATCTATTTGATTATTCTCTGTTTTCTTTTTTATTAATCTTGCTAGTGGTCTATTTTGTTGATCTTTTTGAAAAACCAGCTCCTGGATTTATTGATTTTTTGAAGGGTTTTTTGTGTCTCTGTCTCCTTCAGTTCTGCTCTGATCTTAGTTATTTCTTGTCTTCTGCTAGGTTTTGAGTTTTTTTTGATCTTGCTCCTCTAGCTCTTTCAATTTTGACAATAGGGTGTCAATTTTAGATCTCTTCTTGCTTCTCATGTGGGCATTTATTGCTGTATATTTTCCTCTAGAGACTGCTTTAAATGTGTCCCAGAGATTCTGGTACATTGTGTCTTCGTTCTCGTTGGTTTCGAAGAACATCTTTATTTCTGCCTTCATTTCATTGTTTATCTAGTCAACATTCAAGAGCCAGTTGTTCAGTTTCCATGAAGCTGGGCGGTTCTGAGTTAGTTTCTGAATTCTGAGTTGTAACTTGATTGCACTGTGGTCTGAGAGACTGTTTGTTATGATTTCCATTCTTTTGCATTTGCTGAGAAGTGATTTACTTCCAATTATGTGGTCAATTTTAGAGTAGGTGTGATGTGGTGCTGAGAAGAATGTATATTCTGTGGATTTGGGGTGGAGAGTTCTGTAAATGTCTATTAGGTTTGCTTGGTCCAGGTCTGAGTTCAAGTCCTGGCTATCCTTGTTAATTTTCTGTCTTGTTGATCTGTCTAATATTGACAATGGGGTGTTCAGGTCTCCCACTATTATTGTGTGGGAGTCTAAGTCTCTTTGTAAGTCATTAAGAACTTGCCTTATGTATCTGGGTGCTCCTGTATTGGGTGCATATATATTTAGGATCGTTAGCTCTTCTTGTTGCATTGATCCTTTTACCATTATGTAATGTCCTTTTTTGTCTCTTTTGATCTTTGTTGGTTTAAAGTCTATTTTATCAGAGACGAGAATTGCAACTCCTGCTTTTTTTTGCTCTCCATTTACTTGGTAAATCTTCCTCCATCCCTTTATTTTGAGCCTTTGTGTATCCTTGCATGTGAGATGGGTTTCCTGGATACAGCACACTGATGGGTTTTGGCTTTTTATCCAATTTGCCAGTCTATGTCTTTTAATTGGGGCATTTAGCCCATTTACATTTAGGGTTAATATTGTTATGTGTGAATTGGATCCTGCCATTTTGATGCTAACTGGCTGTTTTGCCCATTAGATGATGCAGTTTCTTCATTGTGTTGATGCTGTTTACTGTTTGGTATGTCTTTGGAGTGGCTGGTACTGGTTGTTCCTTTCTATGTTTAGTGCCTCTTTCAGGAGCTCTTGTAAAGCAGGCCTGATAGTGATGAAATCTCTGAGTACTTGCTTGTTCACAAAAGATTTTATTTTTCCTTCACTTATGAAGCTTAGTTTGGCTGGATATGAAATTCTGGGTTGAAAGTTCTCTTTAAGGATGTTGAATATTGGCCCACACTCTCTTCTGGCTTGTAGGGTTTCTGCTGAGAGATCTGCTGTGAGTCTGATGGGCTTCCCTTTGTGGGTAACCCCACCTTTCTCTCTGGCTGCCCTTAGCATTTTCTCCTTCATTTCAACCCTGGTGAATCTGATGATTATGTGCCTTGGGGTTGCTCTTCTTGAGGAATATCTCTGTGGTGTTCTCCATATTTCTTGGACTTGAATATTGGCCTGCCTTGCTAGGTTGGGGAAGTTTTCCTGGATGATATCCTGAAGAGTATTTTCCAGCTTGGATTCATTCTCTCCGTCACATTCAGGTACACCTATCAAACATAGATTAGGTCTTTTCACATAGTCCCATATTTCTTGGAGACTTTGTTCATTCCTTTTTACCCTTTTTTCTCTAATGTTGCCTTTTCATTTTATTTCATTGAGTTGATCTTCGACCTCTCATATCCTTTCTTCTGCTTTGTCGATTCGGCTGTTGAAACTTGTGTATGCTTCGTGAAGTTCTCGTGTTGTGTTTTTCAGCTCCATCAATTCACTTAGGAATATAAGTTGTTGATTCTCTTTAGCATTTCGTCAAATCTTTTTTCAACGTTCTTAGTTTGTTTGTATTGGGTTAGAACATGTTCTTTTAGCTCGTAGAAGTTTCTTATTACCCACCTTCTGTCAATTCATCACACTCATTCTCCATCCAGCCTTGTTCCCTTGCTGGTGAGTTGTTGTGATCCCTTGTAGGAGGAGAGGTGTTCTGGTTTTGGGTGTTTTCATCCTTTTTGCACTGGTTCCTTCCCATCTGTGTGTATTTATCCACCTGTCGTCTTTGTAGTTGTTGACTTTCAGATTGGGTCTCTGAGTGGATGTCCAGTTTGCTGATGATGAAGTTCTTTATTTCTGTTTCTTAGTTTTCCTTCTAACAGTCTGGCCCCTCTGCTGTAGGACTGCTGAGGTCCACTCCAGGCCCTGCTTGCCTGGGGGATCACCTGCAGCGGCTGCAGAACAGTAAGGGTTGCTGCCAGTTTCTTCTTCTGCTATCTTTGTCCCAGAAGGATACCCACCAGATGTCAGTCTGAGCTCTCCTTTATGAGGTGACTCTTTGGATATATGGGGGTCAGGGGAGCTGCTTGAGGAGACAGTCTGTCCTTTATAGGAGCTCAAGTGCTGAGCTGTGAGTTCTGTTGTTCATTCAGAGCTGCTGGGCAGGTACGTTTAAGTCTGCTCCAGCAGAACTCATAAACCCCTTTTTTTCCCCCAGGTGCTCTGTCCCAGGAAGTTAGGGCTTTATTTATGAGTTTCTGTTATGCTGCTGCCTTTTTTTGAGGGCTGCCCTGCCCAGCAAGGAGGCAGCCTAGTCACTGTCTGCCTGCAGAGGCTTTGCTGAGCTGCTGTGGGCTCCGCCCAGCTGCCATGTGAACTTCCCTGCAGTCCTGTTTATACGGGTGTAGTTAGAACTGTCTCCACAGTGGCGGCCCACCTCTATAATGGCAGACTCTCTCTGTAATGGCGGGCTGCCTCGGCAATGGCAAACTACCTCTGTTGTGGGACTGCCTTGGTAATGGCGGACACCCCTCCCCCCACAGAGCTGTACCGTCCCGGGTTCAGCTGTGCTTGCTGTGAAACTCTCAATCCAGAGCATTTCCGATTGCTGTTTTTTGTTGGGGTGGGACCAGCCAAGCCTGGTCACCTGGCTCCCTGCCTCAGAGCCTTTTTTTAGTTGAACAGTCGACCATCTCCCAGGTGTTCCAGTCACCTGTTGAAAAGGCGCCGGGATCTGTGTGATTTCCCATGCGGCGACCCACTGTGCTGACTGAAACAGCGGCACTGAGATTCGTGATGCTTTTTTGCCCAGGAATCTCCTGGCCTGGCTCCCTTTTTCAGTCCCCTTTTAAATCAGATGAATGAGTGACTCTGCCTTCCCAGAGCTCCAACCGCCAGCTAAAACAGCACCCGGACCCGTGTATTTTGTACAGAGAACCGCCATGCAGGGGCACCGGCAAAACAGCTGCACCGGCCAAAACAGCCATGCCAGCCAAACCAGCCGTGCTGGCAACCCATGGGGCTCCTCCGCCTGGGAATCTCCTGGTCTGTGAGCAATAAAAATCTGTCTGGGAATGCGGCGTCCACTCACCCTCCACACTTTCACTGGGAGCTGCAATCCTGCGCTGCTCCTAATCGGCCCTCTTGGATCGACTCCCACGGTGGTCTTCTGGTTAAGGCATTCTAAGTTACAGGATGAGATAGGAGGTCAGCACAAGACACAGGTCATAAAGACTTTGCTGATAAAACAGTTTGCAGAAGAGAAGCCACCCAAAACCCCCCCCAGTCCAAGATGGCCTCTGGTCGTCCTCCCTGCTACACTCCCACCAGTGTCACGACAGTTTACAAATGCCATGGTAACGTCAGGAAGTTGCCCTATATGGTCTAAAAAAGGGGAGTTATGAATAATTCACCCCATATTTCTTGAAGATATGACACCCCTTGTCATATCTTCCAGAAATAACCATAAAAATGGGCAACCAGCAGCCCTCAGGGCTGCTGTCTATGGAACAGCCATTCTTTTATTCCTGTACTTTCTTAATAAACTTCCTTTCACTTTGCTCTCCAGATTTGCACTGAATTCTTGCTTTTGTGAAATCCAAGAACCCTCTCTTGGGGTCTGGATTGAGACCCCATTCCTGTAACTGTTGTAAGGAAGCAGGCAGAAGCAATTGCTCACAACAGAGAGAATCAGAAACATCTGGAGTCAGAAAGACCTCCATGCCCCACACAGGACTCATACTTATCTTTCACTCACTCCCAGTTCCAGTGTTTGGGATTGTATCCCACTCCTGGGTCTAGCAGTGAGTTAGTGAATCAGAACATTGGATCCCCCTGACCACAGCGACTGGCTTAGAACTGGATCCATGAGCCAGGTTGATCCAGTGAACTGCAGTTCAGAGCTTCCTTTGAATATTTTTGTTGACAAAGGGTCCAACTTTGTAAAATATTTGAAGAGATTTACTATGAGCCAAATGTGAGTGATCAATGACCCGTGACACATCACTCAGGGGATCCTGAGAACGCAAGGCACACAAGGTGGTCAAGACATAACTTGGTTTTATGCATTTTAAGGAGACATAAAGCATCAATTTATGTAAAATGTACATTGGTTTGGTCCAGAACGTTGGGACAACTGGAAGCAGAGAGCTTCCAAGTCATAGGTAGATTCAAAGATTTTCTGACATGCAGTTGGTTGAAAGAGTTATTATTAATAGAGAAACGTGTGGGTTATGATAAGGTGTGGAGCCCCAAGTTTTATCATGCAGATGATGCCTCCAGGTAGAAGGTTCCAGAGAGAATAAATTGTAAATGTTTCTTATCAGACTTAAAGAGTCTGTCCTGTCAGGAATTCACAAGAGGAGGAGGGTATCATGAGGCATGGCTGGCTCCCCCTTCCCATCATGGTCTGAACTAGTTTTTCAGGTTAACTTTGGAGTGCCCTTGGCAGAGAGGTGGGGCCCATTCAGATGGCTGGGGGCGTTAGAATTGTATTTTTGGTTTACATTGTTGAGATAGCATTTCTTTCTGATAAACTTGGAAGCATGAGAACAAGAGCCTGGAACTTCCTGAGGCTGCAAAGTGCACAGAGCCTTCCCTGAAGGAATCCCAACTGAGAAGCAGAAATGGAGAAGACGTAAAGCAAAAATGGATGCAGGAGAACCAGAGAGAAAGTGAAGTGAAAGAGAGACAGGAAAGGGAGAGGAGAAAGTGTCTGCACCCAGCCATCCCTGACCCACCCTATGCCTTTTCAGTTATGAGAGCTGGTATATCCCCTTTTGGCTTGAATTGGATGTAGTTGCATACAACCACTAGAGCCTTGAAGACTGGGCTGCACTTCTGCCAGGTGGCTGTTTGGTTCTTCTTGTCCCTGGAAGGCTCTGTGCAAGCAAGGATCTATCCCCAGAGGACCTGCGTCCTCATAGGAGGCTGTCTTGGCAAGAGGAGAAAAGCAACCTACATTCACCTCAGGAGAGTGCATCGGCCAAAGATACAGTGTGATAGATATGCAGGGCCAACCTTCGGCCGTCAGGTTTAAAAGGCACCGAATCAATAGAAAGTCATTAAAAATCAATCCCATGACAATGGATGCTCTGTCGTGCCTGCCCTCACTCACCACTTCCAGCCTCTAATGCTTGAATCATTTCCCATTGATATGCGTAGCATATGCCAATTTAAATTTATTGGAGCACTTCACATTTTTAAGTGCCTAAATTTGGAAAAGATGAGCTTTATGGGGCCAGCATCGTGTGGAATGATCAGAAACATTAAGAATGGGTTGCACTTTTTGTCATTTACAAAAGGTTAAAGAGTTGGGTTTATGAAATTTAAAATGATTTAAAATCATGGAATTGCTTTAGTCCAATAGCAGTATTTGAATTTGGGAATTTGCAGGAATCCTAGCTTACCTTCCAACTTACCCACAGTGACCCTCCAAATTTAAGAAACCCTGGGCCTACCCCCAGCAGGGGGAGTCACCCAACAGATAATTCAAACATAAATACTGTGTTTACTTGTCAATTTGTTGTTGAATTTATAAGCAACCTGGGCTTCAGATAAGCATGATATATGACTGTAAGGGTTATTGGCCGAGTTTAAAATGAGGAAACTGAGACCAGCCTAGGAAAATTAAATGCCAATTTATTAAGCTCTCGGGCGAGGTTCTGTGGTCTGGGAAAGGGAGCCAGAGAAGTTGCGCTTGACTCCTTTTGGGTGTGGGGTTTTATAGGGAGTGAAGGCGTCTTGATTTGTTGTGGAGAAACAGGACGTGGACGGCGCAAGCTGCTATTGGCTATTGGTAGGTAGGCGGGATTTCCGGTGAGTGGGCCACCTAGGGGGAGTGGGACCTGAGCGGAGCAAAATGCTATTGGGCAGGTTTTGGCGGGGCTTCTTTTAAACTTTGGCAGGGTTTTCCAATGGCAGGCTAGGTGCCTGGTGCAGAGTTTAGTGTTGAGTGCAGATTCTGGTGCGAAGTGCAGAAGTGGGCATTGGGGAAGCCACGTGGCGGAGCTAGATGCCGAGTGCAGGGCTTGATGTCGAGTGCGGAGTGGTGACGTAGTTTCCAGGCCCAGAGAGGGATGGGCGTGTCCGAGCTCCCAGGGAGACAACTGGCCTTACAATGATGATTTCAAATATTTAGCAAAACTCATGTTCTTCAAAGAATTCCACTCTCTCAAATGAAAACTCATTTCAAAATGTGACGTGATTTTAATTATCTTGTCTCCAGGCTGGAAATATCTTATTTCACTTTTAAGAACATATTAGTTTTTTGTTTTGCCCTGTGTAAGTCCAGTTGCCTCGCTGGGAGCTCGGACATGCCCATCCCTCCCGGCACCAGGGAATTACGTCACCACTCTGCGACCAGCATCTAGCTCTTCCACGTAGCCTCTCCAACACCCACCCCTGAGGCAAACTCTACACCCGACACCTAGCCCCCCACTGGAAAAACCCCCTGCCCAAAAAATTTCAGAAAAGCCCCGCCAAACCCTGCCCAATAGCACTTTGCCCTGTTTAGGTCATTCTTCCCCAAGGTGGCCCGCTCACCAAAGATCCCGCCTACCTACCAGTAGTAACAGGCCCCGTACACATCCTGTGTCCCAGTGTCCAGTCAAGTGCCTTATGCTTTGTCTCACCTATATCCAATCAAATGCCTTCACTCCCTATAAAACTCCTTGCCCTAAAAAGTTAAGCACGACTTCTCTGGCCCTTACCTGGACCATAGAACCTTGCCCAGGAGCCGAATAAATCGGATTTTCATTTTCTTCTACTGGCCTCAGTTTCCTCATTTCGACTCGGCAATATACCTTACAAGTGGTGCCGAAACCCAGGAGGAGTTGTAGGACCCCCTCTGGGGGACAAAACTAACCCCTCCTGGGGGAAACTGACTCCTCCACCCAAAGCCAGACCAGGGAGCCACTCCGCCATGAGGTAAGACTTCTGTTCCCCACAACCTCTCTCACTGTCTGCTCCGTGGACTCCCCGTCTGTAACCACGGCCGCATCACGGACTCCTTATTGCCGTGGGCCCGGGGCCCTGGTTCTGTTCCGAGCACCTGAGCATAGAGGAGACGTCCCTACACTCTTGTCTTCTCCCCCGTAAGGGGTTTGCCGGGAGTCAGGAACCTGAGGGGAGACGTCCCCATCTTCCTGAACCCTCTCCAGTGTTCAGCAGTGCAGTCCAAGGATGCCTTCCGATCATCTCAGTGGCAGCGAGTGAGGTTTGGGTAATAAGAAGCCCCATTTACAGTCCCAGGCCCTACTCAGGACCTGGACCAGACCCGGTTCCTAGTCCCAAATTAGTTCTCTGACAACCTAGTTCCCACCTAAGTACTCTTAGATCCTCTTTGTACTCCCTAACAAATGTGTGAGTGAGTGAGTTTATGTATAGTCCCACGGCTTAACGGCTATGGGGCTTGAGTGGGCCTCCACCCGCGGTTCCACGGGGACGTCATAAGGCATAACGGTGATTCACCTCAGGACCAAAAGTTCTGAGGTGACCAGGCCCAGGGGTTATACGGTACACCTTAGCCAAGACGCCCTGAAACATCCCCTTCGGGGACGTGGCCGGGAAGGCATCAGACTGGTCTCCCATCTGGGGGGACTCCCACCCTTTGTCCGTCAATCCTACATGTGGTTCTGTCTGTATTGTAAATTCACTAGCTTCGCCAGACTCCTGCTGGCCGATATACAGTGGTTTAGGTCTGCTTCCCTCAGAGTAGACGATATCCTACAGTGGGTAACAGACCAGTGGCTACAGGGGACCTTTACTGAATTTCTGCCGTTAGAAATAACTCTGTTCTCCTTTTTCCTTCTATTTTTTCTCTACCAGAGACCTCACTCTTTAGCCTCGTCCTTGTCACTTCCTCAAATTCTCCCATGTGGCAGATAGCTCTAGCCCTTTTTCTTTTTATCTTCTTTCTCGTTGTGGTCATTGCGACTTGTAAGTTCTCCCAACCACCCCCTCCAGGAAAAGAACTCTTTTGCCTGTGCTGGGTATAATATCTCACCCCCATAGTTAAATAGTTAATCATGGGCATCCAGGAGTCCTGCCCAGACCCCAAGTCACCACTAGGATGCCTGACTCTAAATTTACCCAAACTGAGCCTCTCCATAAAAAAGAAGAGACTATTCTTCCTCTCCACCATAGCCTGGCCACAATATCCCTTAGACAACCAGTCCAAATGGCCTCCAGAAGGCATACTCGGCTTTAAAATCCTGACAGACTTAGATAACTTCTGCCAAAGAAACGGCAAGTGGGCAGAAATTCCCTATATTCAGTCTTTCTGGTATCTCCGCGCTCACCCCCGATCTCTGCTCCTCCTGCAGCACCGTCCAGGTACTCCTGGCAAAAGAATCCCTCGATCTGCCTTCAGCCCCACCGCTGGCCTCCTCCTCTTCCTCCTTCTCCAACCCCGATCTGCCCGAGGAACTTTCCCTGCCTCCAGCCCGATCCACTGACCCCCCCCGCCTTATGCAGAGCCCCCTCCTACTCCCTCGGGCCCTAACATGGCCTCTCCTGTTAGTGCCCACACCTGCTCTCATGAAGCTAAACCTCCTCCTCCTTTCCCAGACGTAACCTCTTCTGTTAACGGTCACACTCACCCGCGCGACACTCCCACCAATGACAATTCCTTCCTCTGTCCCCTCCGCGAGGTGGCCGGAACAGAAGGCATTGTCCGAGTACACGTTCCTTTTTCTCTCTCTGCATTATCCACCATTGAAAAACGTTTAGGGTCCTTTCTCCCAATCCTACTCTTACACTAAAGAATTCCACTATCTCACACAAGCCTATGACTTAACCTGGCATGACATTTATGTAATTTTGTCTTCTACCCTCACTCCAGATGAACATAATGGCATCCGCGGGGCAGCCCGGGCACACACAAACCAGGTACATCTTACTGATCCCCCAAGTGCCTGTAGGCACAGCAGCGGTCCCCCACGCTAACCCTAATTGGGACTATCAAACCGGTCAAAATGACCGCCACCACCAAGACCAAATGCTATAATGCCTCCTAGCGGGCATGCAGGACGCAGCCCAAAAGGTGGTCAATTGTGATCAACTGTGTGAAATAACTCAGGGCCCTACTGAAAACCCAGCTGCCTTCCTTGACTGGTTAACCAATGCTATGGTCATACATACCCGAGTGGACCCAGACTCCCCCGGCCGGGACCACTCTCCTAGCTGCCCATTTTATCTCCCAGTCAGCACCAGACATGAGAAAAAAATTAAAGAAGGCAGAGGAGGGTCCCCAAACTCCCATATAAGACCTGGTAAACATGGCATTTAAAGTTTTTAATGGCCGAGAGGAAAAGGCTGAGGCCATTCACCAGGCCCATTTACAGCAACAAGTGAGCCTCCAAACCCAAGCTATTGTAGCAGTCCTAAGGCCGGCAGCCCACCCAGCATCTAACACAAAGAACTCCTCAAAGTTCCTCCCAAAAGGTCCCCCAGGACCTGCTCAGGCCACTACAAAGATCCCACCCAGGCCTTGCTTCAAATGTGACCAGGAGGGACACTGGGCCTGACAGTGCCGCAGTCCACATCCATCTCCCAGACCTTGCATGGCCTGCAAGCGTCCTGGCCATTGGAAGGACGACTGCCCGCTCCGGACCTCAGGCTCACCCCCTGCACCTCTATGTGGGGGACAGGCTGGTCCAAAGGATGTAGTCCCTTCACTTGAACTCCTCGGCCTCATGGACGACTGACGTGGCCCGGACTCAGAGACCCCCATCACCCTCGCCGAGCCCAGGGTAATGCTATAAGTAGCGGGTAAGTCCATTTCCTTCATGGTGGACACAGGGACTACTTATTCTGTATTGCCTTCCTACTCAGGACCCAGCATTCCTTCCCAGGTCTTGGTCATGGGAATTGATGGGAAGCCCTCCTGTCCCAGTCGGACCCATCCCTTAACCTGTAACCTCGAGGGACATCCGTTCACACACTCTTTCCTGATCATACCCTCGTGCCCAGTCCCCCTACTAGGACGGGATAGCCTGCAGACCTTAGGGGCTACCCTCCAACTCACCGGCCCCCACAGTTAGCTCCATCCTCCACCTGTCTCCTATTACTAACCTTAACCTACAGCACACCTAGGTACAGCCCCTCACCTCAAACTCCTATCTCTCCTGAAATAGTTGATCCCTCGATATGGGATATTTCTAAGCCTGTAGTGGCCACACATCACATGCCAGTTAAAATATTTCTGAAAGACCCCACCAATTTTCCCTGCCATCCTCAGTTTCCCATCTCAAAAACCCACCGCCAGGGTCTGAAGCCTATCATTATCTGACTCCTAGCCCAGGGACTGCTTATTCCCACCAGTTCCCCTTGTAATACCCTTATCCTGCCAGTCCAAAAACCATCTGGCGATTATCACCTAGTCCAGGACCTACGCTTAGTTAACAAGGCAGTGGTACCCCCTCCACCCGGTAGTTCCCAACCCCTACACTTTATTATCCCATGTTCCCTCTAATACCTCCCATTTCACAGTTAGTGATCTCAAGGATGCCTTCTTCACAATTCCCCTGCACCCGGACTCTTACTTCCTCTTTGCCTTTACTTGGACTGACCCTGACTCTAACCTATCACAACAATTGACCTGGACAGTCCTGCCCCAGGGCTTCAGAGACAGTCCCCACATATTTGGACAAGCATTAGCGGCTGACCTAGCCTCTTGCCCCCTTCAGCCCAGCCTCCTCTTACAATACGTGGATGACCTGTTACTATGCAGCCCCTCTTTCCATGTCACAGCAGCATACTGCAACCCTCCTTAATTTTCTTGGGTCTAGGGGTTACAGGGTTTCCCCTTCCAAGGCACAGCTGTCAGTTACTTCAGTAATCTACTTAGGAATTCACCTTACTCCTCAAACCAGAGGCCTAACAATAGACCGCCGAAAGGCATTACTTGCATTACAGCCCCCAAAAACAGCCAATGAAATCCTCTCCTTTTTAGGATTTGTAGGATTCTTTCAACACTGGATTCCCAATTTTGGCACCCTGGCAAATCCCTTGTATGCGGAAGCTAAAGACACCGCCACGGGACCTCTCTCCCATCCAGGGGTTGTTAAACAAGCTTTTAAAACCTTACAGACTGCCCTGTCCACTGCACCTCCCCTTTGCTTGCCGGATCTTAATCACCCTTTCTACCTGTTCACTGATGAAAAACAGGGAATAGCGGTTGGGTCTTAACCCAATCCCTAGGCCCCACATATCGCCCAGTAGCCTACTTATCAAAACAGCTTGACCCTACCGTCCGAGGGTGGCAGCCTTGCCTACGAGCCCTAGGAGCAGCTGCAGAGCTGACCAAAGAATCCCTCAGACTTACCTTAGGCCAGCCCATTTCAGTGTTCTCCCCCCTCATCGGCTAACTGACCTTCTCTCTTACAAATCCCTCACACATCTAGGGCCCTCCCGCTTACAGGAGTTTCACCTACTCTTCATTGAAAATCCTTCAGTCAGCCTTCATTCTACTTCTCCACTCAACCTGGCTACTTTACTTCCTCTTCCATCTCACTCTCCATCCCCTACCCACTCCTGTCCTGAACTCATAAATACACTTACCAAACCTGGAGAAGGCCTAACCGACCTTCCTCTATCTGACCCAGACCTCACTCTATATATGGATGGGAGTTCCACAATGACAGCTGAGGGACAGTGAAAAGCAGCTTATGCAGTAGTCACAGATTCAGCCACCCTCGAGGCCCGCCGCCTCCCCGATGGAACCACATCACAAAAGGCAGAACTCATTGCTTTAACCCGGGCCCTCACATTAGCACAGGAAAAGCGGGTGAATATCTATACTGATTCAAAGTACGCTTTCCTTATCACCCACTGTCATTCTGCCCTCTGGAAGGAAAGGGGATTCCTTACTACAAAAGAGTCCCCCATAGTCAATGCTACCGAAATCTCTAACCTTCTACAAGCCCTGTCGCTGCCCGAGGAGGTTGCTGTCATTCACTGCTGGGGGCACCAGGCCCAACAGGACACCGTTTCCTGGGGCAATTTGAGGGCGGATGCGGTGGCTAAATCCTTAACTAATAACAGACGAGCCCCCACCCCAGTCCTTTTTCTTGTCACGACTACGCCGCCAGTTTACACAGCGGCAGAAGACAAGCCCTCTTATTAAAAGGGGCTGGATCTTCCTGGACAACGAAATTGCCTTACCTTGGGAACAGGCCCCAAAAGTTATTACTGAAATTCACCAATCTTTACATGTTGGGCCCAAGGCATTATATCGCTTTGTGCGGCCTCTCTTTTCTTACCAGGCCTACAACAAACAATCGAGCAGGTACACAAAGCGTGTACTACATGCTCCAAGGTCTCACCTCAGGGAAACTTGAAGCCACAGTTTCCTACCCACCAAATGCGTGGCAGCCTGCCAGCCCAAAACTGGCAAATCAATTTTACTCACATGCCTACTCACGAAAAGCTACACTACCTCCTAACCTCTGTAGATACCTTTTTGGGTGGATTGAAGCCTTTCCCACCTCCAGGGAGACCACAGACACCGTAGCCTCCCTCTTAATTCAGGAAGTCATCCCTCACTTCAGCTTACCTATAAATATCCAGTCAGACAATGGTCCTGCATTTACAGCTCCGATGGTCCAGCTGGTTGCCGAGTCTCTCAACATCTGGAAACAACACATCCCCTACCACCCTCAGTCATCGGGTAAAGTGGAACGGGCTCACAGCATCCTCAAGGATCATTTAGCCAAACTCACCATCGAGGTAAAACTCTCCTGGCCCACACTCCTGCCTCTGGCCCTAGCCTGGGTCTGAGCCACCCCATGGGAGCCAATGGGCCTCAGTCCCTTTGAGTTACTGTACGGCAGGCCTTTTCTAGTTTCCCCACAATCTCCCAGTACAACTGCCTCCTTTGGCCTCCTATCTTCCCTACCTCTCCCTCCTCCGTCACTTACTCAGAGAACACGTGGACCATACCCTCCCTGTGGTTCCAGGGCCCCAGGACTCCCAACCAGCTATACCTCTCCAGCTGGGTGACAGTGTCCTCCTCAGGGGAACTCAAGCCAGGGTCTCTACAACCCAGGTGGTTGAGACCACACATCGTTATCCTAACCACCCCAACTGCCACCAAGCTTCTAGGTCATTCCTCGTGGTACCATGTGTCCCGCCTCAAACTGGCTCCCCAAGATGAGCAGTGGAAGTCTGAGTCCCTGGGTCCAACGCGACTCCGTCTCACTCGGGGCCCATTTCCCCCTAACCCTCCAAACCCTCCTCCTAGTAGTCCTTCTGGTAACTCCCCTTAATGCCAACTTGCATGTTTGGCACTTTTACCTCCGAGAATCCTGGGCTGATGGCCCCACTACCAAAACCCAATTTCTGGCCCAAGCAGATTGCCAGCCCACGGGCTGCCAGTCAGCCATACTATTTACATTCCAGGCATCAAAGTCTAAAATTCTTTACTCCTGGGGTAACATGGCCCTGTGCTTCCTGTATGATCAAACCAAAAGCTACTGTCACTGGTGGAACACCACCTATGGTGGATGCCCATATAATTCCTGTGTCATACACAGAATAGGAGGAGGAATACTTGGAAGAATACGTGGACAGGATGGTGTAACTAACGTAACGCTTGCTATCTGAGACCCCTGGAATAGCCGCTGGGAAAAGGGAACCACAGGTAAAGTATATGACTCAGCCACAAATAGCTACCCTGGTGGCACATGGCTAATATTTCGGTCCTATACTCGCATTGTACCCAAAGAAATAGACGAACTCACCTCGTTAGGCAACACCATCCTACAAAATGAGGCCACCTTAACTAACCAACTCAAACCCCCAAAACGATCCCCTTCCCCTTTCTCCTGGGTAACTTTAATGCAACAGGTAGCTGATATTGTCAATTCAACTGATGCCATAAATATTACCAATTGTTTTTTATGTGCTTCCTTAACCAGGCCTCTCTGAGCGGCAGTCCCCCCTCAACACAAAACTCGACACTTCGACAAACTCAAATTACAGACTAATAGTCGCCAATGTCCCATTATTCAAGGAACACTCAAAAAATCTGTCTGTCTGCTATGGCCACGGCTCTTTCCCTGAACGCTATCAATGTTACTTCCTCCATTACTATAACCAAGGAGGGATTCTTCTGGTGTAACGGAACACTAACCAAAACTATCAACTCTTCCTCTCCTTTTCCTTGTATATCCGCCACTTTAATACCTCAACTAAAAGTTTACAGACAAACTGAGCTACTATCACTCCTTTTTCCATTGCCTAGCCACCGGAGCAAACATACCGTCTTTCTCCCAGTAGTAGTTGGCCTGTCCCTGGTGTCAGCCGCGGTGGCAGCAGGATTAGGCAGCGGTGCCCTGGGCCACAGCATTACTGCGGCTGCTGAACTGGAAAACAAACTACGTGCAGCAATTGAGGCCTCGGCTGCATCCCTGGCCTCCCTCCAACGACAAATTACCTCATTGGCTCAGGTAATGCTCCAAAATCGGAGAGCCTTAGACTTACTAACGGCAGAGAAAGGAGGTACCTGCCTGTTTCTCCAGGAACAGTGTTGCTACTACATCAATGAGACGGGCCTTGTAGAAGAAAATGTCAACAATCTCTATCGCCTCAAAGACAATCTCCACAAAAGACAGAACACGCCTGATTCGCCTCTTAACTGGTGGCGGTCCCCTGTGCTCACCTGGCTGGCCCCTATCATCACCCCTCTTATCATAGTTTGTCTCTTACTAATGTTAGCCCCTCTCTTTCTCAAGTTTTTACAGGCCTGTATGAGAGAAATCTCCAGGGTGGCTGTAAACCAGATGCTACGTCATCCTTATGTCCGACTCCCAATTGAGACACCAGCCAACTGACCCCTTCCCCACGTCGCCCCTACTCAGCAGGAAGTAGCCAGAAAGAAACAACGTTCTGTATCATCAAAAGGGTCGGAATGTAAGGCCGGTTGCCTCGCCGGGAGCTCGGACATGCCCATCCCTCCCGGCGCCAGGAAATTACGTCACCGCTCCGCGACCAGCATCTAGCTCTTCCGCGTAGCCTCTCCAACACCCACCCCTGAAGCAAACCCTACACCCGACACCTAGCCCCCCGCTGGAAAAACCCCCACCCAAAAAATTTCAGAAAAGCCCCGCCAAACCCTGCCCAATAGCACTTTGCCCCATTTTGGTCATTATTCCCCAGGATGGCCCACTCACCAAAGATCCCGCCTACCTACCAGTAGTAACTGGCCCCATACATGTCCTGTGTCCCAGTGTCCAGTCAAGTGCCTTATGCTTTGTCTCCCCTGTATCCAATCAAATGCCTTCACTCCCTATAAAACCCCTTGCCCTAAAAAGTTAAGCACGACTTCTCTGGCCCTTACCTGGACCATAGAACCTCGCCCAGGAGCCGAATAAATCGGATTTTCATTTTCTTCTACTGTCCTCAGTTTCCTCATTTCGACTCGGCAATATACCTTACACCCTGCTTGTTAAAGACGCATATGTAAAGTTACCACAATCAGCCCTGTGATTTCAAGAATCGAATCTCTGGATCTCACACAGTAAACACTGATCAATCTGCAGAATTTCAGGCTGCTGCCACAAACAGGTGATGGCTGTCACGTTACCTCGTCACTGTACTGCCGTGGCACCCAATCCACTTCTGACACCGAGTACAAGGGATATTAAAACACTCAATCACGACTGAAGAGGGAAGTGGTTCCTCTCTCCAGGCAGCATGAGAAGCAGAACTTGTGGGCATGGAAGGCAGGCTGCCCCGTTACCTTCTCTTGGTCCAGCGTTCTATCTCAACATTCCCGCTCTGAATTTTACTCGGGTTCACCTGGAGAATTTCATCCCAGCAAGGATCCCGTGCTTGAACGTGGCTTAGCCATCAGTGATGAGGTCCAAATTTGCTAATCTTGTCCTCATACAAAAAGATGTTCACTGTAAAATAGATGAACATTTCCTAACTTTAAATCAGGAGTTTAAAACGCTCACATTTTATGAGGGTGATCGAAAGTGAAACATACATGAAACCAGGATGTCAAACTCTAAAGGCAGAGACCTACCAAACGCAAGTTGCTTTCCACTCAGTAGATTTCTCCTGTGGTTTCTCAGAGTACCCTCCTGCCGAGCGTTAAATATAGAGTCCTCCCAGTGCATGTGAAACTCAACAGATGCCTTCTGGAGGGGCGTGGCTTTGGGGATGTAGTGAATTCTCACCTGACAGCCCCAGCCCTCTAACCTGCCCAAGACGTTTGGTACGTCTGGCACCAAATGACTCTCAACCATGGAATTTACCCCATTGTTTGGCTTTCACCCCCAACTCCCAGTGTCGCTCCAGGCCTGGCCCTGCCTGGGCCCTTCTCTGCATCTCCAAAGCGGTCAGCTGCTGTCTCTCTCCGGCCAGTTCAGCAGAGCAGCCTCTTTCTCCACACTCTCACCCTGCACTTCACAAACCCATGCAGTGACAAAAGCCAGTCCCTGCTCTCCTGTGGCAATACAGCGGCCCTCAGAGATCCTGCTCCATGCTTGGGAGTTACAGACCCACCATGTTTCTATCTCTTCGCCAAGTTCCCTGAGATGCTTGAAGCTGGGACAAAGAGGGAAAAAATACTTTTGATCCAGGGAGGCACTTTATCAAGAAAATTCCATAAGAAATTGGTTGTTACCTGTGGATAACAACTGGCTTGTTAGCTAATAGCTGGGGGCAACGCCAAGGCCAGTTATAGCTCCAGCTGTCCAGTCATTAACTGCCGTAAAGACTGATTTTGAGGAGGTTATTGCCGTGATAAAATATCCTCAAAAGATTATAACAGCAATAGTGTATGGGAAAAAAAAAGTCATAGTGGCTATCGTATGACTGAATGGCTGCGTCTGAAAAATTGGCCGCTCCCTGGCGGTTCATAACCGATTTTCCACCAGTCAAAAGCAAGTTGTGCTCTGTTAGGTTTATTGTACAAGGCAATAAAAATATTGGCCAGGTTAAATTGTCAGCGTGTTATGGCATTAACCATTCTTTTACTGTGTTTAATTTAAGCCTTACGATGATTCATTATGGAAGAACGTGTCCCATGCAAATGAACCTACATCAAGTGTCAAAAATATTCAGCATGTTTTTTTTTAAAGCAAAATTAATTTTTATTTGACAGCTTCTGTAGGCGGAGGGACATCTAAGATGTGGAAAAAAGTGTATGTGCACTTTTTAAAAACTGCCATGGTGTTCCGAGAGTCTGAGTCATGACAGTGTGATTTCTCAGTGTCTTCTTGCCCCGCTTTAAATGTAGAGTCCTCCCGGGGCATATGAAACTCAACAGATGCCTTCTGGAGGGGCGTGGCTTTGAGGATGTACCTGGCAGTCCCAAAGCCAGGTAAGTCCTCATGCCACAGCCCCAGCCCTCTAGCCCATCCGAGATATTTGGTACATCTGGCACCAAATGACTCTCAAAGCCACTTTAAATGCTCCTGAACAAGTCACATTGCAGGGCTGGGATCTGACCTGTCTGTGTGGGCTGCTGGGTGAACTTCCAAGAACAGATGTGGGCTTCCAGAAAGGGTCCTGTAACCGCCAAAAAACAAACTCCCAGGATCCCACTTGGACCTACGGAGCATCCCCACACCAGCCTGCAGTGGGAGCTTCGCTCTGTGCCTGAAAGGTGTGTCTGCTCCACAGCAGCGTTGGTCAGGGATTGTATCATGGAAACCCATTAACACTGTTGCAGGCCATTTGCCGCAGACATCAAGGATGTAGGTGACACAGGCCAGGGGAACACACGGCAGAAAGTTTGCACACCACTGCCACAGACAGGGAGAGCACATTGCAGCCTCCCTGCTCCCCTCAACCCTCGCAGTGCCCTGTCTGTGTGTCCTGTATGGCACATAGCAGTGTCGGCCTTGTCTGGGAACAGCTGCTGTCAGATCTGTCACCACGCCTTCTACACAACCCCACAAGCACCTTAAAGATGGGCCTAGCCTGCCCCCTTGAAGCCCAGTTTCCCCCGTCTCCCTGTTTGGCAGGGTCATGTCCAGCGGCCACATGTACGCCCCTGGGAATGCAGGGCTCACACCTACTGCATGCCTCCTACCTATACACAGTGTGTCTCTGGGAGCCATCAGGCTGTCTCAGAAGCCCTCCAGCCTACTCCCACCTGTCGTGGCTACCGCTTAATATCACCATCTCCCTTCTCCTGCTCCAGCCCCTCCACAGTGCAGCTTCACCCCTCCCAGGCACTGCCGCCCACATCTGTGGCCAATGCACTGGCCCCCTTCCAGCAGCCCGAGGGCCAGACTCTGTGGCAAAGCAGCGGAGGTGCTCCCTTGGGTCCACTCTGGCAGAGGCACCCCACGGCCTGTCCTCAGAGCCTTCAGGGGTGTGAACAGGGCACCTGCTTTTTTTGCTCCCCAACGCACTCAGGCCCTCCCAGCTTCTAACCCAGGCTGGGAACATCCCTCCTGCCTCCCAGAGGCCCCTTCAAATCTCTTTCAGGGATACACCAAAGGCAGGCTAGGATGGCTAGTCCTCCCTCCCTCTCAGAAGCAGTCCCAGTGCCTGGCACCCAGGGACCTTCAGCAGAGGCTACTGAGTAGAAGCACAGCTGTCTCCCCCAGGGATTCTGTGTAATAGACAGCAGTGGCCCTGCAGCTCCCAGACTCTCCTGGACACCACAGGCTCCAGCCCCAGGAGCAGCCACTAGGTGGCACGGTAGGGGACCGGGGGGAGCATGGTGATGTGGAACCAGTGGCATCCCAGGGCAAAGAGCTGCCGGTTGTGGATTTCAGAGAGTTCTGAGGATGGAAAATCGGTGGGCCTGTCGCTGTTCTGGAAACCTGCTCAGGGTGGTGCTCAGAGACCCCAGGGAACTCTAGAGGGAGACCTGGATTCAGAGGACTCAGAGTCACCACCCTGGGGAGGTCCCTCCTCAACATCTGGGATGTGGCAACACTCTCAACACAACCTCACACATATGCATTCACTTACACTCACACCTACACACACACCTACATATACTGACACTCACACCTACACATACATGCATTCACACACAGCTACACACATGCATCCACTCACACACACCTACATACATCCACACGTACACACATGCATTCACTCACACCTATATATTTGCACTTCCACACACACACTCACACACATGCACACTTCATACTCATATCTACCCTCACACCTACACACACTCATACCTAGACATACACACATCCACTCATACACCTACACACACACCTACACACACATTCACTTATTCACACCTACACATACACGCATTCACTCGCACACACATGCACTCACACTCCTACATTCATTCACACCTACACACACATTCACTCACACACCTATACACATATGCACATTCACTTACACTCACATGCGCACACTCACACACCTACATACACATGCATTCACACATAAACACACACCCACACACATGCACATTCACTCTCACACCTACACACAAACACATGAATTTACTCAGACTCACACCTCCACACATATATACACATTCACTGACACACCTACACATACACACACACACATACACACTATACCCACTCTTATAGCCAGGGCTGCTAGAGTGAAGAACCACAGACTTGGGGGTCTTAAAAAACAGACATTTCTTGAGGTTCTGGAGGCTGGAAGGGCAAGCCCATGGTGCTGCAGGTGCAGTGTCTGGTGAGGGCTCTCTTCCTGGCTTGTGGACGGCTGCCTTCCTGGTGAGTCCTCCTATCGGGGGAGGGGGGCAGACAGAGATCACTGGTGTCTCTTCCTCTTTGTATAAGAGCACTAATCTCATCCTGGGGCTCTACCCTCATGAACTCATCTCAGCCTAATCACCCCTAAAAGGCCCCATCTCCTAATACCATCACACTGGAAACTAGGGCTTCATAATCAGGAAAGGCGGGGGACATAGACATTCAGTCCATAACATCCATGTACACACATGCACAATCACAGTGCACACACATGCTGTACCCACACACACACACACATGGACACACATTCTGGTTCCACACACATGTGCACACACACATACTATACCCATATGCACAACTGTACACGTGCACACATGCCCACATGCTCATGTATGTGTGCACTCGATTGCACACTCTCACAGAGTCATGCACACACTCAAGCCCACTTGCACACTCTTCTCATAATCATTAATGAAATTGGTGGGTTTTTTTGTTTTTTGTTTTGTTTTGAGACGGACTTTCATTCTTGTTACCCATGGTGCGATCTCGGCTCACCGCAACCTCCGCCTCCTAGGTTCAAGCAATTCTCCTGCCTCAGCCTCCCGAGTAGCTGGGACTACAGGCCGCACCACCACGCCCAGCTAATTTTTGTATTTTTAGTAGAGATGGGGTTTCACCATGTTGACCAGGATGGTCTCGATCTGTTGACCTCGTGATCCACCCGCCTCGGCCTCCCAAAGTGCTGGGATTATAGGCATGAGCCACCGCGCCTGGCCGGAATCAGTGGTTTTTGATGAGCACGTGTGGCAAGCCAGGCCTGGTGCTAAGCTGACCAGATCAGAGGAGACTCTGCTCTTGAAAAGGCCACACTCTTGTCAAATAATCACCCAATAAACACATGGCTGTAAGCGGGATGCTCCATGCTGGGCTGTGCTGAGCTAGGAAGCTGGGGGTAGATCAGGACGAGGTCTGGGGGAGGTTTCTGAAGGATGAGCCTGGGAAGCTCAAGGCATTGCAAACACCTCCAGGCTAGAGAGGGTGGAGAAGCGATGTTGCCTGCGGGCTGGCTTGGGTGAGAGACCTCCAGGCACTGTCCCCATCCTGAGATCACCAAGGTCACCGAGAAGATGCATGCCCCGCCATGGGGCAGGGCTTGTGGCTGGAGCCCGCCTGAGTCAACCACACACAAACATTTGTCCTGCCTGGCTCAAACTGGGTTCCCTTGTCCCTGCTGTTGCCCAGTGGCTGGGAACACTCTCGCCATCTCTCTTCCCAACAGGGTCCAGCCCACAGGGAGCCAGAATTCTAGCCAGGCGAGGAGCCTCAATGGAAGGGGTCCAGGCCAGCACCCAGCAGGCAGCCCTCTGCAAAGCTTCCATCGCTGCCTTGGCTGTGCCTACAGCAGAGGTGGCCACCCTGAGCCATGTCAGAGGGAGCCAGGGGACTATCAGCTGATGGGCTGTGTGAAAGGAAAGGCCTCCTCATTGCTCAGCCTCCTCTGCCTCTCCCAGGCCCTCCGCCAGCCCGAGACGCTCTGCTTCCTCCAGGTTAGGGCTCTCTTTCCACCTTTTCCCCACCTCTGCCCCCAAATACACACAGAGAGGAACCAGTCAGGCTCTCTGCCTCCTGGGCCGTGCGGTGGGGAGAGTGGCAGAAAGGGCCTCCACCCCACCCACCACCCACTTTGTTAAGAGCAGCTGATGGCTCTGTTCCCCCACTGTCCCCGTCCCCATGGCCCCCAGGTCCCCAGGTTCCAGACTCCAGTGCTCCACATCTATCTCAGCTCCCTTCTCCCTCTAAGCAGTCAGGGGGGGTGAGCTGGGAGGGTCCCTGTGTAGGGGCACGTCCCTCCCTGCAACGATGACACTCAACATGCTGGCTCCGGGGCCTCCTTTCCTTTGCTGATAGCCGGGTCTGGTGTCTGATGTGGGAGGGTTCAGGGAGACCCTTGGAGGCTGCTGGCAAGCCCAGCTAGGGGTGGAGTGGGGCAGTCTCTGAGGCCAGCTAGGAGTCAGGACACTAGGCTTCTCGTCCCAGGTCACTGTTCTCATCCCAGGTGACCGCTCAGGGTCTCAGTAGCCTCTGCTGTGAAAAGGGAAATTCTCCCAGTCCTCATGGGTGGTGGCTGGGGTTGGGGAGAGACCCTGGGAGGCTGCATCTCTCTGCAGTGGGATTACTGACACCTCCGTCAAGCAACGGCACTGAACCCTGGCGTGGTTGGGGACATAGCAGAGAGCAAAACAAATAGGCCCCTGCCTTCACGGAGCTGAGAATCTGGAGGGAGAGCCAGGCATAATGGAATAGTCACTCAGGCTACAGTAACTCTTCTGCTCCAAAGGAGGGTTGGTAGCTGCCACTGTGGGGAGTGCTTTACAGGGGAGGAGACCAGTGAGGTACAGCAGGGGGCTCAGTGAGGGCAGCCCTCAGCCGAGCTCTGCAGGGACATGGGCTTTCCTGAGGATGGGACAGAGCCCCACGCTGGTGTGCCAAGCTGGGAGCAGGGGGCTTGTAGGGAAAAGGGTTGGAAGGCCAGGGCCACACTGAGGTGAGGAGGGGGTTTCATGCCCAGAGCAGCAGGAGCCACTGGGGTCCTGAGTCACAGCTCATGCTGCCTGTGAGGGAGAGAGGGCACCAGAGAGGCCAGGAGGAGCCGGGGGGCTGCAAGAAGCTGGGGCTGGGGCTGGGCTCAGTGGGGGATGGTGCAGGGCAGGGGAGGAGACAGCACTGGGACCCTTATTGCTATGGTGGGGGAAGGGGAAGGATGTCCCACCTCAGGGAAGCCTTAGGAATGGGATGGACGGGTCTTCTGTGTGTAGGTGACTCCGTGTGTGTGTGTGCGCACGTGCACACATGAGAATTCAGCTTCACGCTTCTACATGCGTGTGTGTACGTCCACATGTATATGTTCACGTGTGAATTCTCCTGGTGCTTATGTGTGTGTGCCTTCATCTGTGCCTGCATCCACATGTGTGTGCATGTGCATCTGGGGATGGCGGACGCTGGGGAGGGTGACAGGGAGATGCCAGAGCCCCATGATGGGATTGGTCCGGGGCTCTCCCTGCCCCACACCGTCAGACTAGGAGACTGGATTACCTAAAGGTCAGAGTTAGGTTAGGGCTTCCCCCTTGGACCTCCACCCTGAAGCTCTCCAGGCCAGTGGGAGCCTCCCACCCCCAGCAAGTCTGAGCCCAGTGGATGGCAGGCGAATGGCCCAGTGTGATTGCTGAGGGACTTTCAGTGAACCTAAGGATCCCCAGGGCCAGGGTTTCCCTTTGCTGCACCCCACTGTAACCATTTCAGTTCAGGGCTGCTCCACAGACAAAAGAAACCAACAGCAAACAAACGCTTGTCCTACTTGGCTCAAACCCCACCCCCCCTGCGCCTGGCCGGTGCCCAGTGGGCAGGGACACTCTAGCTATCTCTCTTCCCAACAGGGCCCAGCCAAGGTGACCAGGTCTCAAACTGACCAAGAAGCCTCGATGGAAGGGGTCCAGGCAGCGCTCCAGCCTGCCCAGAGAGGGCAGCGGTCACCCCACACATCACTTGCAGGCAGGGCCCTTCTCCTGGTCGGTGGGGGCACTACAAGCCCACTGTGGCCTCCATCGCCCACAGAGAACACGGATATCAGTCCAGCACCTGACCTGGCCGCACCTCGGAAGCACCCACTGCTTCTCTCTGCCTTCCACCTTAACCCAGGTACACACATCATTCCGTATCAGGATTAATTTTATCATTGTATTTTCAAAAACTGTATTGCAACATGTTGTGTTATATCCTTATGCATTTTGCATCTGTAATACCAAAAAAATGAATAAAATGATATATAATTCTTATTTATTTTTATTACTAGCCAACTCAATGTTGTACTCGAAAAAGCACAGCCCAGACAAGTCAATATAATGTATTTCAGCACAGCGGTTTAGCACAACTGACTTCAGGAATATGTCATCCACAAACATAACTATTTTTCTGCTTAGAGAGGTGAGCTATGCTCTTAAATTAAAACCCATCCAATTTCAGACTTAACAAAGCACCATTTCCCCCAGATCTTTCTGTGGCAAGCCTGTGAGTATGTGTGGCTTCTCGGCAAAAGCCCACCGGGTCCCCATTCCACTTTGTTCTCAAAGCCGGAGTTTGACTAATTCTGTGCTCCCATAATTGCTAAATCAAAAGAATTTATTATCCCTGAAACTTTAAATGGGAAAGAAATAAGGGGAGGATGTTAGCACTGAACCTTAATAATGATAAAATTCAACCACGGTCATCGGCTTGCAAGCGGTAATCCCAGTCCAGAACAGGGCAAGTTGGAGGAGGAGGAGGCGCTGCTCTGAGCCAAGCAGCCATGTTGCCTTCCCATTTGGCAAAAAAAAAAAAAGCTGAAAGGACTCCTTCCTGGAAGGGGAAAAGACCAGCTCCATTCTTTTCTGTTACCTACTTAAATTAAGCCTAATTCCACTTATTTTGCTGTAATTAATTTGGCTTAATTCTCTCTCCCCCTGTTAGAGGCCTTTTGCCATATTCTGGGATTTTTGAAATCACCCTGAGATAGAAAGAAAGAGGAAGAGAGAGAGGCGATGGGGAGGGAACAGAGAGGCAAGGAGACAGGAGGGCATAGGAAGAGATCCATTAAACCATATTTCCGTGAGGAATCAGAAACGTACATCTTTTGGGCCAGGCGTGGTGGCTCAAGCCTGTAATCCGAGCATTTTAGGAGGCGGAGGCAGGTGGATCACTTGAGGTCAGGAGTTTGAGACCAGCCTGGCCAACATGGTGAACCCTCGTCTCTACTAAAAATACAAAAATTAGCCAGGTGTGGTAGTAGGCGCCTGTAATCCCAGCTACTCCGGAGGCTGAGACAGGAGAATCGCTTGAACCCGGGAGACAGGAGGCTGCAGTGAGCCGAGATCATGCCATTGCACTCCAGCCTGGGCAACAAGAGCGAAACTCCATCTCAAAAAAAAAAAAAAAATACCACTTTTATTTTCCTTCCTGGATCCAAGTAGAATTCCTGTTACATAGAATGTGGGGGAACAGGACAGACGCATAGCCTCCATGTGAGGCAGGGGCATCGTCCTGCTAGGTACCCCCTGTCCCTTGCCTGGGGTCAGGGACTGCCCGTGGAGGACCCAGAGCTTCGCGAGAGTAGATTCAACCCATACAGATTCAGCAAGTGGCAGTGAGCCCCCTCCTGGCCGCAAACTCACCAACACACGAGGCCAACCAGGCCCCAAAGGAGGTGATTCCCAACTGCAGACCACCAGGAAGTGGTCATGTCCCATTGGTCCGTGCCGTGCTGGCCAGGCACTTTACAGTACCGCCTGTTAAATAGTGCAGTGGTTCACCTTGTTCCTCTGGTACTGAGGATGCCTGAGCTGGAGGGTGCTGACTGTCCTTGGACAGGTTGTACCACCTGGAGAGCAGCTGTTCCCCTCACCCCCACCCCCATCTCGACCACGCCCTCATCTTGGCCACTCCCTCATCTCGGCCACGCCCCATCTAGGCCACGCCCTCTAGGCACCACCCTGCCACGCCCTCTAAACGCGGCCTTGCCCCCCATTCGGCCACGCCCTCCACTAAGGCTAAGGCCTGCACACTAGAAAGTCCCCACCCCAAGCCCTGTCCCTTCTATCCCAGCTAGACCCTTTTCCCTCCCCCCACACATTAACCCCCTTTCTCCCTCCCCTTAATATCTCCAGGTGCTCTCTCCACTGTCACTTTCTGCACCTCCACCAACCCAGACACCTCTGCAGACCGAAATCAGATCGTGTGAGTGCCTGTTGGACACCTTTCAAGGGTCTCTGCAGGAAACGCCAGGCCCGTCCATGCACAGCCTTGACGCCCTGCCCCACCCCTGCAGAGCCGCCTCCTAGCCACATTCCTCCTTGACCTCTGACCTCTAGTCCTCTGCCTTCTCCTGCTCCCTGACACCTGGACGTGCCCCTCCCTCCTCAGCGAGCCCCCCCGCCCCCGTGATCTCTGGTGACTTCATGCACCTTTAAGGCAGTGGTGACTATCCTTTATTTGCGTGATTAATTGATGACTCTCTCTCCTGAGGCTTCAATACAGGGATTATGTTTGCTTCCTGCTCATTATTTTAGCCCAGAGCCAAAAGTAGAGCCTGATATAGAAAAGTTACTCAATAAAATCAATTTTAAAAGTCTATTAGCAAAATAGGAAAATACCTACAAGATAGGTGATCAACAAATGCCAGATATTGGGTTAATAGCCTCTATATAAAGAGGCCTTACCAATGACTTCCTTTGTTTTTAGAATTGGGGTCTGACTCTGTTGTTGCTCAGGATGGAGCGCAGTGCTGCAGTCATGGCTCACTGCAGCCTCAACCTCCTGGGCTCAAGTGATCCTCCCACCTCTGCCTCCTGAATAGCTGGGATTATAGGCCGTGCCACCACACCCAATTAAGATTTTTCATTTTATTTTTTATTTTTTTAGGGACAGAGTGAGACCTGGGCTGGTTCAGAACTCCTGGCTTCTAGAGATCCTCCTGCCTTAGCCTCCTAAAGTGCTGGGATTACACGTGTAAGAGTCACCACACTCAGCTACCAGTTAATTTTAAAAACAAGAGAGACTCTTAGAGCGATATATCGGCAATTATGAGCCAATGAAACATATCAGATCTCAGCTTCCTAGGAGGCCTACCCAACCCTAGACTCTGCAGGAGCCATGTCACCACTCGCTCAGCTCCTGGGCACGTGCTCCGATCTTCTGTGCCCTGTCCTCCTGCTGCCTCCCTTGGGCAAGGACACCTGGAAAGTGCTCCATCATGTCTGCTCACTGACTTGCTTAGCCACACCTGCGAGGGGGAACAGCTGCTCGCCAGGTGGCACAACCTGCCCAGGGACAGCCACAAGGGATCCACAGACGGGCACACCCACAGACCGCTGTTCACAAAGTTCTGTGAACAGAGTATAAATGAAGTCGTTGTAAACCATATCCTCCTTCAAATGCATGTGAAGAGAGTCCCTTTAAACACACCTCTAACAAAATCCTTTCCTAAAACAAAACAGTGGATGTTTGCAGTGAGCCAGCTCTTCCTATTGTATAGAAAATTCAGAAATTTGTATATGGAATTTATTGAAGGGACTCCCTTCTTCTAAAGCACAAGTTTCTGTAGCTTGACTATTCCTGGCCTTGGTTCACTGTTCACTCCTTTGCTATTCATTACCCCTTTGCCTTGATCTCTTTTCTATTTTAATACTATTGTGCTGTATATAGTTTTATCATCTGCATTAAATGCTTTGGGAACAAGGTGGGTGTGGAGCTGCAAATAAGCAAATGAGTTAACTTGGTAATTTCTCCGTCTCTCCTGCCTCCACCCCTAGCTAGGCAGGCCCAGGCGCTGGGTGAGTCTCAGAAAGCCGTACAGATTGTGTGGGTCCATTTTGTGTTGATATAAAGGAATCCCTAAGCCGGGGGCAATTTGTAAAGAAAGAGGTTTCTTTGGCTCACAGTTCCGCAGACTGTACCAGAAGCTTAGAGCTGGCATCAGCTTCTGGTGAGGCCTCAGGGAGCTTCCAGTCATGGGTGAAGGCAAATGAGGGGGCAGGCACATTATACAGTGAGAAAAGCAGCAAGAGGGAGGAGGAGGTGCCAGGTTCATTAGCGACCAGATCTTGTGTGAACTAACAGAGCGAGACCTCACTCATTACCATGAGGACAGCATCAAACCATCCACGAAGGATCTGGCCCCAGGACCCAAACACCTCCCCTTAGGCCCCATCTCCAACACTGGGGCATCGTATTTCAACATGAGACTTGAAGTGGATAAATATCCAAACTATTTCAGAGACACAGCCAAAAGCTGAAGGCTCCGTTAGGGGTTGGAAGGGATGGGAACGTGGGGTAATGTCAAGTGTGCCGTTGGGAAAGTGAATAGGACCTTTGTTCAGGCCTGTAGCTTTGTTGGAGGTGAAACATGGTTTGGAAGAGGTAGGGACGCTCTCTGGCCAAAGCTTGACCTCTAAGATGTCGGGAAAGAGAACGTGGCCAAGGTCAGGATGAGTGGACCAGGGGACATGGGAATGTGAATGGGCCGGTGAAGGGCAGCTGGCTTCACGCTGAGATGAACACACCCTGAGAAGGTTTACCTAGGTAGAGAGGCCACCTGCCCACTCATCGCCTGTCTGTCTATCTGGCTGGCTTTCTCTCTCCAGGCATGCAAGGCTGAGTGACAGGGGCTGCAACAGAATGATAATGCAGCCAAGCCACAATCAGAAGAAGCTGTGGGCACAGGGCCAAAGAGTATTCTTGGATGGGACGTTTTTGTTTCCAGTGCCCTATTCGCAACCAGCTGCAATTCTTTTTTTAAGTACCATCCCAGCTGACCTTTTGAAACGATGAATTTGTATTTCAATGAGAAGTCTGCATTTTCACTCAAGGATGAGACTCAGTTTTCTGTCCTTGGTTGTTCTCAGACAAACCCAATTCTTTTAGGGGCCTGTAAATTTGCTCAAGATCGAAGCGCCACGTGTATCCAGAGAATGATAGCCTGGAGGCATTTACCTACAGTGATTCAGGAGAGGAAGAGCTGTGTCATCACTGCATATGAGAAGGACACCTTGCAGAGGGGCAATTCATGACCCGTTGGGTCTGCCCATGTAGCCAAAGAAGTGACATATAAAAGTGAACAGGAAATCAGGGCTGGGGTCAGGGCATCTAAACAGACTCAAGGGGAGTGATCTTTGCCCACATGAAGCAGTGATCGAAGTAAACATCCAGTAAAGAAAAGGAAGGAAGGAAGGAAGGAAGGAAGGAAGGAAGGAGGAAGGAGGGAGGGGAGGGAGGGAGGGAGGGAAGGAAAGGAAGGGAGGAGGGAGGGAGGGAGGAAGAGAGGGAGGGAAGGAGGGAAGGAGGGAGGGAGGAAGGGGAGGAAGGAGGGAAGGAGGGAGGGAGGGGAGGAGGAGGAAGGGAAGGAAGGAAGGAAGGAAGACAATATATGAGGAGTGAATTGACAGATGAATGGAGGGTGAGTGAGTGAATTAATGGATGGATGTGAGGATGGATGGACAAATTGACGGATGGATGGGTGAACTGACGGATGGGTGGGTGGACAAATGGATGGGTAGATGAATGGATGGCTGGCTGGCTGGATGGATGGATGAATGGATGGATGGATACATGGATGGATGAATTGACAGAGGGAAGGATGGATAGGTGAATGGATAGCAATTGAAAAATGTGACACAGAAGAACATTTTAATTTTGTTGTCACAAGCATATTAAAGGGAGGAAGAAAGGGAGGGAAGGAGGGAGAGAAGGAGAAAGAAGTGGTAACCTGACTCCCTTGCCTTATACAACTATGACCAATGTACTTGACAATATCAGCAAGTGGATGGGAACTGTGCTGAGGATGTTGACCCAGAGACGGGTCCATTTTTAGAACAGGACAAATGATGCTGCTGTATCATTTCAGAAGATGCCATTAGCATGAAGTCCAGGTCCCGGACAACATGTCCCAGGTCTGGCTGCAGGTCCTCAGTCAGCTATCTCTCCTGCAAAAAGAGAAACATCCGGCCAATGACATTTGACGAGATGGCCAGCTCCCTGGATTTGCTCTGGGTTAAAAATAAATCATAACCCAGCAAGATGTGCAAGGGAAAGAGGGAAGGAGCCCCATGTTTGCCGACAGCACTGGAAGGCTAGAGTCCTGGTGGATGTTCTCACCTAGGAAGGCGCAGAACTTAAGGGCAGAAGCCAGGGAGCCAGGTGACCAGGGCCACTGACTCTCTGGGGAAGCTTGGACGCATGCTATAGAGTCTTGGAGTTTCAGCTTCCTAACCTGTGAACAGGCATTCATGACATCACGCCCAATTCTCAGGGCAGCATGGTCTGGAAAGCACCAGTCCAGCGCCAGGCTCAGCGTCAGGGCTCATGAGCAGTAAGAGAAGCAGGAAGACATCCGAGGGGGGCTCACCCTGCAGGGGCCTGCTCATGAGCACATGGGCTCAGAAACCTGCTTTCCAGGGATGCCCTGCTCCCTGTCCTCCCATTGTCATGGTGACCTGTGAAAGTGGGAGCCCCGTGAACACCGCACTGGCCAAGAATTAGAGAATAAGGCCCACCTCATCCCATTCGCCTGAAACACACCCTAAAATCCCAGATTCAGAAGACTTTCCTTTTCTTCTCAGGAAGAAAACAATTTATGAAGTATAGAATCCCTTCCATAATTAACTGATGGTTATCACTGCTCACTTTGGCTTCTTTCAAAAGAAGAGGGGTGGGGTGAGCTCTATCCAACTTGCATGAGCAAGGTACCTCCAGGCCTGCCGCTGGTGGTCCTGGGGGGCTGCTGCCTCCCTGGTCTCTGGGGTTCTGAGGACAGTGATTCCAGGACTGGGTTTTTCTGAGCATACTGAGCTGCAAGGACATAGTGGCTGATGTGGGGCAAGAGCCTTTAGGGATAGCTGCTCTCTCCAGCCCCAGCCTAAAGGTGTGTCATTGAGTCTCCGGGTCCCCACCAAGGCAGTGACAGGGCAGGCATTGGGAATAAGAACATAGATGAGCATCGGAATGAAACAGACCAAGTTTGCACCAGGAGAGGTGAACATGGGAGGAGGGAAGGGGGTGGGGAAAGCCAAGCCAGCCTTGGGGAAGGAGCTGGGTTCTCAGGCTGATCCCCATCCTCTGTGGGGTCTTCAAACTGGTGCTGGAGTTTGGGGTGGGAAAAACATCTTAGGGGACCCTTAAACAAAAGTCGTATGATTCTTATGTCTGAAATCCCATCTATAGGAACAATGGGGGCGCAAATAAATAGTTTCTAGTGCCACGTGAATTTTATCAACAAGGAAGTGTGCCAGAGGGCAGCCTGCTTTATATTATATTTCTGTCCAGAACCTGGTTTGTAACTCTTGTCAACCACATGGGGATGGTTTCACTTGCAGAGCCAATTCTCTCACCCAGCCCTGGACCTAGAGATGGGAGCTAGGCAGGAAAGAGGGGAAGGGACCTCCAAGGTTAGTAGCAGAGATCTGTTACTAGCTGTGGTCACAGCTCCTTAGGTGTCCCATTTTCCCATGCTCTTTTCCGTGGGAGTTGGTTAAACCCAACCCCATGCACACTCCATGGGCTACCAGGAGAGGAACCTGGCCCAGCCCTGGCTGTTCACCCCAGGCATCATCCCTAGCACAGCAATTGGCTCAGTGGTGGGCCTGTGATCCAAGCCTGACCAGTGAGATGTCAGGATCATTCTTGGGCCCCGTGGGAAGCAGGTTTCCTGCTCAGCTAAGGGGCTTCCCTGGCTGCTCTGTCTTTGCTGCCTAGGAGGCAAGCTTGAGCCCCAGCACAGCAGAGCTGAAAGGTGGGGGAGATGGATTCCTGAGACATCTCTGATCCAACCATGCATGGTACAAAGTCTATTCCCAGGCACTTCACTGTTCTTGCCCGGGTGCAATCTTGGCTCACTGCAACCTCTGCCTCCAGGGTTCAAGTGATTCTCCTGCCTCAGCCTCCTGTGTAGCTGGGATTACTGGCGCCCACCACCACGTCAGGTTAATTTTTGTATTTTTTTAGTAGAGATGGGGTTTCAGCATGTTGGCCAGGCTGGTCTAGAACTCCTGACCTCAGGTGAACTGCCTGTCTTGGTCTCCCAAAGTGCTGGGATTACGGGTGTGACCCACTGCATCTGGCCTTTTTCTGAATTCAGTTTCGGTTGGGTTTCTGTCACTTACCACCAAAGGAGTCTGGTTAAAGGGCACTGTCACACAGCTTGATAAGGCCAGCTTCCCTAGACTCAGATCCAGAGCAGAGGGCTGAGGGTCAGAGGAGGGTGGGGCGCATGGGCAGACATACCCTGCAGACTTTCCAGGGTCCCCCACCACACAAGCACACACAGCAGCTAGGCAGATACAGGGCTCCCTCTCAAGAGTAAGCCCTGGTGCCCTACTCGCACCCACTGCAGGGAGGGGAGGGACGCACAGGAGGCCTGACTTGTATTGCGGGAGAAGAGCAGTCAGAGGCTGACCCCTCCAGAAATGCACACACCCAGAGCAGTGACAGCAGCAGGGGAAGGGAAATGAGAGCCTGTTTAGCTGGTGCAGCAAAAACCATTTGGGTAAAAATTAGAGACAATAAAAGGCGGTAATGTGATTCTTAACTGTTGCTCTAGGCCTTCAGGGCAGTTAGGGGAAGTAAATTAGGTGCTATTTGCAGAGCTGAGTGCCTTCTCCCTCGGGATTGCCAGGGTCCCCCACGAGGGAGAGCTGAGGGGTAGCATTCTGCCCACCCCAGGGAATTCCCTGCATATCCAAGAGCAGAGCGCCTCCAGGCAGCCAGGCCCTGACACCCCTGTGTTGTCACACTTCCTAAGCCATGGCCAAGAGACGTGCCCTGGGTGGCTGCACCCTTCAGTGGGTGAAGGGAGATGACGGACTCAAGGCCTCATCTGCAGGCCCCCGTCTAGGGTTCCCTGTGCTACCCCCTGCCCTTCTCTGCAAGGGGCCCCTGGACATGCAAAAATGGCACGTGGGAGAATCACTTGAACCCGGGAGATGGAGGTTGCGTGTGTCAAGATCGCACCATACACTGCAGCCCGGATGACAGAGCAAGACTTCCTCCAAAAAAAAACTGCATCTGTCCAGGAAGCACTGCCCATGCTGGGAGCTGCTGCCTGGACCCCAGGGAAGAAGGAAGCTCCCGGTGGGAACCAAGGGACCCTCAGTGATGAGAGGGGTGAGGCCATAAAGAGAAACACTCCATGGAGTCTATGGGCCCTCCCCCTCTGCCCCCCCATTCCCCATGTCCCCCTCCTCTTCCCAAGAGCCTGAAGCACCAGCAACGTGACCCTGTTAGTCTGTTCATGATGCTGTCATCGAGTCTCTGAGACTGGGTGATTTATAAACAGGGATTTACTTCTCACTGTTCTGGAGGCTGGGAAGTCCAAGGCACCAGCGGTTTGGTGTCTGCTGAGGGCTGCCCTCTGCTACCACGGTGGGGCATTGAACACTGTGTCCTCCGGTGGGGAGGACCACTATGTCCTCACATGGTGAAGGCAGAAGGGCAAAAGAGGCCAGATTCCCAGATGCCCTCCACCAAACCCTTTTTTTTTTTTTTTTTTTTGAGACGGAGTTCTCTCCTGTTGCCCAGGCTGGAGTGCAATGGCATGGCCTCAGCTCACTGCCAGCCTCTACTTCCCAGGTTCAAGTGATTCTCCTGCATCCGCCTCCCAAGTAGCTAGGGTTACAGGCGCCCACCACCATGCCCGAATAATTTTTTTTTTTTTTTTGAGATGGAGTCTCCCTCTGTTACCCAGGCTGGAGTGCAGTGGCGCGATCTCGGCTCACTGCAACCTCCGCCTCCCAGGTTCAAGCAATTCTCCTGCCTCAGCCTCCCAAGTAGCTGGGGTCACAGGCGCCCACCACCACGCCTGAATAATTTTGTATTTTTAGTAGATACGGGGTTGCACCATGTTGGTCAGGCTGGTCTCGAACTCCTGACCTCAGGTGATCCATCTGCCTCAGCCTTCCAAAGTGCTAGGATTACAGGCATGAGCCACTGCATCTGGCCCAAACCCTTTATAATGGTATGAATCCACTCACAAGGACAGAGGCCTTCTGACATAAACACCTCCCAAAAGGCCCCACCTCCCCGCACTGTTGCACTGGAGATTGAGCTTCCAACCTGTGAATTTTGGAGGGGACATATTCAAACCACAGCAGTGATCTCCCACCAACCCTTCCTCCCACCGGCTCTCCCCTAACATACACTCCACCGCTGGGGACCCCAGCCCTGCTGTGTCCATCGGCCTCAGGAGGCTGAGTAACGGGCCAGAAATGGATCCAGCTTCAGCTTAAGGATGACATGGACCCTTCTCGGGGACCCGAAGGCTCTGAAAACAAGGGTACTCCTGCCCTTGAAGCCAGGCTTCCATTTCTCTGCACAAGGGAGCAGGGGCACTGGGAAAGTCTCGGACAGGTGTAGACAGCCTCTCTAGTGTCCCTCCTGAGACAGGCTGTCCAGGTTGGCCCACAGGGAAAGTAGTCACATTTCTCCTTCCATTGCCAATCGGCCAGCAGCCACCAGGGGAAGGTGTCCACCACCACTTGAAAGAAGTGGTCTGTCCAGGCCGGGTGCAGTGGCTCACGCTTGTAATCCCAGCACTTTGGGAGGCCGAGGGATGTGGATCACGAGGTCAGGAGTTTGAGACCAGCCTGGCCAATATGGTGAAACCCTGTCTCTACTAAAAATACAAAAATTAGCTGGGTGTGGTGGCATGCGCCTGTAGTGTAGTTACTTGGGAGGCTGAGGTAGGAGAATCACTGGAACCCAGTAGCAGAGGTTGCAGTGAACCGAGATCACACTACTGCACTCTAGCCTGAGCGACAGAGTGAAATTCTGTCTAAAAAAAAAAAGAAAGAAAAAAAGAAAGTGGTCTGTCCAAAGGTCCGAGGCTGATCCAGACATTGCCTGCAGAACGAGCAGCCCCAGGGCACCTGAATGGGTAGGTGTTCCTGCCCAGCCTGCAGGTGTCGTCCAGGCCAGGCCAAGTCCAGGTCTAGAGCACTGAGCCATCCTCCAGCAAGTAGAGGTTACTGGGGTGCTGGGAGCCCACGGGGTACCAGGAGCCCATGGGTGCCAGGAGCCCACTGTGTGGCTAGGAACAGAGAGATAGACATGGCTCAAATGAGACCCAGCAGGTCCAGATCCCTTCCAGGAAGCCTCAAGGCAGACAGGAGAACCACTCCTCACGTACTAGGAGCCCTGGCAGTACCCTCTGAACCCCATTCCCTATTCATTCAACTGTCATTTATTCCCCGCCTACTGTGTACCAGGTGGAGGGGTGCTGGGGTACCACTGATGTGCAAAGTCAGGGTGCAGTCCTGGCACCTGCTGGCCATGATATCCTATGAGCGTTTCTCAACTCCGGTACCATTGACATTTTAAGCCAGATGTTCAGCGTTCCTGACCTCCGCCCTCTGCATGCCAAGAGCACCAGCAAGTTATGGCAACTAAACGTGTCTCCAGACATCGCCAAATGTCCTGGGGGATGGAACGTGCCTCCAGACATCGCCAAATGTCCTGGGGGATGGAAGTACAATGTTGGCCCCAGTTGCCTGGGAACCACTGATCTAAAGAGAAGACCAGAAGAAACGCCCGGTGTGCAAGCAGAGAATGAAAGGGAAGCTCCCGTTTTTGCTGGGCGGGCACAGAAGCCCCTAGGAGGCGAACCTTATGAGCTGGGCTCAGAGCAG
>JAZHEH010001828.1:4945000-5080000 GCA_036589455.1 Ateles fusciceps
GTCATGGTGTTTTTAAATTGCTACTTAGTATCACTCTGAGGGGGAGGAGAGCTTTCATCCGGAAGGCTCCATCTCCGGGGGGGCACTGAGGAACTGGGGACCTGTGTTCAGAGAAGGTGCTCCTGTCCCTGACGACCACTGCAGGACACCCTCTCTGAGTAAGGCCAGAAATAGAGGATGGGTCAGAGCTGTGAGTCCAGTTGCTTGGCTGGGCTGGGCCAGGAACGAGTGACTAGACCAGCAGAGAGCAACCCCTGCTTCAAGGAGCTTGGCCAAGAGGTAGCTGGGTGTTTTTTTTTTTTTTTTTTTTTTTTTGAGTCCCTGGATTGGAAAAACGCTAATAACTTTCTCTCTCTCTTTTTTGATGCATAAAAGGCAAAGAATATGGTCTGATTCTCTCCCCCTCTCTGACAGGTATATGATAATAGGATGATTTTATGCCTACAAAGGTCAGAGATAAAAATTCACAACTCTCTCCACACGTATATTCAGCAAGAATATAAAGATTGAAAGGAAAAACAAATGCTGGCCACGTTGGGGCTTCTCCACTTTCCCCACCCAGCCTCCCCCGCCTGCCCGTGTGCACACGTGTGTGCGTGTGGATAAATCATGACTTGAATTTCAGCCGGAGGAGAGCGAGGATGACTCAGAACTAGTGCTCTCGACACCGCCCACTCCCCAACCCAAGTCACAAAATTGCCAAAAATGATAAAGTGTAAATTAGGTCAGATGGGTTGCAAAATGGCAGGAACTGGGATTTTCACCATGGAAACTACTGGGTGCAGAATGCCATCCTGCCAGGGCTGGCAAAGCATCTGAGCTCTCCTGAGATGTGGAGGGGTCGGGGGGGCCTGGGGGAGGAGCTGAGACAGGGAGGGGCACTGTGACCACTCCCCCTCCTCAGCGCCCCCCATTGTGTCCTCCTGGGGCGTACAGTGTGGCCCTTTTCAAAGCCCTGCCACACTTTCATTCATTCGAACTCCAGAAACCACCTCAAGGTGGACTTTATTCTCATTGTACAGAGGACAAACCTGGTATTCGGAGAGGCTGAGAGACAGGCAGAAGGTCACACAGCGAGAGCCCATGTCACTCCGAGCCTCGGAGAGTTTACACCTAGAGAGCTGCAGAACCAGGGAGCAGGAAATGATGGGCCTGGCACCAGAGGGACGTGGCCAACCTTGCGAGGCCAGCAGAAGCACAGCGAGCCTCTGCCTTAATCTGACCCCTGCAATCAGGTGCTCACTAGGCTCAGAGACACAGTCTCCTCCTTCCATTCCTCCAGATCCAACTTGGAATTCCCATTTTCCGATTATGTCCTAACCCCGGACGAGCCAGCAGTGACAGGCGATCGATCACAGCAATAGTGATGGTGGCACTGACACCTGCTAGCACACCACCACAGGCCGGTCCCTGTGCAAGTCACCTGCTTCATTTACCAATTTCTCACACTCATTGTACAGGCGAGGGCTCTGAAACCAGACACAGGACCCACACATCAAGGTGGTGTAGCTAGCACGTGTCGGGCAGGGCCTCTGGACTCCTTTCAAATGCGGAGCCAGTTCCGCGTGCATTTCTCTACCTGGGGCGCTGAGCAATGCCTCCAACCACGCAGTGGAAAAACTGAGGTGGTTGAGAAGTGAGTCTGGAAAGCAGATGGTCCTGGATTGGGCTCCTGCCACTCCTCCTGCCTGCAACCTCAGGCTGGAGACGTGCTGAGCCTCAGTTTCTACATCTGGATGACAGACGTGAAACGGAACCTACCTACAGTTGGTGGGCAGGGGAGAGGAGGGTAGTGGGAGGAGCAAAGGCCCTGGATGGCCTCAGATGTTGTCATAACAAATTCCCTGCATGGTATTGGCTCCAAGTGAGCTGGTCATTGTTAAGGGAGGTGGAAAAGGAAAGGCCCAGAACAGCATAGGTGAGCCTTGTTGTGCACTGACCAAGCCCTCCCCCCTCCAGGAAGTCTTTCCTGACTGCTTCAGGCCCCACAATATCTCCATTCTGACCCGCCTTTCTGGTAACTTCATGCCTGCCAGCATTTTGCAGCTGAGTTCCACTTCCACCCAATGGAGAGCTCCTTAGGGGACTGCAGATGACAGACCTAGCAGACAGCACAGGCACCATCGCTTTGTGATTTCTAAGCCCATGTTTATCTTAAATACAGAACAAACATTTACCCATAAATTGACCACCCTGACTTGGGGTTCCACGTGACCCCAAGATCATTTTCTGCCATGCTTCCCTCTCTCCTACCTCAATCCCTCCAGCTCAGGGATCCCCGAAGGGCATGTGGAAGAGGTGTCAGTACATCTCGGCAATGACCCCCTGAGCCCCTTGACCCCACCACAGAGCACAACCCAGCAGCACCCGTGGTTCCGGCTCTGGGGTCCGAGTTGCTGGGACTCCCAGCAGTGTTGAAGTGGGCTTGGAGTCAGTTCTGTGGTGTGCCCCCATGGGTGTGCCTGGCTGCCCGTGTGCACATGTCTGTGTGAATGCTCATGTGTGAGTCTGTGTACCCTGGGCATGTGCCCGTGAGTATCCATGTGCACAGATCTGTGTGCAGGCCTACACGTGTGTGTCTGAGGAGTGTGTATGCGTGTGTGTGCATGAGTCTGTGCATGTCTGTGCATCCGAGCCGTGGCATTGTACATGCCTGTCTTTGCATGTCTGTGCACAGGTGTGTGTGTGCATATGTGTCTGCGCCTGTCTGTGTGTCTGTGTGCAGGGGCAGCTACGGGTGTGTCTGTCCAGGTGTATACGTGTATCTGAATGCTGGTGCCCCTGAGTGGTGGGTGTGGGGGTTCTGGAGAGCTATTTTGAGGTCCTGAACCATCACTCAAGAAGGAATGTGGAGCAGCACAGTCACTCAGTGGGTTATTAACATGAACGCTGCAGCCCACTGTGACAAATGGTGACAGGCCTGCCTTTTCAGAGGAAGAAGGAAAATACTTCCAGCATGGGCGAGGCAGCGCCACCCAGGGGAGGCGCAACGTGTGGTGGCCACAGGGCTGGAGACTGAGCTCCAGGCCTGATCCTACCCCATCGAATAGTGATTTTGGGCTGTTCTTCTGAGCCTCAAGTTTTCCATCCCATAAAATGGGCAAAATGAGGGTGGCAAAGAAACAAGGTGGCCAAGAAGGCTGGCTGTGGACTCTGGCTGGGCTCTGAGAACCTCCTTGGCTGTGCTACTTAACCTCCCTGGACTTGAATGTATTCATCTGTCAAATGGACACATAAACAAAGTAACTGATGGGGTTTGCAAGAAGGAAGGAGCCAACCCATGTGACTTGCTTAGGACAGTAACTGGCTCATGGGAAACGCGAACAGAGGCAGCTATTATGACTGTAGTGGTTATCCTGCTACCACCCTCCTATCCCACCTGGCCACTGCAAGATTCACACTTCCACAAATCCTCAAGCCAAAGCCCCCTGGCGTCCCACACCCGGAGACAGCTGTATCACAGATGAGACCCCACGATGAACAAAAATGTGGGAACCCCAGCCGAGTTCAGTGGCTCACACCTGTAATCCTAGCACTTTGGCAGGCCAAGGCTGGCAGAGTGCCTGAGCTCAAGAGTTCGAAACCAGCCTGGGCAACATGGTGAAACCCAGTCTCTACTAAAAACACAAAAAATTAGCTGGGCATGGTGGCACACGCCTGTAGTCCCAGCTACTCGGGAGGCTGAAGCAGGAGAATCACTTGAACCCTGGAGACGGAGGTTACAGTGAGCTGAGATCGCACCACTGCACTCCAGCCTGGGTGACAGAGTGAGACCCTGTTTCAAAAAAAAGAAAAAAGTGGGAACCCCTTGTTCAAAAAGCGAAAGGGAAATGTTGGAAAGGCACTAAAATATAAAGCATTTTTCTTCTTCCTGTCTTTCTGTCGACTTGCCGTGGTGTTTTTAAATTGCTATTTGAAGCCATTCTGAATAAAGAAAAATAAAAACTTTACACTATTAGCACAGATTTTACGTTCATCATTATATTATGCCATGCCAGTATTAAATACAAATATATATATGTGTTTAACTCATAGCAGAATCACCAAAATTTCTAGCTCATTCATTCACACATGCTTCATTCAGAATAGCGGGAGGGTTGCGCGGAATGAACCCAACTGCTTTTATTTCACTTCCTGAGGCACACACACACTCCACCCACATCCTCTACCTTCAGCTTATGGATGGGCAAGGGAGGGCTGAGGGGAAGGACTGTGGGGGAGCCCCATCTTTCTCTTCCTCCCATAGCATCGTTTGCAATGTAAGGAGTTGGCTACTCGAGGGACATAACACCAGCAAGAAGGATACGATTGGGTTTCCTGGTAGCTTGTGTTTCTTAGGGTACCACTGCCTTCTCTCTGCGTTTGAAGCAATCTCTGGTTCAAAGGGAAACTGTGTTGTTTACAGCTCAAAGGATAAATGCTTAAGGGATGGACACCCCATTCTTCATGGTGTGCTATTTCACATTGCATGTCTATATCAAAACATCTCATGCACCCCATAAATATATACACCTACTACGTACCCACCAAAATTAAAAGTAAAATAAAAACAAAGGCAAGCCATGGCCTCTTGGGGACTGTCAGCGCCTCGCGTAGTACTAGACGTCATGTGCTTGCCTTGCCTTTGCGTGGAGTCTTGCTGAGTGCCCGTGCATGGTGAATCCACCGCGATGCAGTGTTCAAGGGCCACCACGGCGCTCTGTGCAAAGGGGCTGGCATTGTGTGGCACACCTCCCCTGCCGGTGCCAAGCCCCAGTGCCCCATCGAACCTCACTCATCAAACAGAAGCTCAAAGATTAATTTATTAAACATTTCAAGATGACAAGAGCACAGCGTGAAGCCAAGCACAGGGGCCTGTGTGACCACACGAAGCTCCCAGCCACAGAGCGGGCCCAGCCTCAGCCCCAGCCCTGCCCTGGCTGCCCTGGCGGTGGCCTTGACTTCCCTGGGATTCTCAGCATTATCTCTACCCCTGCCCCCTTTAATGACAGAGACCAGGTGATAAACATGGCCACGTCCCTCCGCGAGGTGCCTCTCACAGAAGTCAGCGCACCAGCCAATTCCACCCATGTTAACTCCACCGAGTTTAGCCACAGCACTAATTAAAATCTCTCCCATAAAAGTTGTTATCTCCCAGATGCTCCGTAAATAGTAAATATGCCACTGAGGCCCCCATTAGGATGCGGCTGCGTGTGTGGGGCCGCTGTTGAGGGAGCAGCTCCAGAAGTGGGTTTAGTGCCGTGCTTGGTGTGGTGGGGAGCCCAGGGTCACCTGCACTGATTCAGTTCAAGGTGGGGCCACAGCATATCACAGGGCGAAGATGGAGCCTCACTCAAGTACCCGGTGCACGGAGGCTGCTCGGAGCCTCAGCACTGAGAGACTCAAGGCTCACACCCTGAATGGGTTAATATGCACAGCACCTGCACAGCAGGGGCCACGGAAGGGTGGGGGCCGATCAGACCTTCCAGAAAAGTCCAGAGCCAACCCACTGCTAAATCGTCTCATGCACCCAGCTCCTGCTCTTAGCCAATTGCTGGGCATCTACTATGTTCCCAGCTAAACAGTGAGCACATATTATCTCATTTAATTTTCAGAACCATCCGATAAGAACACCGATCCCTGTGCCCATCAGAAAACTGAGGCACAGAGATTGCACAGTTAGTGATGGAGCTGGGACTTAATCCCAGGTGTGTGCCCAGGGTGAGGCAGACTTACCTCAGCCCATCAGTAGCCCCCCCCCCCCACAGCTAATCCCGGGCAGAAGTACCCACTCCAGGGCAGCTGTACCCCATGGGGCCCACTACCCTCTCGGGGCAGGGGGTCTTGAGACCGCCACCTGTGACTTGAGATTCCAACACCCCCAGCTAGACAGAACACTTAAAAATAGCTGCTTCTATTTCATTTCCATCAACAACAAAACAATTAATTTCTCTGCGCAGAGATTGTTTCTGCAAAGAGCAATAAGGTGTCTCCCCCAGGAGGCGTCATTATCATGAAAGCATCAGTCTGGGGGTGGGATGGGATCGGGGGGCTTCTCCTCTGGATGGAGCCTCTGCCGGCCGCCCAGTCCTGGCCTGCTTTGCACACTCTTCTGTCCCTGCTCTCACCAGCCAGGGCGATGGCATCCCCGGCAAGGGCACCCCTCACAAGAGCCAGGTGGGGAAAGGCATGTCCCTGGGCACTCACGTATGGCACACACAGTTACGGCCTTGGGAAGCAGCCACTCACCATAAAATGCCAAGCGGCCCAGCTGTCCACAGCCGGTTCAAGCCGCCTGGCGGACTCGGTCAGGAATCCATAAACAGGCCGGGATGGAGGAAGGGGGGATGGTTAATGAGCCCTCCCATCCCACACCCAGGTGAGTGGAGACCAACACGTGCTTCCCAGGAGGAGGACAGGGGTGTCCCCTGAGCCAAGCCTCGGAAGGCAAGGGAGGAAGAGATCTCTGAATTAAAGGACCCTGGGAATCCCTTAGCATGTCACTCATGGCCCCCCTCCCCTGGATGGCTGCCTTTATCCACTCGATAAGCTGGCCCCGACTCTCCTCCTGCAGGCCACACCCTCAAGCAGCACGGTGGGTTGAACTTGGGACTGCCCGCTACCTACTTCTCCAGGGTCCCCTGAGACCCCGAGTCTGCCCACAGTGACCGTGCACTCACTGGCTGTAGGAGTGGGGACATTTTTCTGCATGACACCCAAAGACTCCAAAAGACCCTCACTTCAGAACCCCTTTACCAGGAGAACAAGAACAGGCTTGTGTTTGGGAGAAACAGACCCCTCTCCATGGCAGTGACAGATGTGGGACCCGGGGTCAGGGGCACAGTTTTGTGCCTGATGATCAGGCAGGAAGAAGGCTGATATCTGTGCATAAACGAGGTCTGTTTGTCAAATACAAGTACCTCGTAAATGAAATGGCAGGAGGCCAAAAACAACCGCGCCGCAGCGCTGCAGCCCCACGGACGCTCTGACGGATTTCCACATTTAAGTTACTGTGACTGCTCGCTCCAGGTTGAAAATCCACCAGCTTTCACAAGAGCAGACCCTGGGATAACACCCCCTAAGAGATTTCATCCAAACATTTAGAAAAATGCCTGAGATGTGACCTGGCCGGAAGAGGTCCCCAACCTGGCCATCTGGGAAGGCCGAGCATGGGCTTCTGGGGTTCTCTTTCCATGGGGCCTCCAAATATAGGGTCCCATCTGAAGGAAAAAGTAAAGGTGATCATGACCGCTTCGAGTGTGCACACCAATGCAAGCGTTCCCAGCTGAAATGGAGTGTTACAAGATCGCTGTTTCTGCATTAGACTCAGGTGGTCACAAAAGATACACTCCTTTTAATCAGAATAAAGAATAGAGAGGGTGATTTTCGGCTGGGCATGGTGGCTCATGCCTGTAATCCCAGCACTTTGAGACGCCAAGGCAGGTGGATCACTTGAGGTCAAGAGTTCGACACCAGCCTGGTCAACACAGTGAAACCCCATCTCTACTAAAAATACCAAAAATTAGCCGGATGTGGTGGTACGCATCTATAATCCCTGCTACTCAGGAGGCTGAGGCAGGAGAATTGCTTGCACCCGGGAGGCAGAGGTTGCAGTGAGCCGAGATGGCGCCCTTGCACTCCAGTCTGGGTGACAATAGCAAAACCCCATCTCAAAAAAACAAAAAAGAGTGATTTTCCTGCAGGAGTCAGCCATGATTGGAAGGGAAGAAACAGCTCATAAATACGGCCCGATGGCTAAGAGGCAATGCACTCACTATTAACATAGGTTATGGCATAATCAATACTGTCATTAACTTCATCTATAACTGAAGCTGATACAAACTGTAGCCCGGCAAGCTTTATAAATAAGGTGATCCTCAGAACTACAGCCCGAGAAAAAGCCCGAGCTGGAATTGCTGGCAGACATCGCCTGGCATTGCTGGGCGGACTTCCCTAGAGAAGCAGGCCCAGGCCCGGCTCCCTGAGCCTTCTCGCCAACAAGAGGTGGCCTTAGGTACATCATCCCAAAGCACGGGTCTCATCAGCATCCCAGAAATTGGCATAAGGAAAGCCTTCATAATGAAATGAAACCCACAACCCTGCAAGAAAATATTTCATTTTGTACATAATTAATAACTTATTCCCCTTTTTTCTTTATTACAGAAGAAAATAAGTTATTGATTTCAACCACAAAGACACTATCTGCATAACATAGCTGATTATGGGCTGTAACTGGTCCAGATGGAATTAATTTGCTTGAAATATATAATTTTCTTAAACAGGTAAAGATTTCATATCCAGTAATATTTCTAGTTGATTAGCAAAGCCCCTGATCTCATCACAACCGGCTTAGAAAAACACATCTTGAATCCCAAGTCCTGCGTGGTCAGAAATGAATTGCTGCTAAACCCAGTTCCGGGAGACAACCCGAGATGCTTTTTAGCCATTTGGAAAAGATACACGAGGGGGAAAAAGAGTCTCTCTCCTTCTCAACAGACACCTGAATCTCGCTCCCTCATCCTGCGTCTCGTGGCCTAATTATTTCAGAAGGCTAGTTTCCCAGGTCGGGCATATTCATTTTTAGCTTTCATCACCTCATTTCTCCTGCCTGCAGATCGCCGTGCATGTTGCAACGTGCAATTCTTGCTGGGACTTCGGGTCAAATGTGTGCCCTTTATTAGGAGCCTTCCTTCGTTCCCTTCCTCAAGATGAGGAAGAAGTTGAAGAGGATACTGCCAAGTAGCACCCCCTTTCTAGGTCAATCAGCCTCTCTGCCCAAGCTGCCACTGGCACTTAAAAACTCCCTACGATAAAGGTGCCGGTCCCTGGGCAAGAGGAACACGGGGACACACAGCTGTGGTCACATCTCGGTTCCTGAAAAAAATCTGGGGCAGATATGACATTGTGCTAAGGTTTCATAAAACTGGGTGTTTTAAGCATGTATGTGTTCATTGAGATATTCTATGATAGTAGAGAAGTTTAAAAATAACTTTGAAGAAAAGGTAGACAGATGAACAGTTGTTATTTTGATCAGACATGTAAGTGATTAGATTCATAGGACTCGCTCTACATCATAACGAAATGTAGGGATAATAATGTATTTATTGTACTTAAGAGTTGTAATGCACTTATGACTTAATTGTGCTTGCCTTGTATTAAAAGAGTTGGCTGTTTTCCATGGAGGACACTCCTGCCTCATGAGAACTGCTTAGACGCCACCTGGTACAGCTCACCTATTTATTAGCCGCGAGTAGCCCGGCCAGACAGCTGGAGTCCTCTGCCCTAAGTCCAGAAGCAGACAAGTTCAGTCTCCTGGCTCCTGGGGAATTTATCTTCACCTTGGATTACCTGTGACTTACTTTTCCTGCCCTGCTCTGAACCCTAAGAATTGATCCATTTTGTAAAACTGGAAACTTTAACTTTGGTTTTGCCAAATTGGAGACCGATCGGTGCACAGCAAGTCATATTACCTGTGCATTTCAGGGCTGAGGACCAGACCCCAATCAGAGAGGCAGCGAGGGAAGTATAGCCAGGTGGGCACTGGGGAGATGGTGTTGAACCCCATGCCTGGGATGGAACTTGGAGATCCTCCAGTCGACTTGCTGGTAGGTTCTCCTGGCCTGGTACCTACCCTGCACAGATGCCCATGACCACATCCTTCTAGATGTATCTAGACAGGGTGGAGCTCCTCCAGCAGAGTCAAGAGCGCACACAACCACTTTGCTAAGAAGAGCAAATTAAGACATTTTCCCAAGTGATGAGACCTTCCGTCGATGCTTAGAAAAAGCAATCTGTGTTGCCACGAGCCCCTCCGCGGCTTCGTCCTCAGCTGGGCTATTGGAGGAAACGGTGGTTCCTCTGCTCTGCACAGCTGCAGAGTAGGCATTTGCACACTAAATGAGGTGGTGGTGATATGTATTTATCTCAGTCCCAACGCTACTATACACATTCAGAGCGCCTCAATCTTTGGAGAACAAGAAAAAAAAGAGGGAGAACTTAATAGAAAGAGATCTTTTTATTAAAAAACCATGAATGCAACTGCATTCATTCAACCTTGGAAATGTTGTGATGGTTTTCAGCACAGCAATATATTTAGATGGGAATATGTCATTAATATAAACAGCAGAAAAGAAACTATTAAACTAACACAATTTAAAACTGAGCAAACCCGAGTGTTTGATTAAAGTTTTTATACATTCTGTACACTTGAGCAGGTAACATAGAACCTTAATATTTTTGTTGATTTTTAATTTGCTCAAGGTATGACATCTGAAATGTTAAAATTTCACTAATTTGTATTTGAAATTAGGAGGTAGATGTACCAGGAGGATTTTTAGCATGATTCTCTCAACTGTCTTTTGACTTCCTGGAGAAGTCTACAGCAGAACAGTAACTCAACTTAATGTCAGCCTGTGTGAGAGGCAATCTCCTCTCTCCGAGCTGTAATGCAGTACTCAATTTGCTGGCGTTGAGTTGAATGTAAATACATATGGTGAATATTAACTTTGAGGATCCGGCCTAATTCCATGTATGTTTTAATGCTTGCATATTTTTCTAGAAGGTTTTCAGATTTTAAAGAAATCCCGTTCCTTGGGTCATGAACTATGTGCTGTGCCTTCTTTAGTGGGTGGGTTCATTTTTTTTCATGACTGACAATGGGTGGAATGTCCTCCCCCAATAACACAAGACCCTGTTGTAGACTCCAGGGCACCTCCCCAACGGCTGGACGGGCCAGGCCTCTCCTGCTCTTCAGAAAATCCAGGTGCTCTTAAATTCTCATTTGTTCCTGATGGGGGCTTGTGCCCAGCACACACCGCCCCCTCCAGTGCTAGCTGGATTCGGGCACACAGTCTTCACTCATGCTTTCAAAACAATCTCCTGTTGGCTGGGTGCAGTGGCTCATACCTAGCACTTTGGGACGCCAAGGCGGATGGATCACTTGAGGTCAGGAGTTCGAGTCCAGCCTGACCAACATGGTGGAACCGTCTCTACTAAAAGTACAAAAATTAGCAGGGCATGGTGACAGGTGCCTGTAATCTCACCTACTCAGGAGGCTGAGGTAGGAGAATCGCTTGAACCTGGGAGGCAGAGGTTGCAATGAGCCAAAATCACACCATTTTACTCCAGCCTGGGCGACCAAACTGTCTCCTGCAGGTAGCTGACAGATATAGCAGCTGGTAGACTGGAGGGGAATATCAGAAACCTTTCTTCCAGAGCTGAAAACCCAGACTGAGTTCGTCCCCTCAGCAGACAGAAACTCACCAGGCCTTACGGAAATGACTTACTGTAATCTGACCATTCGAACGGCCAGAACACAGCAACTCATTGTGATTCTAATCACAGCCACTGGAATTCTGATATGCTGACACCCAGAATTATTACTCTGTCATTAAAAAAAAAAGAAGAAGTGAGAATGTTTTGAATATTTCCCCCTCTACATATGAGACAAAGACGACGCAGGGACCTATGGATACTGCAGCAGCCACGGGCACAGAAACGTTTCGAAGTCACCGAGGGAAGGGGTCATCTCTCTACTGGCATCCAGGAAAAGTTTTTTGTGGCCAGCTTCCTTCGGAGTGTGAATCACCACATAGGGCCTAATCCAAGTGAAATACCTTTAAGACTTCTCCTTCTTCAACTCCTAGAGATCTATCTTGTCTGCTGCAAGAAGCCTCATTTTCATGTTGGAACAGATGGGGCAAAATTGTCATTAACAGAAACTGACAACTCTAAAACTGAAATATAGATTTAGAAAGGAATCTAATGAATTAAATCAATGTTATTGCAGTGAAAGCCAAAGAAATTATTAGTGATTTGTAAAGTTACCCTGTATTTTAACCTCAGTATATTTTAGTCTGGGCCGTTTTAACATTCACAATACTTTTTCACTGTCATGGTTAATGTCTAACGGTGCAATGCACTCATCTTAATTTATCTTCCCCTCCTGATACAATGACTGCAGAATGGCCGAGACCCAGATCCGGACACACCCAGGCCTTCTCCAGAGCATGGAGAAGCCCCCCCCCATTTCAACTCCCCCAAACAGAGGTCTTGTCATGACCTTGAAGGGTCTCTTCAAAAATCTGTAAGAGCGGGTTCATGGTATTTTTTAAATTTTTTTATTTATTTTTCTAAGTGAGGAGAATCTGATTTTAAAAACAACCAGAAACTCGAAGGCTGTTTTAAGTAATAAATGGGAGGAAAAACATTTCCAGCTGTCCAATTGTTAGATGCTTTTCATGATCATATCCAACCAATTACAAAAACCAAACCCAGAACACCCCTGGCCTTCCTGCTGCTGAAACCCCCAGGGAGGGCAGAGCAGGAGCCTCCTGGCAGAGAGCAGGATGGGGTCGGAAGGTCTGGGGTCCCAGAGGACCGCCCTGGGCCTGCCAGATCTCCTGGGGGTTGCGGGTGGGGACTGGGTCTGTTCACCCAGTTGTCAAGGCGGGGCCCCCCCCAAAATCTATTCATTCAGCAAATACTGACGGGTACGCACTTTGTGCAGGGCAATCTTCCAGTCCTGGGGACACAGCAGTAACCGAGATGATCAATGTCTCAAGGCTAAGAGGCTTCCATTCTGATTGGGGCAGAGGCAGAAGATATACTATAATGCAAGTAAACAAGCAGTATGGTCTCAGTCCGTGATATGTGCCAGAAAGAAGATGAAATGAGGATGGAATGGGTAAGGGCTTGGAGCTGTAGGTCAGGGAGACTTCCTGGAGGAGGAGGCATTTCAGCAGAGACCTGAATGATGCGAAGGAATCGGCCATGTGAAGGTGTGGAGGGGAAAGCTTTCTGGCAGAGGGGGGGAACAAGTGAAAAGTCCCTGGGGCACAAAGGAGCATGTTGAATTTGGAGAACAGCGAAAAGTCAATGTGCCTGGAGCTCGAGGAGGAACAGGAAAGGACTGGAGATGAGGGAGACACACTCACAGGGCCTGACTGCACAGGACGCGGAGGCCAGGGTAAGGACGCAGACAGCTCCACGGCCTTCCCCCTGCTCTAGAATCCACCATCTCCAGATGGAAGCGGAGTGACCCACCTTGGAGGCCTCTCATGACTGGGTCCAGAAAGGGGAAGGCCCATTGCTCAGACAGAGCCATGTCCTGGGAATTCTCAGCCTCACCCGACTTTTCACCTTGCTTTCCCTTCTCATCTGCCGGAACTGCTAAAACCAGCACCCGAAATCTGGCCTCCTTATCCGGGCATTTGAGACCTTGACACAAAACCTAGGCCATTTCTATCAGCCCCGTGTTGCTCCGTAAACTCCATGCCAGACAGACAACCTACCCAAACCCGCTCCATTTCCATCTTCCCCCTCCGCTGCCTTCCCACCATCCCTTCATCTGTCCTCACGGCCCCGCATCTACTCATTCTTCAAGGATAGCTCAGATTCCCCCCTTCCCCGGCTCATGAGATCTTCCCCCGACTCTGCTACAGGCAAATCCGGGGCCCCCCCCACACTGTGCGCACAGGCGGCCTCCACTCTGGTCTCTTTCCCTCCACCTTGACCAGCGATTGCAGACGGCTCCGAGTGCAGGCTCTCTGGGTGAGTTACTCAAGCCACAAATCCAGAGCTCCTTCTGCTCTCCCCTTCCCCCTACTCCTCCCTCACAGGCCTGCGCCAGCAAGTCCGGGGGGGGTGCTAGCTCCTGGGGGCACCTTGAATCCACCTGCCCTGTGTCCACTCAAGCCTCAGCCACCACTATCCCTGAGCGGGGCTGGCTCCCAAAATCTTTCCATCCACAGCAGCCGGAGGGATTGGTTCGTTTATTTATTATTCTCTTTTGTCAGAGCTGGGGTCTGGCTCAGTCACCCAGGCTGTAGTGCAGTGGTGCGATCCCAGCTCCCTGCAGCCTCCAGCTCGCAGGCTCAAGCCAACCCCCGCCTCAGTCTCCCAAGTAGCTGGGACTACAGGAGTGCAGCGCCACGGTTGATCAATTTTTACATCTTTTTATAGAGATGGGGTCTCACTGTGTTGCCCAGCTGCTCTTGGAGTCCTGAGCTCAAGCGATCCTCCTGCTTCTGCCTCCTGAAGCACTAGAATCACAGGCGTGAGCCTCCGAGACAGCTGGGATTTACTTTTAACACAACCCAAATTGTGTCACTCTTTTCTGAGCCCCTTCAGTGGCTCTGCATTGCCTGAGGAGCAGGGTGCAGACGGCCCTGTCTGGCCTTGCAGAGCCTCGTGACCCGTGTGCATCTCCTCCTCCTTCTGCCACAGCCTCCCCCTACCCCACACTCCAGGTGCCCCGGGATCCTTGTGCTCCTTCGACCTGCCTGGTTCCTCCCTGCCACAGGGCCTTTGCATTTGCCATTTCCTCCATCCAGGCACTCTCCCCCTCCCCAGCTCCCTGCTCTCCTCATTCAAGCTGCTGCTCTCATATCACCACTGCAAAGAGACCTTCCTGCCCCCCTCAGCTGCAGGAGGCCCTCCCCACACCCACAGCACCTCACTATGCTGCCTATTTTATTACTTTCATCCCCCATTCGCCACTCCGCTAAATGAGGGTATCTCTTTGCTGTTTCTGGCATACCTCTCTGCACCCTGGCCTCCACCGTGCACTCTAGGGGAACGATGATTTTTGTCAGATTTGTTTCACTCTGCATACTGAGCCCCTCCCTTAGTGCCTAGCATACAGTAGGAGCTTACTAAACAGCTGTGAGGTGGGCGATGGCTGCCCCACAGCCTTCTTTCAGGCTTGATTTCTAGGGGAGGGCTCTACTAGACTGTCTCTCCCTGCCTACTTTTTTTTTTTTCTTTGAGAAGTAGTCTCACTGTCGCTCAGGCTGGAGTGCAGTGGTGCGATCTCGGCTCACTGCAACCTCTGCCTGCCGGGTTCAAGCGATTCTCCTGCCTCGGCCTCCCGAGTAACTGGTATTACAGGTACCCACCACCATGCCTGGCTAATTTTTGTATTTTTAGTAGAGACAGGATTTCACCTTGTTGGCCAGGCTGGTCTCGAACTCCTGACCTCACGTGATCCACCCGCCTCGGCCTCCCAAAGTGCCAGGATTACAGACGTGAGCCACCACGCCCGGCTGACTTTCTCCCCTTTAAAGCACTTTGTAAGCTGTGATGATTAACTTGCCTTTTTGTGACACTGAGTGTCTTCACCTCCAGCTACTGAAATCCCAAGGTCAGGTTCACATCTGTTGGTGCCTCCAGGACCTTGAGCCCAGTTCAGAGCCTGGCCCAGAGAAGGTGCTCAGTAAACATCTGGAGATGAAGTCCAAGTCATCCTGTTTTTTCTGAGTGACCTTGAGTGGCCTTGGGTGACTCCCTCGTCGGGTGTCTGCAGACCCAGCCCGCAGAGCCTCTGCGTGTTGAAGGCGCCCAGCACTTAAAGGGATACAGGCCCTTACCTCTGTCGTCAGCTCCTTTTGCTACAGAGCGATCAGCTCAGAGGCCAGGATGGCAGCTCAGACGGGGGAGGAAAGGAACAGAGACCTGTGGGCTGGTCCTCAGTGAGGCCTGGCCCGGGAGGGGCCCCAGCAGATCGTGAGAGCTGTGCACCTTGCCAGGATGGAGACACTCAGCAAACGCCCACCTGAGCACATCTGCAGAGCCTCCTCTCAGGGTAGTGAGGCAGCCGGCTGGGACACCCCTGCATCAGGCGCCCTGATTTAAAACATCTGTTGATCCACATAAGAACTATACACAGAAGAGGCTCTCCGGGAGCACTGATGCTTCAAAGGCCTCAAAAATTAAAATTGCTGTCACGACCTCCACACTTCCCAGTCCAGGCCTTTTGTCTGGGTCTCCCTACGTGGCCACCAGGGTGGCTAATGCCCTCCAGCCACATGCTCGGCTTTGCTGGCCGGACAATGGCCTCTGAATAGGCTCATCCAGAGTGCCCTTCTGAGCGACAGAACCCAGTGCAGCGGCCGAGGCTCTAACAAATGAAGCGGCAGGCTCCAGGGTCTGGGGCAGACTTTGCTTATTGACCAGGTCTGAGCTGCGTGGGCACGCAAAGGGGAGGGAATGCACAGCTCGGGTCCCTCCACCTCCCTTGTTAAATATGGAGCCACAGGCCTTACCTAACTAGCCCGACCCTGCTGCTGCAAGGAAAAGGGAAAGTGACAGGGAAGACAGAACATGACCTCCAAGCATGTGGTCGGTCCCTGACTCCTAAGCCCTGTCCTGCCTCTTGTCCAGACTGGACACTTCCAAAGGGCTGGATATGCAGTCCTGGACCCATGCCAGCCTCTAAAGCTGCCTCCTTCTTGAAGACAGTGAATCCAGCCCAAAGGTCCACCCAGCTCCCTGGGGTGAAGGGAGAGAATGAAGGGGCTGCCCCGTGAAACCCAGGAGACCTGCTCTGCATCCCAGGCTCTCTCTTGACATGCTGTGCATTCCTCGGTAAGTCACTGCACCTCTCTGAGCCAGTTCCTCCTCTGCGAAATGGGGGTGGTGACAGCTATACCTAACCTCACAGATTACAAGGTGGCTTTAAAGAGGTCTGGCTCATGAAGTGCTTTAGAAGTGAAGTGGTCCCCATGGGCCACCCTTACTGTCATCTGGGCATCGTGGTCTTCACAGGTGCACCCTCAGCACCAGCTGTGGTAGGCACTGGGCTAGGTACTAAGCACGTGTTTTGTCATTTTTATGTCTCTGCGTGGTAGGTTTCATCCTCACCTTACAAGGGACGGACTTGGAGCACTGCACGCCTGGCCCACGCGACTTCTGTAAATCCACCAGCGGCCTCCATTGTCAGTTCCCTTCAAGAAACCGATATTGAGGGCAGGCCCGGGGGCCTATGCCTGTAATCCCAGCACTTTGAGGGGCTGAGGCAGGAGGATTCCTTGAGGCCAGGAGCTCGAAACCAGCCTGGGCAACATAGGGAGATCCTGTCTGTCTCTTACAAAAAAATTTAAAAATTTAGCCAGCATGGCGGCACATACCTGTAGTCCCAGTTACTCAGGAGGCTGACATGGGAGAATCACTTGAGCCCAGGAGGTTGAGGCTTTAGTGAGATATGATTGTGCCACGGCACTCCAGCTGGGGTGACAGAGTAAGACTCTGCCTAGGGAAGGGAAGGGAAAGTAGAGGAAAGCGGGAGAGAAGGGAAAGGGAAAGGGAAAGGAGGAGGGAGGGAGGGGGGAGGGGGAGGGGGAGGGGAGGGGAGGGGGGGAGGGGGAGGGGGAGGGGAGGGGAGGGGAGGGGGGAGGGGAGGGGGAGGGGAGGGGAGGGGAGGGGGGAGGGGAGGGGGAGGGGGAGGGTAGGGGAGGGGGGAGGGGAGGGTAGGGGAGGGGGAGGGGAGGGGGAAGGGAGGAGGAGGGGGAGGGGAGGGGGAGGGGAGGAGAGGGGAGGGGGAGGAGAGGGGGAGGGGGAGGGGGAGGAGAGGGGAAGCAAAGACGGGAGGGGGAGGGGAGAGGAGGGGGGAACTGTATTGAGTCCATTGTGAACAAAAACTTGCTGTGTATGTTCAGGCGATGTTGGGAGGTCCCTTTCTCCAGGGCAAACCAAGTTCTCATTCCACAGATATTAATGGAAGGACTGCCCCAGCTAACAGGTAGGTAACAGGTAACAGAGTTTGTGTTTCCACACTTTTTATAACCCCAACCACTGGCACCTAAAAGGGACAAGCACTCAAGAGAATGCTGTCCCCACCAGGACCTGGGCCCTCCAGTGCTCCCACCCCCAGCCCGCACTGGTGATGGACAGCCTCTCTCCCCTGGGGAAATCTGTATCTGTCCTGTTGACACACGTGAGAGTGAGCAGTGACCGTCCCTGTAGGACTGGGGTTGGGGTGTTGGAGATGGAGTCTCATTCCATCACAGGCACCCCCAACAGCAGCATTGGCATTTCTTTTTTTTTTTTTTTTCTTTTTGCCATTTTTTAGTTTTCCAAAAATGTTTGAAGCACCGGCATTTCTTTAAAACCTGTGACTGACCACACCTTTGACTTCGGTTCAACTATCTTCCTTTAGGACTTTTTTTTTTTTTTTGAGACAGAGTCTCACTCTGTCGCCCAGGCTGGAGGGCAGTGGCACGATCTCAGCTCACTGCAGCCTCCGCTTGTCTCAAACTCCTGAGCCCAAGTGATCCACCCGCCTCAGTCTCCCAAAGTGTTGGGATTACAGGCGTGAGCCATCACGCCCAACCCTTCAGGACATTTCTGCAGCGTCTGTAATCTCACCACCATTGGGAACAGAGCTTGCTGTGTCCTTGTTTTCCCTTATGAGGGACCTTCTTGGATTTCACTCAGGCTAGAAGACTAGGGGGAAACTGTCCCTCTTCCCAAGGGTAGGCATTCTTTACCTGGACAATGGCTCAATGTTGTTACATTGTTTTCCTTTTTCGTCTTGGCTGCCAGGAAGCTCAGAAAGAGCATTGACCTTTAATCCAGGGTTCCCTCTCTCAATTTCATCTTTTGCTTCTAGCCATCTTATTATACCTGTATCACATGTGTATCAAAAATGCTGGCAGTAGGAAAACTACATATTTCTGATAAATATACAAAGAAAGACCCTTCGAGAAGCCCCTTCCTGTGCCCTGAAGCCACCACATTGCCACCTTGTCACTCCAGAGAACCCGTTATATCCTCCATTCAGCAATCCTGTCTTGCTCAAGCTGAGTCTCCCCGTCCTCGGCAGAGACCTGGGTTTATGCCTCGAACATCGTGCCTGGCGGCACACAGGTATCAGAAAATCATGTTTAAGTGCAGAGCGAGAGCAAATTTTCTTCTAGGATGGCAGGGTTCAGCCTGCTGCGTGGCCGTGACTGTTCCTCTAAAACATGCTTCACAAGGTGATAGACTGCCCTGCCTCGGGTTCAAAAAAATGAAGCAAATTTCACTTAACTAATTTAGTCACATACGACAATAAATCCCAGAAATATGTCTTATGTATATTGTGCATTACCTCTTGCAGACAAATACAAAAACATGGTCAACATCTGCAATAAAATTATCATAGAAATGCCATCTCAAATCTTATTTTCTTTTTTCCAATGTGCATTTCACAAATAACTTGTATTAAAATTATGTTTTACAGAGTAGAAATAGACAACAAATACCCCTGGTAATTTAAATAGACATTTGCATAACATGACTAGAACACTTTAGAAGAATGCACAGCATCGGAAAATATGAGTTCAAAAACACTTAAATACAAGTGATTTTAATAAGTCTAATATGAAAAATGCCTTTTAGCTGTATTAATTAGTGAATTAAAATGTGTTGATCTTGGAATATTTTCCAGCTAACAGGTTTGGGGATTTGTGGAGGTTTTTTTTTTTTTTCTTTCTGTTTGTGAGAGTGTTTGCCATTCATTAAACACCACCACGGTGCTGTCTTGGAAGTGTCTCTGCAGGTGTCTGAAGAAGACTGTGAAACCATGCTCAGGCCTAAGGCCAGAGAAATACAATTCCACGAGGGGACAGTGGGTGGAATGTCCAGACTCCAGAGATCCTGGGCTAGACCCACTTAGAGGCACAGGGCCTGGACTTCCCAGCCTTGGTGGGGGAGGGGAAAGGTATTGCATCCCCTAGAGTCCCAGATTCGGTCCCCTCCACATTCTGCCTGGCTCTGATGCTGAAGGTGTTATGGAACCGGTTTTCCCCCGCTGCATGCCCTGGAAGGATTTGCCCAAGTATAAGAGTTAGCTGGTATATGTGGGCCCTGTGGACGGATAGCACTATAATGACTTATGCTGTAAAACCCAATTTCCTGCCAGGCATCTTCGTGCATTGTTTTTATATTTTTTTGTCTTTATTTTTTATTAAAAACTTTTTTGGAGCTAGGTGTGGTGGCTCACACCTGTAATCCCAGCACTTTGGGAGGCTGAGGCGGGTGGATCACCTGAGATCAGGAGTTTGAGACCAGCCTGGCCAACATAGTGAAACGCTGTCTGTACTAAAAAATAGAAAAATTAGCCGGGTGTGGTAGCATGCACCTGTAGTCCCAGCTACTCAGGAGGCTGAGGCAGGAGAATGGCTTGAACCTGGAAGGCAGAGGTTGCAGTGAACCAAGATTATGCCACTGCACTCCAGCCTGGGAGACAGAGTGAGACTCTGTCTCAAAAAAAATAAATAAATAAAATTTTGAGACAGGGTCTCTCTCTGTTCTGCAGGCTGGAATACAGTGGCACAATCACAGCCCAATGCAGCCTTGAACTCCTGGGCTCAAGCGATCCTCCCACCTCAGCCACCTGAGTAGCTGGGACCATAGGCATGCATCACCATGCCTGCCTACATTTTTTAATTTTTTTAAAAGGGTCTCACTATGTTGATCAGTCTGGTCTTGAACTCTTGGCCTCAACCCTTGATCCTCCTGCCTGGGCCTCCCACAGCACTGGGATTATAGGCAGGAGCCTCTGCCCCCAGCCTTTGTGCACTGTTTTTATAATTCTTTTCCTTTTCTCTTTCCTGGGCTGTCCCCCGGCTTGGTACAGCAGGTCAGCTCTCAGCAGGTCCTGGGGAAGCACATGGCCTTATGGCCACAAAGGGCCAACACAGCTGAGGAGCACTACAGCCAGGCCAAGCGAACATGGCTTTCTCCCACCGAGGGGAGAAAACACCCTGCCACTTGGGGATTTGGGCTCAGCGCAGTGATGGCTCATCAAAAGCGAGGAAGATGCATATTTATATTTCTGCAATTTAGTTGGAATACGCTTCTGAGAACCTGCAGCAGAGGGCGCCTTCGATGCACAGCTTCTGAGTTGTTAAAATTTTCATTCTAGGTCCCCAGGAAACAGTGCATTAAAACACATCGCTGCTTCCTCACCTCATCAAAACTCCCCCGCTTGGTACTCTCCTGCCCCAAGAATTGGCTGGGAAATGAGAGGAAGGGAGCCCGGGGGCATGGTCTGTGAAGGAGAGGGGTCAATCATGCAGGTGCCAGGTCAGATGGCCTCAATCCAGCCACGATGCTCCGCAGCCACCTACCCTGCAAAAGATGCCCTCAGCTGCTCCCCTCTTCTTTAAAAGGTTTCTCCAGCTACTCAAGCAGGTGTGAAGGAAATCACAGACTGCCAAGGTCAGACTTGGAGATTCAACCCTGCCATTTAGCAAATGGAGACACTGAGACCCAGCGGGGGAAGAGACTCGCCCAGAGTTGCTTAGTGACGAGAAAACAAGTCCCCTAATGCCAGGTCAGGGTCCTTGCATAATGGCTGAGCTGCCTTCCAGAGAGGTGCCCCACTTTTAAGACAAATCTTTTTTTAGAGACAGAGCCTCATTCTGTTTCTCAGGGTAGAGTGTAGTGGTACAATCATGGCTCACTGCAGCCTCAGCTTTCTGAGCTCAAGCGATCCTCCCATCTCAGCCTCTTGAGTAGCTGGAACTACAGGTGTGCGCCACTATTCTTGGCTAATATTTAAATTTTTTGTAGAGATGGGGTCTCACTATGTTGCTCAGGCTGGTCTCTAACTCCTGGCCTTAAGTAATCTGTCTGCCTCAGCCTCCCAAAGTGCTGGGATTACAGGCATGAGCCACTGCACCTGGCCAAAACAACATTTTAATTTTAGAATAGTTTTAGAAGTAGAGAAAAGTTGTGAAGATAGTAGAGTTCCCATGTTGTTAGGATTTTACATTGCTATGGTACGTCTGCCACAAATCAGGTGCCCACGTTCCTTACCTCATTATGAACTGAAGTCCACACTTTATTCGGATTTCCCTGGTTTGTACCTAATGTCCTGTTTCTGTTCTTTGACCCCATCTAGGACACCACATGGCTTTTAGTCCTCACTTCTCCTTAAGATCTTCTAGTATGCAACTGTTTCTCCTACTTGCCTTGTTTTTAATGCCCTTGACAGATCTGAGGAATATGGGTCAGATATTTTGTAAAATGTCCCTCAAGTTGGGGCTGTCTGTGGTTAGACTGAGCTGATGGGTTCTTGGGAGAAAGGCCACAGAGTAAAAGCACTGTCCTCCCCACATCCCAGTCTCAGGAGGACTCGCCCCGACCTTCCTCACCTGGCTGAGGTCGGCTTTCTCCATAGTCAAGCTCCTCTTTCTCAACTCCGTTTCCATAGTGTACAACCAGGAAGGGAGTCACTGCATGCAGCCCACACTTAAGAGCTGGGATGATCTACGTCAATTACACAGAATTCTTCTGCACAGGATGTGTCTATTCTCACCCACCTATTTATTTATTCAACTACTTAGCTCTATCAGTATGGATTCATAGATATATATTTTGTACTTTTTTTTTTTTGAGACGGAGTTTCACTCTGTCGCCCAGGCTGGAGTGCAGTGGCACAATCTCGGCTCATGAGATTCAAGCGATCCTCCTGCCTCAGCCTTCTGAGTAGCTGGGATTACAGGCATGCACCACCACACCTGGCTAATTTTTTGTATTTTTAATAGAGACAGGGTTTCACCATGTTGGCCAGGCTGGTCTCAAACCCCTGACCTCAGGTGATCCACCCAACTCGGCCTCCCAAAGTGCTGGGATTACAGGTGTGAGCCACCGCACCCAGCCTGTACTTTGGGTTCTAATTCAATACTACATTTTTTGTTACTCAGATTGTTCTGATTTTGGCTACTGGGGGCTCTTTCATTTGATTCCTACATCCCTTTGACATGCCCCACTGTTGCACGTGTGTGCGTGTGTGTGTGCATGTTGGTGTCTATGTAGGTGTGTCTATGTATGTATTTGTGTCTATGTGTATGTCTATATGTGTATGTGTATGTCTGTGTGTATATGTATGTTTATGTATATGTGTATTTGTGTATGTATGTATATGTGTGTATGTTTATGTGTATGTATGTTTATGTGTATGTATATTTGTGTATATGTGTATGTGTGTATATGTGTGTATGTGTATTTGTGTATATGTGTGTGTATGTGTGTATATGTGTGTGTATTTGTGTATACGTGTATGTGTATTTGTGTATATGTGTATTTCTGTGTATGTGTATATTTATGTGTGTATGTGTATTTGTGTATATGTGTGTATGTTTGTGTATGTGTATTTGTGTATATGTGTATGTGTATGTATATGTGTTTGTTTACATGTGTGTATGTGTATTTGCGTATATGTGTATATGTATGTATATTTGTGTATATGTATGTTTATGTGTGTGTGTGCATTTGTGTATATGTGTACATGTGTGTACGTCTATGTGTGCCTATGTGTGTATGTTTATGTGTGTGCCTATGTGTGTATGTTTATGTGTATGTGTGTTTGTGTATGTGTGTGTGTGTGTGTGTGCATTCTCTATTTTTGGCACCACAATATGTTTCAAGCTCATCTGACACTTCCCGTCCCAATCCTAGAATCAGCTGTTTCTCCAAGGAATTCTGGCTCCTGGCTTTGAGAATGGTAGAAACAAAGACCCAGGTGGTAGGTGTTATTACCGGGGGTGTCATTGTTTCTAGGCCCTCTCGGCAGACAGAGCCAGGAAGTGGATGTGTGTATAACCCATGTATATACACCTATCTGAAATATCCCTATGTGCATCCATCTGTATCTATCTTAGGCCAAACAGAAGTGCACACCAATGTCCCGAATTCCTCTCCAACACTGTGGGTTGTTCTGACCTACCCTTGCTCCTCTGCAAGATGTCCGTTTTTCAGGTGAAGAGAGCAAGGTCCTGAGGTGGATGTCACTGGCTCAGGGTCACGCCTCCGTGCCTGTCCTGGCCTCCACCAAAAATGTAACTGCCCTTGGCCAATGGCCGGTCATTTAGATCAGCAGGTGGGGACCGTGTTTGCCATGGAAGGAGGGTCCTGCTCTGGGAGCAAGAGGGCCAGGCCTCCAAAAATTTACACAGGAACGGCTGAAAGCTGGCCGGTCAAGTCCAGCCCCGGCGGCACGCATATATACATTGTTCCATCTCGCTAACCAACCGGCGCAGGAAATGTGACCTAGGAAAGCCATCATAGCCGACGCTGGCCCCTCCCTCCCCACATCTCTCAGATCTCAGCACCTGCAGTTTCCCAAAGCCGGAGGCAGAGGTTCCACGCCTCTGTCCCTGAGAACCTCTCCAGGATCTTGGAAGTCCCTGGCCTTCAAAGCCAGAAGGGCCAGGTAACTAACATCTTCGGGGTAGCCCTCACCCAGGAACTGGCAGCGTTCGTGCCAGATTTCTTCTCTTCCTGGGGGAACACCCCATGGAAGGTGCTATGGCGCCTCCTCACAGCCCCACTGGAAGGGAGCTTAGTGCATGCTGGTGCCTGTGTGTCCTGTGCCAGGCTTGGTGGCTTTCTCCTCTCTTCTCACTTCCCCTCCCCACCACGCTCACTGTGGTTGCCTCCCAAATAAATGACTCGCACGGCATCCTTGTCTTGAGGTCGGCTTCTGGAGGACCCAAACCAAGACATCAACGCGCACACCATTCTTTTCTTATTTTCTGTCCAGGAATCCCAGGCTGCCTCGGCCCATACTGAGCATGAAGCCACAGAGGGGGGCCGTCGGCAGGTGGAAAGTGGCTGTCAGGGCCCAGACTCAGGAGCTCAGGCGTCCAGAGGGACAGATGGGGTGGAGTCACATGTCCAGAGGGCAGAGAGTGTTGCAGCCACCATACGGCAGCTAGCTGACATCAGAGATGCACTGAGAGTGTCATCTGGCCAGGTGAGGCCCTAGACAGGAAGAAGACACCCAGCTTAGTCCTGAGGGCCATTTTAAAGCCATCCTTCCCTGTCGTGCAGTGGGAAAGGAGCTCCATTAGTCAGCTGTAGGTGGATGAACCGATGAGAGGTGCCAGGGGATTCTGGCATCTGAGCTCGCCACCTGCACAGAGACTTCGTGAGTCTCCAGAAAGGCTCCATCAGTCAGAGGGACGCGCCTGTGTCCCATGAAGGGCGGCAGTCGACAGTCGACTGATAGATCTAGGTGCGCCCATATGGAGCTGTGCGCTGGCAGTGTCCCCGCCCTGCGGAAGATTAACAGCGTTTGTCAGAGAGCTTCCCCGAGGGCCTGCAGAAACGCAGCCTCTGACTCATCCACACCTCTGCCACCTTGCCTGTCAGGGGCCACCAGCTGCACAGCCCTGTGCTCCTGGCTGCAGGGGCCCTTCGCTGCCTGGGCTGACCCGCTGGGCTCATGGGAGCCTGGGGAGGGCTCACTCCTTTTAATTTTGTCCAGAAAGTCAATGCACACACACACACACATATGTACACACACGCGCGCACAGACGCATATGCAGTTACATGCCAACTCTGGCACATGCTAAAAATTCCCTTCTGCTTTTCAATACAACATCTTTTTCCCCCACAAGTTCAACCTGCACGCACTCTGGCCCCACACAAGCCCCCAAACCCCGTGTGCCCTCCAGGGTGAGGTGGGGGAGGGCTGGCATCCGTGTTGGTCCCAGGGTTCGCCAGGAAGCAGCTCAGGGCTCATGTGCCATTCTGCGTTGACTTTAGAAAGATTCCGAGGTGTCCTGATTACACTCCGTCCTTGTGAACTGGATTAGAGGGCCCTTAACAGATAATGCCCAGAGTTCTCCCTGCTTGTCGGACATTGAGCAATTATGAGTGAGGTCTTAAGAGATAAGTGAAACAGCGATGCCTCAGCCAGGAGCTCAAAAGGTGGCTCCAGAGAGGCTTGGAAAACAATCCCAGGGCAGGCGGGGAGCGATCTCCTCAGCTTCGGACGCTGAACTATGAGCCTCTCAGTGAAATCTTTTCATATCGGGATAAGACCTGGGTAGCTCTTAATCCCTTAATTCTACCATTTGGCCATGAGCTGGAATTGGATTTGGAACCTGAGGGAGGGATAAGGGAAAAAGCAACAGAGGAATGCAGAACTCTTCAGACTTGGACCCGTTTTCTTTTTCCCTCCCTGACCTGGCCAGTGATCACGTCTGTGGGGCAGGTAGGATGGGGGGCGCCTGGTCTCCCCCTCCACTGAGAGGTGTCCAGACTGGGGCTGTCAGGCCTTTAGACATCCTGGTGGCCACAGACCAGAGGGCCAGAACCAAGCTGGAGGAATAGAGGGGTCTTTTAGCAAGAGAACCCCTTGTCTGTGAGGTGCAAGGCAGTAGGATACTTCAGCCCCACCATTCCCCCAAAAAGTAAGAACCATAACAATCACTCTTATAATGGGCCTCCTTCTCCCTGTGCGAAGTGTTCCTAGAAGCATCTCTGGAGAACCAATAACCAAGCAAAGTGAAAAGTATGTCCTAATCATGCCACCTTGGTCTGGGAAGTCCCCTGCACCCTCCACCCTGACCCCTGCCCCTCCTCTCAAACACAATTCCTCAAGGCAGCCCACCCCACTGCCTGAAGCTGCAGGAGCTTGCCCTGGATGAGGCGGGGCCAAGGGGTCTCTTTAGAAAAGAGGAATCAAGGCCAGGTGCGGTGGGTCATGCCTGTAATCCCAGCACTTTGGGAGGCCAAAGCAGTCAGATCATGAGGTCAGGAGTTTGAGACCAGCCTGACCAACATAATGAAACCCCGTCTCTACCAAAAATACAAAAAATTAGCCAGGCCTGGTGGTGAATGCCTGTAATCTCAGCTACTGGGGGAGACTGAGGGAGGAGAATTGCTTAAACCCGGGAGGCAGAGATTGCAGTGAGCCGAGATTGTGCCACTGCAGTCCAGCCTGGATGACAGAGTGAGACTCTGTCTCAAAAAAAAAAAAAAAAAAAAAAAAAAAAAAAAGGAAAGAAAAGAGGAAACAAGGAGGGGCAGGTGGAGGGAGTAGGGATGGTGGGGCAGAGGTCTCCACAGGGAGGCCATGACCCCTAATGAGTGCCCCAAGCGCAGGCCAGAACCCATATCAGAGCCTCAAGAAAAGCATCTGAGGCTGGGCATCATTCATTCATTTACTCAGCAGGCCCATATGGAGGCTTGCTCTGCACAACGCCCTCAAATCTGTGCTGGAGCCAGAGGGGAGGGGAAAAGCTTCAGTTCCTACCTCCAAGGAGCCCACAAAACAGAGAGGGAAGGGAGCTGGGAAGTGTCAGTTACAAAGCAGCCTGACGGTGCTATACAAAGGAAGGCCCTCGGGCCACAGGCGCACAGAGAGGGCAGGTGCCTTCCCAGATGTGAGGGCAGTCATGAAAGGCTTCCAGATGGAAGCGGCTTGGAGCTTGGTAGGAGCTGCCAGGAGAAAAAGTCATCCCATTCTCAGTCTTGGGTCTTTCCCCTTCTCCAGGAGCTCTGCAGTAAGGCAGTTAAAGAAGAGACCTGGAAAGGGAAAGGAGTAAGAACCTGTCCCTTTGTTCCCCATTAAAGATTCTTCTTTTGCCTAAGATGTATTAAATCAGAGGCTTGAAAGGGAGTATGCTGAGATAGCCCAGCATAGAGCCCTCCTGCCCCACAGGAGGGCTCCAGGAGGTGCATGGATGAATGAATGAATGGATGGATGGATGAATGGATGGGGGATGGATAGCTGAATGGATTAATGGATTGATGGGGGATGAATGTATGAGTGGATGGATGGATGGATGAGTGGGTGGATGAATGGGTGGATGGATGGATGGACGGGTGGGTGGTTGGATGGATGGATGAATGGATAGGTGGATAGGTGGGTGGGTGGATGGAAAAATGCATGGATGAATGGATTGATGGGGATGGGTGGACTGGATGAGAGGATGGTTGAATAGATAGATGGATGGATGAGTGGATGGATGGATGGATTAATGGATGGATGGATGGATGGGTGGATGGATGGATGGATGGGTGGTTGATGGATGGATGATGGATGGAAGAATGGATGGGCCAGCTGGTAGATGGATGGGGAGATAGATGAATGGCTGGATGGATGGGTGGATGGATGGATGAATTGATGGACAGATGGATGGATGATGGATGAATGGATGGATGACTGGATGATGGATGAATGAGAGGATGATGGGTAGGTGGGTAGATGAATGGGTAGGTAGATGGACAGATGAATTGATGGATAGATGGATGGATGATGGATGAATGGATGGATGACTAGATGATGGATGAATGAGAGGATGATGGGTGGGTGTTGGGTAGATGGATGTGTGGGTAAATGGGTGGGTGGGTAGATGGATGGGTGGGTGGGTAAATGGGTGGGTGGGTAGATGGGTGGCTGGGTAGATGGGTAGGTGGATAGATGGGTGGTTGGGTAGATGGATGGGTGGGTGGATAGATGGGTGGTTGGGTAGATGGATGGGTGGGTAGATGGGTGGGTGGATAGATGGGTGGTTGGGTAGATGGATGGGTGGGTAGATGGGTGGGTGGGTAGATGAGTGGGTAGGTAGATGGGTGGGTGGATAGATGGGTGATTGGGTAGATGGATGGGTGGGTAGATGGGTGGGTGGATGGAAAATCCATGGATGAATGGATTGATGGGGGATGGGTGGACTGGATGAATGGATGGTTGAATGGATAGATGGATGGATGGATGGATGGATGGATTAATGGATTAATGGATGGATGGATGGATGGATGGGTGGGTGGATGGATGGATGAATGGATGGATGGGTGGTTGATGGATGGATGGGTAGACGGATGGATGATGGATGGAAGGATGGATGGGCCAACCGGTAGATGGATGGGGAGATAGATGAATGGCTGAATGGATGGATGGATGGATGGATGAATTGATGGACAGATGGATGGATGATGGATGAATGGATGGATGACTAGATGGTGGATGAATGAGAGGATGATGGGTGGGTGTTGGGTAGATGGATGGGTGGGTAGATGGATGGGTGGGTAGATGGATGGATGAATTGGTGGATGGGTCCATGGATAGATGGACTCATGGATGGATGGCCTGAGGAGGGACCGCCACACAGGCCGGCAGGGCACAACACAATGACTCCATAGGGTAGATGAGGAAACAGCAGCCAGACTGCAAAAGAAAGGCAAGGGAGACCGAGGGACACCACCATCGACTGCCACTGCCACATGCCGAATGGTCCCTAACAGGTGTTTGGTAAATGAATTTTCTTTTTAAAAAAGAAATAAAATTATTATTCAAGCTGTACTCTTTCAGTTTCAAATGACCATATCCTGATTTAAACTAACTTAAGAATAAAAGTATGGGAGACGGAGAGGTTCAGCTTTCTGAAGAACACAGGGGGAGACTGGGCACAGTGGCTTGCTCCTGTAATCCCAGCACTTTGAAAGGCTGATGTGGGAGGATTGCTTGGGCCAGGGAGTTTGAGTTTACAGTGAGCTGTGATTGCACCACTGCACTCCAGCCTGGCTGAAAGAGCAAGACCTTACCTGGAAAAAAAAAAAAAAAAAAAAAAAAAGGAGAAGAAGAAGAATGCAGGGGTAGATCCAGCATAGCGTCAGGCACAGCTGGATCCAGGCCCTCAGAGCCAGCCTCTTCCTCCTTACCTGTCAGCCCACTCCCGACCCAAGCTCTCTTGGTACAATAGGATGCCATATCCCATCAGCTTAGCGGGCCCCTCAGGACATTTTAAGCCTCTAGTCAAAGCCCTTAGGCTGCCTCTCGGTGTAGATGTGGATCGGCTTAACATCCCCAAACAAATGCTATGACCACAGGGACACAATTCCCTTGTGCTGTAAGCCTGGGCAAGGGACAGCCTGAGGCCAAAGAGTGGGTCTACCTGAACAGGACAGAGATTTTTGTGGGGGAGCATGCAGTGTCGCCAAACAATCCAGGGGCGATTGCCAAAAGGAGAGTGGGGGAGATAGCAAGCAGGTGACATCTATCTGGCACCACTTTCAGAAGCATGGGGAGCTGATGGAACTTGGGGGAACACCCGGGGCGGAAACAGGAAGCTGCTCCCCCACTGGAGGGGACAGGTCTCGGCCTGAACCCTCCCAGCACTCACTGCCAGAGCCCGGACCTTCAATCTCTAAGTGTGTCACTTACCCCCTCCCGTCTCCAGCCAGAGCCTGCCCCCTACCCCATGCACCCACTAGCCCCAGTCCCTGGGGGACCCTTTGGAAACAGGCAACTGTCCCCCATGCTGGTTATTGATTTAATTTCTGTTTACTTCACTGTAAGCTTAATTTGCTGTGTTAATGGCATTTTAATCCACTTGCCCTTGCAAGGGGCTGATAATGCCTCACTTTTGTGCAGCAGCAGTGACATTTCTCTGTGTCCTGGTCCTTCAGTGGGTGGGGCTGGGCATTATTTCCCAGACTTCCCTCTCCTCCACCCCCACGTCACACCCACTGCCAGCCCATTTGTGGTGGGGGCCACCGCTCCCTGCTCTCTGGGCCTTGGGAAATTCAGCCAGAGCACAGAGTCCTGGCTGAGATGCACCACACAGCCCAGAAAGAAACGGGGTCCAGGTAGAGTAAAAGCTGCCTCAGGGCCCTGGGGGCTGCTGTCCCCCAGCACCGTGGCGTGGTGGGTCCAGCCCTCAGCAGAGTCTTTGAAATTAAAGATAGCAGCAAGCCAGACTCATTGAAGGACTCCAGAAAAACTTAGCCAAACCCGATTCCTCCATCTGGGGTCAAACACTCTGCCGACTATGTCTGCGTCCTTGTCCCAAATCTCCATCCGTCCACACGACAGAAGCCGGTTCTGCCTTTCACAGGCTCATAAACGCACAAACACGGTGTGACGGGAGCAGGCCCCAGCCTTGGTGGCTCTGCGCTGAAAATCCAACTCTGGTGGTCCATTCTGCAGCTGGAAAGTGGGGGATTTCAATGCCGGCCAGGCCGACCTCTCAGACTGGAAGTGCACTGGGTCAGCGTTGGCTAAACTGCAAGCTCTGCCCACGTTGTGGTCACTGAGGCAGCGAATAGGGAGGGACCATCGAGGGGACAGACCTCGGCTTGTGCTCTGGGATGCGCCAGGCCCACAGCGCCCCCAAGGCAGGGGCCAGGGGTGCTGCCTTATGTTAGGGTTACATGCTCTGTACCCCCAAATCCTGACACTTTCACCAAACTGGAGGTTGGCTCTTCTTCCAAAGACAGCTTGCTGCAAGTGGCCAGTGATGGCTGGAGGACAGGCCACCCTGGACAACAGGGACGTTGATTTCTGGAGGGGCGAAATGGCCCGGCCCCTCTGCGGAGGTGGTGACAGGGTGCCCGTGAGCCTCACAGTCAGGGACCAAGGCCGGAAGACACACAGAGAGAATCACAGAAACAATAAAATCAGAATAGAGAGGAAAAGTGGGGGAAGAAAGAGGAAGTGTTACAGAGCTTTCACAAGGTTCCAGGCTGGGACCAAATGATCTACTTGTAGTCATCTTTAATCTTCGTAACGCTCTGTTGTTTTTCTCATTTTATAGGAAACATAACTGAAGCTCAGAGGAGGTGAGTCGGTTGCCCAGGGCCCCCCAGCTGGGAAACAGAGTGTCAAGGCTTGAACCCAGGAGGCCTGCTTCCAGATCTCATATTATAAAGAGAAAACACAGTAAGGAGAAGTCACCAGGTAGCAGAATCCCCAGGCCAGCAGAGGCCACCAAACAGTGGAGGCCCCAGGGCAGCAGAGGCCACAGGAAAGCCATGGCCACAGGATAAGAGAGGCCATGAGATGGCAGGAGTCATTAGATAGCAGAGGCCACAGGATGCCAGAGGCCATAGGGCAGCAAAGGCCATGGGACGGAGGAGACCACGGGACAGCAGTAGACACGGGACAGCAGTAGCCACAGGACAGGACAGGGCAGCAGAGGCCACAGGGGAGCAGAGGCCATGGGATGGAAGAGACCACGGGACAGCAGTAGCCATGGGACAAGACAGGGCAGCAGAGGCCACAGGGGAGCAGAGGCCATGGGACGGAGGAGACCACAGGACAGCAGTAGCCACAGGACAGGACAGGGCAGGAGAGGCGACAGGGGAGCAGAGGCCACAGAACAGCAGAGGCCAAGGAGAAGCAGAGGCCAAGTGACAGCAGAGGCCATGGGGAAGCAGAGGCCACAGGGGAAAAGAGGTCATGGGGAAGCAGAGGCCACGGGACAGCAGAGGCCACGGAGGAGCAGAGGTCATGGGACAGCAGAGGCCACAAGACAGCAGAGGCCACAAGACAGTAGAGGTCACGGGGGAAGCAGAGGTCAAGTGACAGCAGAGGCCACAGGGGAGCAGAGGCCAAGGAACAGCAGAGGCCACAGGGGAGCAGAGGCCAAGGGACAGCAGAGGCCACAGGGGAGCAGAGGCCACAGAACAGCAGAGGCCACAGGACAGCAGAGGCCATCCAGGTTGAGAGCAAGTGGCCGGGCCAGCGGAAGCAGAGTGAGACGTAGTGGCTGCCCTGCAAAAGCCCTCCGCTGTTGGCGGGACTGCTGCCTGTCCTAAGCCACGGCCCGAGCCTGCAGCTCCCCCTTGGCACTGCTGCAGCCCTTCTCTGCCTTCTTGTCCTTCACCAGAGTGGGAAACTGAGCACTCTCTACCTTACACTTTGAAGGTCACACAAAGGCCACCTAGACCCCTTCTCCGATAGTTTTCCCCTATCCCCCAGCCCTCCACTCACAGGTGCAAAAACCATTCCTTCCAGTTCTGCCCCAGCCCCCACATCCCAGCCACGTGCTGCTTCAGGGCAGCAGCTGGGGGATGACTCCCTGGGTCCCTGCAGAGAAGAGCTTTTGCTGGACATCTCCTCCTCCCCATTTTGATGTAGTCTCCTGATGTTGGGTGCAGGTCTGCTCCCCCACACACACCCACACATGCAAAGACAAGACACCCCTTCCCGTCCAGGTTGCCGGGCCTCCCTGCAGGGGGCCATTCCCAGGGTGGGTGGCCAGGGTGCTCACCTCGCAGGGTTACTGCTCATTGGAAGCCACACAGCCTGTAATGACCCTGGGCATCTCCTGGAATTAATGGCCAGCAGGATTAATAGTGCTCGGCGGCACCCCGGGCCATTAGGCACCAGGAAGTCCCACACCTCGGTGGCTGCTGCTTAAGTGGAGGACATTAGCGCGCTCACAACAACGTCTCGCCAGGAGGGCCTCTCAGGAGAGCTCCTGGTCAGCACTCATTGCTGGGCAGGCCCTGCAGGGACTGTGGCCACAGGCAGAGGTACAAGTCCCAGACTCATACCCCTGCCTGTGGCCACAGTCCTGGCAGGCCATGGGGTATGCTCAGCTTCCAGAGGGTTCTGTTTGGCCTGGGATCATTTTTCCTCTGGAGCTCTCGTTGTGTGTGTGTGTGTGTGTGTGTGTGTGTGTGTGTGTGTGTCTCTGTGCATGTCTGTGGGTATCTCTGTGTGTCCATGTGTATCTGTGTGTGTGTGTCTGTGTGTGTCTACGTTGATGTGTGTGTTTGTATCTGTATGGCTCTGTGTGTGTGTGTGTGTGTGTGTGTGTGTGTGTCTGTGTGTGTCTGGTGTGTGTGTGTGTCTGTGTGTCTATATGTGTGTCTGTGTCTGTGTGTCTGTGTCCCTGTGTATCTATATGTATGTCTGGTGCGTCCGTGTCTGTGTTGTGTGTGTGTCTGTGTGTGCATCTGTGTGTATATGTGTGTCTGGTATGTCTGTGTGTGTCTGTGTGTCATGTGTGTCTGTGTGTGTCTGTGTCTGTGTGTGCATCTGTGTGTCTGTGTATCTATGTGTGTCTGTGTGTCTATATGTGTGTCTGTGTGTCTGTGCATGTCTGTGTCTATAGTGTGTCTATGTGTGTGTCTATGTGTGTGTCTGTGTGTCCATATGTGTCTGTGTCTGTGTGCCTGTGTGTGTGTCCGTGTGCCTGTGTGTGTGTGTGTGTGTGTGTGTGTGTGTGTATGCGTGTGTGGCAGTGCCTCCTTGCTCTGCCTCATGAAGGACCATCCCTTCCCTACTCCGTTTGTCACCACGCTGGGTCCAGAGCCACCTCAACTTCCCTTCCCCTCATCATGGCCTTTGCACGTCACTCCTCTCTTTACTCCACATGAGGTTTTCATGTACATACAAGTACCAGGCCCTGGGGAGGCGCAGGACTTCCACAGTCACAGGAAGAGGAGCCCTGCCCTGGGTGAGGCTTGCAGGCTTGCAATCCAGAGTGGGGGATGTGACAGAATGACCCTTAGCACCAGAATATTAGACAAGAGTTTTCCCACAATTGTCCTTTAGAAGACGGGGTGCTGCTGTGTGCTCCAGGCTTTGCGAAGTCTCTGCCCTGCCATGGGGCTCTGCTCCCAATTCCATTCTGCCTGAACTGAAAGAAAGAGACCTCTTCATACTATAAGCCCCCATCAACATTAATGTTAAGTGCTTATACAGGTCACCTGGTAGAATTAGTAAAAAAAACAAAAAGGGGGAAAAAAATAAACAGAACAACAATACTTATTCCTGGGGAGGAGGTGTGGTCTCAAAAATGCAGGTGCTGGGAATCACAGGAAAGCCGTCTTTTAAGGATCACATAGGAAAGTAAATAAGTAGTTATTTTATGGAGAACACAGACCCCAAATGGGGCTCACATCTTTGGATACATTTCTTTTTTCTTTTCCCTTTTTTTTTCTTTTTTTGAGATGGAGTTTCACTCTTGTTGCCCAGGCTGGAGTGCAGTGGTAGGATCTCAGCTCACTGCAAACTTCGCCTCCCAGTTTCAAGGGATTCTCCTGCCTCAGCCTCCCGAGTAGCTGGGATTACAGGTGCACACCACCACACCCAGCTAATTTTTGTATTTTTAGTAGAGACGAAGTTTCACCATGTTGGCCAGGCTGGTCTCGAACTCCTGACCTCAGGTGATCTGCCCACCTCGGCCTCCCAAAGTGGTGGGATTACATGCATGAGCCAACGCATCTTTAGGGATTCAAAGGCATCCATACCACTGAAGGCAGGAGCCTGAGAAAACAGCTCCCCTGGCCAGGTGCGGCGGCTCGCACCTGCAATCCCAGCACTTTGGGAGGCTGAGGCGGGCAGATCATGCAGTCAGGAGTTTGAGACCAGCCTGGCCAATATGGTGAAACCCCGTCTCTACTAAAAATACAAAACTTAGCCAGGCATGGTGGCGCACACCTGTAGTCCCAGCTACTTGGGAGGCTGATGCAGAAGAATCGCTTGAACCTGGGAGGTGGAGATTGCAGTGAGCTGAGATTGTGCCACTACACTCCAGCCTGGGCAACAGAGTGAGACTCCATCTCAAAAAAAAAAAAAAAAAAAAAAACGGAAGAGAAGAGAAGAGCTCCCCCGACAGCCAAGGCTGTGAGGATGGAGGGGGCACTGTGCAAAAATTTTAGTGTAATTTATTCCTGGGATGGGAGAATAAAAAATATTCCCAGTGAGTGCGCTCCCTTGTATGAAAAGTGATTTCAAATGGTAGTTCTGCTTTTGGTTCTTTAAGAAATCTCCACACTGTTTTCCAGAGTGGTTGTACTGGTTTACATCCCCACCAGCAGTGTAGGAGCGTTCCCTGTTCACCACACGCACGCCAAGTTCTATTATTTTCTGATTTTTGGATAATGGCCATTCTTGCAGGAGTAAGGTGGTGTCGCATGGCGGTTTTGATTTGCATTTCCCTGATTGTTAGTGTTGTGCATTTTTTCTTATGGCTGCTGCCTGTTTGTGTATCTCCTTTTGACAACTGTCTATTCATGTCCCTTGCCCACTTTTTGATTGAATTGTTTGTTTTTTCTTGCTAATTTGTTTGAGTTCGTTGTAGATTCTGGATATTTAATCCAGCAATCCCACTACTGCTTATCTACCGAGAGGAAAAGAAGTCATTATACGAAAAAGATACTTGCACACACGTATTTATAGCGACACAATTCACAATTGCAAAAATCTGGAACAAACCCAAATGCCCATCAATTGAGTGAATAAAGAAACTGTGGTATACATATACGATGGAATATTACTCAGCCGTAAAAAGGAATAAATTAATGGCATTCACAGCGACCTGGATGAGATTGGAGACTATTATTCTAAGTGAAGTAACTCAGGAACAGAAAACCGAACATTGCATGTTCTCACTCATGAGTGGGAGCTAAGCTATGAGGACGCAAAGGCATAAGAATAGCACAATGGACTTTGGGGGACTCAGGGGGGAAAGGATGGGAAGTGGGTGACGGATAAAAGACTACAAAGTGGGTGCGGTGTATACTGTTTGGGCAGATGGGTGCACCAGAATCTCACAAATTACCCGCTAAAAAACTTATGTAACCAAACACCACCTATCCCCCAATAACCTATGGAAACAAAAAAAATTTTTTTTAATTATTTCAGGGCAGGGCATGGTGGCTCATGCCTATAATCCCAGGGCTTTGGGAGGCCAAGGCAGGAGGTTCACTCGAGGCCAGGAGTTCGAGGCTGCAGGGAGCTACCATTGCACCACTGCACTCCAGCCTGGGTGACAGAACGAAACCCTAGTTCGAAAAAGGTGACATCAATTATGCATTGCAGCATAATTAATCACTATTACAAAGAAGTATTGGATTATTTTGACTTCATCCTTGTGAGTTTCTACATACAAGCAGGACCCTCACCACAAATGTTCTCATCTTTTCATTGGGAAAATAGAGGATCTCCTTGTGTTCAGACATGAAGGCACAAACAATAATTACATAGTAAACCACTCATTAAAACAGTGGAAGGTGGTATAAGACCAGAGGAACAAATCCTTAAAGAAGCGCTGCCTGCGCTGGTATTGAAAGAAGGAAAGAGATTGGCCGGGCTGACCCGGTTGGTGATCAAGGGGCTTCCAGGCAGCGAGCACAGCAGGTGTAAAGGTCCTGTGGCGGGGAGGATCAGGGAAGGTCCCTCCTGTGGAAGCCCAGGGGACAAGGGCCTCTCCGGGACTCTGGTGTCTCTTCCAGGGGCAAGTGGGAGCCACCAAAGGGTTTTACATAGCAGAGAAGTGTGATCTGTGTCCATTTTGTTGCTGTTATAAGAGATGGGGCATTGATTTCTTTCTCTTTCTTTTAGAGATAGAGTCTTTATATATATATATATTTATTTATTTATTTGAGACAAGGTCTCATGATGTTTTCTTTTTTTTTTTGAGATAGGATCTCACTTTGTCACCCAGACTGGAGTGCAGGGGTGCCATCTCAGCTCACTGCAGCCTCAGCCTCCTGGGTTCAAACAATCCTCCTACCGCAGCCTCACAAGTGGGATCACAGGTGCATGCCATCATGCCTGGATAATTTTTTTCTATTTTTTGTAGAGATTTGGTTTCACCATGTTGCCTAGGTTGGTTTCAAACTCCCAAGCTCAACCAATCTGCCTGCCTTCAGCCTCTCAAAGTGCTGGGATTACAGGTGTGAACCGCTGTGCCCAGCCTTCAAGTTCTTAATTTTCAAAGGTCCCTCTTAACGCATCTCACAATTCTCATGCCCATTCTCTAATTATCTGAGCCCTGGGGACCCAGCAACTTGCATTTCCTGCTGTCACATCCTTCACTCTTTGGGTAAGTTTTTCCTGAAAACTGGACTCAACTCGCTGTGGCCAGGACTCTCCCTTCCCTCTGCAGCTGGGCTCAGCATGCGGGAGATGCTGAGAAGAGACTCTCCATATGTCAGCATTTGGAGCAAAGGCAAGTAACAGAGTGAAGGCACAGGGAGCCCTGCGCTCCCCCAGCCTTGAAAGCTGCCCAGAGTGGGTTCCATCTTCTACCAGCAGGAAGGCCTGAGGCTGGTGGGGTAGGCCTGGTTGCCGCAGCTCTCCACCGCCCAGCAGACCAAGGGGATGCCACGCCCAGCAGCACCCTGGACACCCCCGCCCAAGTCCCAAATCACACAGGGTCACACAGCACAGGCCGGGTTGGATGCTAATGGTGTGTACAAATTAGCACAAAGCCAAAAGTTCCCTGGAAAGTTTCTCAGAAAGGCATCACCCAAGAGGCCGACCTCCCTCCCCTCAGTGGGTTCAACACAAGCCAGCATTTGGGACAGACCAGGTTCCTTCCGTTAAGCACTCAATGAAATTGATGGCTTGCATGTAGGGACAGGCTGTATGAAAAATATGTGTTTAAGCCCAGGCATCTCTCTGCTCTGTGAGATGATCCGTGCAGCGATCTGAGAGGTACATAGAAGGTGGGACCCATGGGGGGAACATCAGATCCTCACCCGGGGGCGCTCACCCGGGCGCGTGTCCCCAAGTGGAATGGCCGGAGGAAGCCGCACATGACCTAAACTGTGACCTCTAACCCCTTGTCACTCAGCTGTGAATCCCAAAATGACCTGCCTGAGGAGTTGTTTCCACCAAGCCACCGACTCCTGAGCTGATGGGAGCTGCACCTTGGCACATGCCAGGATCCCCACGGGACCAATGCTGGGATCTGCTGAGGCCCAGCGCCGCCAGCCTCAGTGCGGAAAGGGTACCTACGGTACAGGGGCAGGAGCCGCCAGGGCTGAACCCCGGCCGTGGTCGAGTCTCGCTGCAGGCCGGGCCGGCCTGGCCAGTGCACCCGCCGGGACAGTTAGACAGTGAGCAGCAGCAGACCGCCCGGGGCGTGAGGACTTTCACGCGATCAGGGTCAGATGCGCGGTGATAAAGCGAAGCTCCACTCCGCCTCATTTCAGCGTGGTTCCAGGTAGACCCCGCCGAACCTGCGCTCTCCCTCCCCCGAGCCCGCCGCCCAAGTCCGTGAAGTTTCTGTGTTTCGTGTGCCTGTGTTCAAACCGGAAATATTACCTTGGCTTTTATTTACATTTTCTGATGATGAACCAGCTTTAAAATGCCCCGCACCCTAGTGGAGGGGGCTGTGGTACAGCTCGCATGCAGTTGGGGGGGATGGAGGGCCCCACTTCACCTCATCTCTCCTTTCTGCTTAAATATTATGCCATATCCTGATTAATACCAGACCAATAAAATCATCTCCGCAATCTGGTTAGAGGCTTTTGTCTTCCCAGATGGCCTGCAACGTTAATGTGTGACAATTTCAACAATGAACTAGGACTGTTTTATGGAACCAACATTTGTTCCACTGCTTTTTTTTTTTAGACTCAGAATTTTGACACAGATGGTACAAATTACTCAAAAAACAGAAATGTTCATTTAGAAGGCTTAAATATGTGGTTTTACTCAGGCCATCAGAATATTTTACATTTGCAATTCAGTAAATTTACTAACAACCCTGCTATAATTAAGGTCTGTAAAAAAAAAAAAATCCCCTTTCCCCAGCTTTTTATATCTATAGAGTTTCATTAAAGCCAGAAAAAAAAATATTATTATTTATTCTAGTTGTGCAATGTTCTTATTTCCTCGTGACATATATTGTTCGTCTCTGCTTTCTGTTTCCTGAATCGTTTCTTACGGCTGCAGAGGATGGAGGAGGAAGCGGGTAGGTGAGGTGAGCTGCCCCAAGATCTCCCCCAGCACCCCACTAGCCAGGTTTCAGCTCTAAGTCACTGAGGCCAATTGTTGCCACCACAACATCTGCTAGAACCTTCTGCAAAAGAGGATGACTAGTGTCCTTGAGTCATCTGCCATCTCTGCAAGGACAGACCCCGAAGCACAAACCCTTTCACAGACCCAGGACTGCCCGTCAGTATCAGAAGACGTCATTATTCTTGTTACTGTCACCTAACATCTGATGTTTGCTCTGTATCAGGCACAGTGCAGGCCACCGTCCACAGATCATCTCGGTCTGATCACCCCAGCCGCCCTCTGAAGTATAAAGTGCAGCGCTCTCTCGATTTCAGTGAGGGAGCTGAGACTCAGAGAGATTACGCAGTGCTCAAGTTCTCACAGCAGCTTAGAGCACTAACAATGAATAAGAAAGATACAAGCGAAAACAGCTATTTTCTGAGTGCTTACTGTGCGCTAGGTACTGTCCAGTCCTTTCCCCATATTATCTCCTTTATCCTCTAAACTTCCTTTTCTTTAATTTTTAAAGACAGGATCTGGCTCTGTCACCCAGGCTGGAGTGCAGTGACACAATCATGACTCACTACAGCCTGAAACTCCTGGGCTCAAGTGGTCCTCCCATCTTGAGCTCCCAAGCAGCAGAGATTACAGGCATGGACCATCATGCCTGGCTAATTGTTTTATTTTTCATGGAGATGGGGTCTCCTTATGTTGCCCAGGCTGGTCTTGAACTCCTGGGCTCAAGCGACCCTCCCACCTTGACCTCCCAAAGTTGTGGGATTACAAGCATGAACCACCACACCCGGCCCTCCTTTAACCTTCCTTTGAAACACGTGAGGACTGAGGCCTGTAGAAGTTAAGCATAAGGGTGATGAAGGCCACCCTGGGTAGAGGCAGCCAGTTAGACTGACAATGCATCAGTTCAGCCAGAGGCCGGGGGCAATGACGGGGAAATCGTAGGGGGGAGCTTAAGAGCCAGGAGATACTCAGGCTATCTGCAGTTCCGGTCTCTCAGCTCCGAGAGGATGGCCCTATAAAGGGAAGTTGTTGGGCCCTGAGAACAAACCATCACATGTTCAATGTCATCCTCCTCTTCCCTTCTGCGCCTCTCAAAGGTGTTTCCTGAGCCTATACTGCCCCATACACAAATTTGGGCTCCTGGAAGACCTTGCCATCAGCACACTAGAGGGCAGGAGCTTGGTCTCCCCATCTCTGGCCTCACCCTACCCACCCCTGGTGGCGATCCAGGCACACAGTGGGCACCAAGTGTTAATGAGAACTATTGCAAAATGGAAGACACAAGTCATAACTCCCTCCAAGTGCTTAGAGCCTCAGGACAGGTCAAAATCAGTGCCCTCTGAACGTGCAGGTTGCTTTTCAGAGGTCAAGGTCAGGGAAGCATGATGAAAGGCATGAAATGCTCAGTAAATATCCGCTGTTGATTTTACTCTCTTCATTATGATTCTTTTGAAAATCTCATCGAATCTTTAACTTTCCTGTTCTAGGGTGGGGGCAGTTTTCAAGCCTCATTTTGGGGGCTTCTGAGTCCGCTCCAGGCAATCCCACAAGACCCCCCCAGTTGAGCTCACCCTTGCCGACTGCATTTGTCATTGCATTGATGTCAACTCAAGAAAAAATGTGCCCGCCACACAGAACCTCACAGGACCGGGAGTCCTCGCCATTCTCCTCTGCCCAACGACCTGAAGGATGAGCTGTTTAAATATTGTTTTTGATCTTATTTTTTCCAATAATAGACAATGACAGAAAACAATACCAATGTCCTGCTCGTGGCTTCACTTGACCAGAGTTTTGTGTGTGCTTTGCGTATCAGGTGATATCCAGTTCTATTTCTGCCTTGGTTCCCGTGGTCCCCTTATGTAAACAAATAATTTATGTCAACTTTAGAGTTAAAAAAAATCAATGCATCAACCATTGTTGTCCTTTGCTAATTTCTGCAGTAAGTACCATGCATTTATGTGTGAAGCTTCAATTCATTAGAGGATTCTATTAGCACTGCCAACAGAAAGTACATTCTGAGTTTTTAAATGTTGTTTCCATTAAAATCAATCACTCCTCACAATGAAGCCAATAGTCTCACCATTTTTGCTGCTATGAGCTAAAGCATCTTAAATATATTGACAGCTGTCTTCAATAGGATGACACAAACAAGTGGGGGGCGATCCTGAGACTAAATGTCACCAAAGGGAGCAAGTGAGCGCCTCTTGCTGAAACGCACCTCATTTTCATACCCCAGAAGGCTTTTAGTACACTTTTTTTTTTGCAATGGCAACATACAGTAATCAATGTTTTGCATATTACAATCAATAACACACTTAAATGTTTAAGTTTTGCATTCTTTTGCGATAAATATTGATATATTACAAACTCCGGAAAAACTGTTCATTGGACTTCGTGTTTGCACTGTGTACTGTATCGTTCAGCAAATAAGTGAGCTAAATATTGTTTGTTACAAAACAGATGTCAAATAAAATTATGCCATATGTGCTATTAAACACTTTTCTTATTTTTTTTTTTTTTCCCAGCAAAAACCAAGACTTCGTTTCAGAAGTGAATGTATTTGGCTTTTCAAGGATATGAGGCATGAAAGCAACATCTTTGAAATATTTTTAAACCTGCTGGCTTTGTGTAATCCAGTTTTGTGAGCTAATTCTGAATATTATTACAGATTTAAAATAAAATATAGATAGAGACACAGATACATACTCAAAAATCTAGGGGTTCAGATTAATCTGTAATTGCAAAAGAAAGAAAAAAGGAAAACTGTGCAAAAATAATTTTAAATGCAAATCAATATAAATATAGAGAGAGCGATAGGAAATTTGGAGATTTTTTTTTCTAAGCGGCTGACTGGAGGCTTTGAGAAGGTAGAAGAGAAATTTTTTTAAAAAAAATTGGCCCTGCAGAGGAAAAGTCTGAGGCCTGCTTGCAGATGTGGGGTGAGATTCAGGTGGTCTGGGCTGTGAGGAAGAAGGTGTAAGGTTCTGATCTCCCCCAGGTGATCAGAGAGGCTGAAATGAAAAGGGGAGGAAGGTGTATTCAGGGCGATCGCCAGCTGAGAGGGATCTGCAAGACAGGAAAGGAGGTGGGGCGTGGGGGAGTGCAGGGACACCGTCCCCAGGCTGTCCTGACCAGCCTGTGCCACCCACACCCACCCAGCAAGCCCCCTTCCTTCCCCTCACTGGGCCCAGCAGGGCGTCCTCCACCCCAGCCCTGTCAGAAGCGTTTGCACTAGATGGATGGATCGCTCAGCCTGGGGAAGTGTGAAATGTGAAACAGAATGAGCAGAATGCAAGAAACATGTTGCTAAGAGCCACCGAGTGAAACAAAATCTGGAAGCCCCGGCATCCTGGCGTTGGCATCCGCGGCCCTGATAGCTTCCACCCACGAGCAGAGACAAACGGAGGCAGAGACGCAACAAGGCGAAGGGCCAGCCCGGCTGCAGGGGCGACACCGAGTGGAGGCCACTTGGGCCCTGGCCACAGCCCCCTCCAGGCTGCACATCTTCAAAGGCTGCCCTGGCTCCCAGGCATCCGCCTCCACCTGGGGTCTTGAAGGGGCCGACCTCAGAGACGCTGACACAGCCACCATAGGTGGGCATGACCTCTCTGCCTGGGATGTCTTTCCTCCTCCAAAACCACGTGAGCCCCTGAGCAGGCAAAGCAGCGCTGCTTCCCATCCTCAATGGAATATCACCCCACATCCCCTGCAGTGGACACCCTGCGTGGGCCAGGGCAGCGAGACCCTCTCACCCACTCACCCAGGCCACACCCAGGTCTCTCGCAGAACACCTGTGGGCAACCTGAGTATGGAGAGGAATCCATGCCCTCGGGGGTCACCTCTACCAAGGGCGACAGAGCCAATGGGTAATTGAGTCCCCCACCTTGTTTCTCCAGGTGGACACTTGAGAGCTGCATTTTATATGAATTCTTAGACAGTTCTTCCCACCTCCCGTTGCCCCCACTGGCTGGGATGATGTTCCCAGTAAGCTACATGCCCTCAGGCCTGGCCTCAGACTCTGCATTCCAAGGGAAACCCAGCTTGAGGCACTCTCCACGTTCAGCCTCCCCAACACTGTGCCCCTACTGTTCCTGTTGGTCCCCAACTTTGTGTTGACATCTGGTGACGGTGCAAGCCCCAGGCAGGTGCTTTCGGCAGCTGACTTTTTAGCAGGATTTTTCTGGGACTGATCAGTCTGTTTCAACCAAGTGGTGCGTGTCTGTAACTGATGGCTACTATCCTCTTTAAGCATTCTTAGTTCATTCAGAGAGATGTCCTTCAATGATATATCATTGACACACTGTGACAGCAGCCCTGGGAGCAATGATTCCTGAACCTACACATTCCACAATGACCCAGACAGCCCCGGAAGGGCCCCAGGAGCAGTGCCTGTCAGCCCAGGCCCACTGGCTGGACTCTGGCTGTGGTGAAATGTAACACATCTGTGTACTTGTCAGTCACCTCGTTAGTTTCAACCTCAGTCGTCCTGCGTGATGTCCGTCATGTTTCAAGCACAGGATCCCTTCTGAGCCCGCGTTGTGTGCCCAGCCCAACTCTGGCAGATGGCGGGCAAGAAAACAGATCCTAAGTCACAACGGGCCTGAGGAGGCCACAGAGCTCTGTCCACCAAACCTTACTCCAGAGTCAGCATTTCGGGGAGGATCTGGAAAAATGAGGAACTGTGCATCACCCAGGGCAGTGGCAGAGCCGAAAATGTCCCCAAGTTCAAGACAGGTCTGGCCAGGCATATGGCGGACAAGTCAGCCCTGAGGGGAGGGAGGGCTGGGGCCTACCAGGAACCATGTCTGTGTGTCGCAGTTCACAGGGCACAGTGAGGGTGGAGTTCTGCCCCCATCTGTGCTCCTGCATGCTTCTGTGGGTAAGTGTACTGCTTCCGGGCCCTGGGGTCTGCTCACCTGGGCATTGAGCTTGCTGTCCCACAGGACTTAGATCCAGAGTCTACAAGGCACAGTGGTCGCTGAGTCTTCCAGTACCCACAGACTGACCAGGACCCATGGCCACGGCCACCACACAGAACTCCAGGGACACAGGGGTGTCACCAAGACCCGTCCCCACCACACAGAGCTCCATGGACACAGGGGTGTCACCAAGACCCGTCCCCACCACACAGAGCTCCATGGACACAGGGTGTCACCAAGACCCGTCCCCACCACACAGAGCTCCATGGACACAGGGGTGTCACCAAGACCCGTCCCCCACCACACAGAGCTCCATGGACACAGAGTGTCGCCAGCGCCCGTCCCCACCACACAGAGCTCCATGGACACAGGGGTGTCACCAGGACCCGTCCCCCACCACACAGAGCTCCATGGACACAGGGTGTCACCAAGACCCGTCCCCACCACACAGAGCTCCATGGACACAGGGGTGTCACCAAGACCCGTCCCCCACCACACAGAGCTCCATGGACACAGGGGTGTCACCAAGACCCATCCCCACCACACAGAGCTCCATGGACACAGGGTGTCACCAGGGCCCGCCCCCACCACACAGAGCTCCATGGACACAAAGTGTCGCCAGGGCCCGTCCCCACCACACAGAGCTCCATGGACACAGAATGTCGCCAGGGCCCCGTCCCCACCACACAGAGCTCCATGGACACAGAGTGTCGCCAGCGCCCGTCCCCACCACACAGAGCTCCATGGACACAGGATGTCGCCAGGGCCCGTCCCCACCACACAGAGCTCCATGGACACAGGGGGTGTCACCAAGACCCATCCCCCACCACACAGAGCTCCATGGACACAGGGTGTCGCCAGGGCCCGTCCCCACCACACAGAGCTCCATGGACACAAAGTGTCGCCAGGGCCCGTCCCCACCACACAGAGCTCCATGGACACAGGGTGTCGCCAGGGCCCATCCCCCACCACACAGAGCTCCATGGACACAGAGGCGATAGAGGGAATCACTTACATACTCTGGAGTAGGGAGGGATGGCTCCTCAGAAGAGGTGAAGAACTTGGCCAGGAAGGATGAGGCGGACCAGGGCAAAACAGAAGGTGAGGGGGACTCACCAGAGTGAAGCTGGGGGAGCCCAGTACAGAGCCCCTCACCCTGCATGGCCTCCAGCGTTCACTTCCGGCCCACGGACGCCTTATCCTGATCAGCTGGGGAGATCAGCCTCTCTGATCACCTGGGGGAGATCAGACCCTTATCCTGATCAGCTGGGGAGATCAGCCTCTCTGATCACCTGGGGGAGATCAGACCCTTGCAACTTCTTCCTCACAGCCCAGACGCCACCTGAATGAACAGGGAGATTCACTCTCCCCTGTTCATGAACGGCCTGGAGTGGACTTCTCAGGGCTGCCTACAGCACATCTACACTCTAAAGCAATAGGGAGAATGGACTTGGTCCTGAGAACGCAGGGTCGTTGAATATTTTAAACTGCGGTCAGGGGTACCTCGTCAGATTCCCAATTTAGAACCTCCCCTTCTTCAGCTGGGCTGAAACGTTTTCTCAAAGAAGTTAAGAGGCTGGAAGCAGCGGTGCAGCTGGGGCTGTGGAGGGGGCGTGTGGAGGAGATTCAGGGTGGGGGGAAAGCTGGAATCTACAGGACTGAGGAAGGGGAGGCAGGAGGGCCAGGTGAGTGAGGGGTTGTCAGGTAAGGGAAAGGGAGGGAGCTAGCAGAATGACCCCCAGCACCCTGCTAGCCACCTGGGTGCCTTGTGGCGCCCTTCACAAGGGTAGAAGGGGTTGCAGGTGCCATAGGTGAGCCACTGATGGATGGAATCTGACTGCGGTGATCGAGACTGCTGCAGGTGGCGATGATGGGTGGAGGTGGGTAGCTGGGGTTCCATGATGTTCTCTTGCTTGAGTTTCATCTTTTTTTTTTTTTTTGAAAAAGATGGGGTTTCACCATGTTGGTCAGGCAGGTCTTGAACTCCCGACCTCAGGTGATCCGCCCACCTTGGCCTCCAAAGTGCTTGGATTACAGGCGTGAGCCACTACGTCCGGCCGAGTTTCATCTTTTGAAAGCTGACAGGTCAAACCAGAAAGAGAGCATTTTGGAGCCTGGGACACTGCTCTGGGAGCCAGGGAGAGGGGAGGGAAGGAGAGGGGCTGGTATGGAGATATCTGGCTCACCAGAGGCAGCAGGAACACCAGGGAAGGCGGGGAGCTCTTCGGGCTGGAGGTGGGTGGGATGGCAGGAGTTGGAAGGGAGCTGGCCTGAGGTAACCTTGACCGTCTAACCATGACCGATCTTATACTCAGTGTTCCTCCTGTAAAACGTGCTAGGATTCTGGGCCTTTCTGAACTTCGTATTACATGCTTAGAGCATCACATTCTTTTCTTTTCTTTTTTTTTTTTTTAAAGACAGAGTCTTGCTCTGTCTCCCAGGCTGGAACATAGTGGCACGATCTGGGCTCAATGCAACCTTTGCCTCCTGGGTTCAAGCGATTCTCCTGCCACAGACTCCCAAGTAGCTGGGGTTACAGGCATGTACCACCATGGCCGGCTAATTTTTGTATTTTTAGTAGAGACGAGGTTTCATATGTTGGCCAGGCTGGTCTCAAACTCCTGACCTCAGGTGATCTGCCCGCCTCGGACTCCCAAAGTACTGGGATTACAGGCGTGAGCCACGGCATGGTGGTGGCATCAAATTCTAACCACTAAATCAGGGATCGCAAAAGAGACCGGGGCCAAGGTCAGAAAAAGAGCATGTGGCCCTCTGAGACAATTGCTGGTGGCCTCAGTCACAGCAGGTCACTGTAGAGAGAGGTGAGGACTGCAGCCGCCTGGACCTTACATGCTCCATTGAGATGCGGCGGCTGCTGTGCAGAATGAATGGGGGCTCTGGGGACTGTGAATCTGGTGTGGGTTTTTTTCCTCAAAAAACCTGGACATCAAAACTTAAAGACAAAGCATACAACATCCCCCCCAAAACATACAAATCAAACAACTACCAACAGGCCGAACAAAAGACTGTGGAGGATGCACGGAGCCCACAAGCCACGGGTTTGTCACCTGTGCTTTCAATCAAAAATTCCTATAAATCCTCACTCTCCAGTGGAATCTGCAAACCCAGACCCCTGGAAGCCGGAGCCCAGTGGATTCGCCGTCTGTGAGGATGGGGAGAAGCTGGAGCCTGGTGGAGCGTCTCTGGGAGCTAACAAAGAAAGATTTCTGAGGCCAGATCTCAAAATGTTAATCAGATTCAGAGACATAAAACATGACAATTTAATGGTGTTTGGTGGAAACTGAAAATTCTTTAAAGTTCTAACTCTCCTACATTGAATTCTAATACTTTTTTAATTATTAGATATAAAATGCTTATAATTTTAGGGGGAAATTAGACTTGGTAATTCATGTTTCTTGTTTATACAGTACAATTTGCTGATGAAAAAATGTGCTAAACTTATCGATTCATGACCATAATTGTTTAATTATTTATCATTGCAGAATGGTATTAGCATTGCTAATAATGCAGATGTGCACAAAGGCTGAGGAGTCAGAGGCAGCTTTTGTTTGGGGTGCGCAGGGCTCCAGGAAGCCTGCTTCAGGACAGAGGGCAGCCGGCCTGGGATGCGATGTCCCCAGACCACACCTGCCTGGGCGAGGATGACCGCAGAAGAGTGGATCGCCTCGATAGCAGTGGAACTGCAGGACCACACATTGCCCGAAGTGTGGCCCCACACATCCTGCTCTCTGAGCTCAGAGCCTCCAAGTTCAGTCCTGTCTCTCTGAACTCAGAACCTGAGCTATGGGACAGAGGCATGGCCATTGCGAGGGTCCCTCATTCCATGAACAGCTTGAATGGCAAAGTCATCTGATACAGGTTAGGTGTGTGTCCCCTCCAAATCTCATGTTGAAATGTGATTCCCAGTGTTAGAAGTGGGGCCCAGTGGGAGGTGTTCAGGTCATGGGGGTGGATCCCTCATGAATGGCTTGGTGTCCCCATCCTGGGATAATGAGTGAGTTCTCATTCTGTGTTCACGTGCGGTCTGATTGTTTAAAAGAGGGTGGCACTTCTCTACTTCTCTCTCTCTTGCTCCGTCTCTCATCATGAGACATACCAGCTCCCCCTTTGCCTTCTGCTATGACTAAAAGCTCCCTGCGGTCTCACCAGAAGCCTAGCAGATGCTGGCGCTATGCTTGTTCAGTCTGTAGAACCATAACCCAAACCAACCTCTTTTCTTTGTAAATTACCCAGTCTCGGGTATTTCTTTATTTCAACATAAATGAACTAAGACACCATCCTCATCCCCTCACTCAGCATGGCCCAGCTAACCTTCTGCACATGGAACCAGAGAGCTTTCTGGGTGTGTCCGCGGATACTTATGGGAGAGTTGAGCATTTGAATCAGCACTCCAAGTGAAGACGGCCACCATCTCCAATGCGGGTAATTTCGTCTGATGCGAATTTGCTCTTCCTCTCCTTGAGCCGGGATGCCATATTTTCCTGTGCCTGGACATCAGCATTCCTGATTCTCAAGGTTTTCTGACTCAGACTGGGGGCTTCTCTGGTTCTCAGGCCTTCAGGCTTGGCCTGGGACCACACCACTGGCTTTTGGGCCTCCAGCACAGAGAGCAGATCATCGGACCTCTCAGCCTCCAGAATCATGTGAGCCAGTCCCTCATAATAAATTTCTTTCTGTGTCTCTACACAGTCATGTGCTCTTAACAATGGGGATACAGCCTAAGAAATACAGCATAGGGGAGATTTTACCATTGTGCAACTGACACAGGGCAGGTGAGCCCCAAATTTAGGCCTCAGGAGGGTTCTTGGCTTTGCCCAAGAAAGAATTCAAGGGCAAGTCAGTGACAAGGTAGAAGGACACAGCTTTATTAAAGAGGCAGCGTTGCAGCTCTGTGACTGCTTCTGCAGAGCAGGTTACCCCACAGGCAGTGTGCTAAGAGCAGCAGCTCAGCGCAGTTCTGCAGTCATATTTATATCCATTTTTAAGTACATGCAAATTTAAAGATGGTTTATGCAGAAATCCCTAGAAAAGGGGTGGTAACTTCCAGGCATTGCCATGGCAATGGTAAACCAACATGGCACACGCATGGACTTTTCTCATGGAAAGGGGCTTCCACCCCGTCCCCTGTTTTAACTAGTTCTCAATTAGGTCCAATGTCTAAGCCCTACCTCCAGAGTTGAGTCCCACTTCCTATCTCACAACCATCAGAGTGAACTCACACAACCCAAGATGCTACAGCATACGCACCTAGGCTCTGTGGTGTAGCCTATAGCTAAAAGCTGCAAACCTGCACAGTATGCGACTGTACTGGATAGCTACTGTAGGCAATTGTAACACAATGGTAATTATCTGTGTATCAAAACCATATCTAAACATCGATGTGATACAGTAAAAATATGGTGCACAAGATAAAACGCGGCTCTTCCCATGAATGGAGCTTGCCGGACGGGAAGTTGCTCTGAGTTAAGTCGGTGAGTGAGTGGTGGGTGAACGTGAAGGCCTGGAGCATGACTGCAGACTTTATAAACACCGCACACTTCGGCTCCATTACTCAATTACTTCAAAATATTTTTCTTCTTCAATAATAAATTAACCTTAGCATGCTGGAGCTTTTTTACTTTATGAACTTTTTTATTTTTTTAACTTTTTGACTCTTTTGAAATAACACTTTGCTTTAAACGCAAACACTTGTAGAACTGTACAAAAATATTTTCTTTGTATCCTTCTTATAAGCTGTTTTCTATTGGCTTTTTTTTAACTTTTTAAACTTTAAAAAAAAAATGGAGACACAACACATGGACACAGGGAGGGGAACATCACCACCGGGGCCTGCCGGGGATGTGGGGGATAGGGGGAGGCAGAGCATTAGGAGAAATACCTAATGTAGATGACGGGGCGATGGATGCCGCAAACCACCGTGGCACATGTATACCTATGTAACAAACCTGCACGTTCCGCACACGTGCCCCAGAACTTAAAGTCCAATTTTTAAAAAATGGAGACAGAAACATATACATGAGCCTGGGCCTGCACAGGGACAGGATCATCAATGTCACCGTCCTCCACCTCCCTATCTCGTCCCACTGGAAGGTCTTCAGGGGCAGTAACACACAGGGAGCTGTCACCTCCTGTGATAACAATGCTGTCTTCTGGAATCCCTCCTGAAGCACCTGTCTGAGGTTGTTTTACAGCTCACGTGTAAAAAATGGTATACCTGTATAGGGCACTTCCTTTTTTACATAAATAGCTCCACCTCCAGAGTGCAGTCCCAAGTTCACTCTGTGATAGTTGTGAAGTAGGAGGCCAGACTCAACTCTGGAGATGAGGTTCTACAATAATGATTAAAGGCATGTTAACACGTAAGCCAGTAACACGGTCATTTATTATCAGTATCAAGTACTATGTACTGTATGTAATCGTATGTGCTAGAATTTTATGCAATACGACTGGCTTGTTTACACCAGCGTCACTGTAACGGTGGAGTGATGTGTGGATCCACAATATTGCAATGCCTATGACACTAGGCAACTGGAACTCTCCAGCTCCATTATAATCCTATGGAGTCATTATCGTATATGCAGAGCGCCATTAACCGAAATGTCGTTATGTGGCACATGACTGTATATGTACTACTGCTTGTGTTTCCCTGGAGAACCCTGACTAATGCGTGCCATGAGAAGATCAAGCCCATGTAACTGGCCTTGGAAGGAGGCGCATGGAGCAGAGCTGCTGCAGCTGACCCACAGAGGCACAGATGAGAGATGCATGCTCACTGCTGTCTGACAATGAGCGGCAGGAAGGTTTGTCTCCCAGTAATATCGCAGCAATTGCTAACTGATAAGGGCAGGACTGTGTGGACCACAGTGGGCTCAGCCAGGATGGGAGTTAGGCCATGGGAGTGAGCCCAGCCACACGGCTCCCAACCTCAGGTACATCCCCACCTAGGCAGGGGAGCAGGCAGCTGCTAGCACCACGCGGAAGTGGGCTTCAGGGTGAGGACAACACAGGGACCCTGGGAGATTGAGGAGGGTCCAGAGGAGGTGACATCTCAGTCAAGATCCATGCAGGAATGGAAGTGGGCCCCACTAAGAGGAAGCGAGGGTGCTGCAGGCCAGGAGAACAGCAGGGCAGAATGCTGAACATTACTGAAAGCGTTCTGAGCAATGGCAGGAGGAGGGGAGAGGCTGGAGGGGTCAGGAGGGAAGGCCATGTACAGTTGGACTGGAAGCCGAAGCAGGAGGGTGATGTGGGGAGTTCAGGGAACAGAATGTGGGGGACAGGAGATGAGCCCATTAGGAGGCCGTGCTGGCGGGCGTCCTGGGAAGGGTGTGGGCCTGGGCTGAGCGCACACAGAGACATGGGCTATCCCTCTGCACACAGACATGGGCACAGTGTACACACACATCCACGGGGGTGCACATAGCACACACACGCACTTACACAGGCTGTGCACACACAGATGCACACGCTGATGGATGTGCCATATAATAATATCCAATAGCCTTTACCAAATGCTACTCTACTATCACGAGGTGCTATTCCAAATACTCACCGCACCTTCAGTTGTTTAACCCTCACAGCAAACATCACTGTAAGTTGAGGGCCATCATTACCTCATCTCACTGCTGGGTAAACTGAGGCTGGCTGGGAGGCTTCTGCTGGCTGATGCGGGGGTGAGAGCTCAAGCCTGCTCCTGAGGCCCTAGCTCACGCCTGGGAGCAGCTGCTGGGCAGTTGAAGAGGAAAGATGTCAGATCACCAGGAGGCAAAAGGCTCTTCCGACTAGAGACACTCCAGTTGATCGCCACGTTGGGGTGCAAAAGAAGACCCCAAAGAATGCACACAAAAACTGGAAACAGATGGATGTCCGATCTGTGTGGTGCAGCCTCTTGTAAGCAGTCTCATGACTATAGCACCCACCTGCTCGCAAGGGCCTGGAGCTGCCTGCTCCCATGGTGGGAGGCCTGGACGGTGGGCGCATGTGGTGTGGGGGAGCACAGGAGACAGCTGGGGTCCCCAGCTGCCTTGGAAACCAGAGGCTCCGTTGCTGGTCACCGTGGGCCTCCTGCCCCTGGTGCTGACCCCAGAGAGCGCCCTGCCAGGCGCCTCCCACCACCCAGTCCCTAAACCCCTCTCCCAGGGATCAGGCTTGGCCAGACCACCAGCTGTGTCATTCACACATGCCCTGAACATTTGCCAGACACCCACGATGGAGCAGGCATAGAGCCATCTGATTCCTGGGCGGGGCCTTTCACACCCTCCCTTGGAAGAGCCTCCATTTTCCAGATGAGGACCCACGAGAGGCCCAGGAAGAGCAGGGTCTTGGCTCCCAGGGGTTAGGCAACTCTCCCCATGCCCCAGGGCCTAAGACCCAGGCAGGGGTGGTGCATTCTCCATGGGTCTCACCTCCCTCCATAGCCCAGGAAGGAGCAGGGCAGAGCCCAGAAGCCAGGAGCAGCTGGACCCAGCCAGGCCACATCGTCCTCCCTAGTAGACACTGGAATTCAATGGCCGACGCGCTCAGCCCATCCAAGGGCTCCGTGAACACCCCTCCCCTCCGAGGTTAACAGGATAAAGGCTGGGTAAGGAAACTGCTTATTTCCCCTAGCTCGCAAAGAAGCAATTATGCGACTTTCTAACGTGGTTTCAAATATATTTTGCAAACTAGGACTCAGACAAATATTAATGGCAGCAAATTACAGTACTTAGCAGAATTATCACCTAGCAAAGAGGCGCTTTTAATCTATAAAAAATATCAACAAAAGATGTAAATATGAACCCCTCAATGGGTGGTGTATCTTGAAGAAAATATACATCTAATCTCACAGTGTGTTACCTCTAATACCTGGGGAGAAGGTTAACAATTCTGAGACGTTCCCTACGGCTAGAGAATATATTTTGATGTAGATTTGTGGATATCAGAGACTTTAAATCTATTGTCTAATCGTGGGGCGGGAGGGAGGAGTCTGGCCGCCTAATTCTCCGTGATGGGAAGGCGGCCAGTGAGAGCTGTTCAAATGGCTGTGCTCACCTTCCTGAAGCTCAGGGGGCTTCACCAGGAGCCTGAGGATCCTCCCCCCTGAGGAAGGAGCTGCTGAGCCTCATAAGCCACCAGGCCCACTACCCCCCTCTTGAAGATGGGGAAACTTGCAACAGGGTTTGGAGGTAGAGGCAGGAGGCATTGATAAAGAAGTGGTGAAGCCTATGAAAGGCAAACTCTGCCCATCTCCCTGTGTCACTGGGGGGCCCCCAAATGAGTGAGCTCAGCAGTGCGATTGTTGGAAGGACCTGCAGAGGCCCTAGACAACACTGTCACAGGACACTTGGGGCCCCCACAGCCCACCCAATGACTTCCAGAGGCCACACTCTGATATTGAGGCCCTGACAGCTCTCTGGGGACTTCCCTCTCATTCCTTGTGTCTGGGACAGGCCTGGGGCAGATCCCCAAAGGGCTTCATCCTTGACAGCAGCCACAGCCAAGGTGGAAGATGGTCTTGGGAGCCTGCAAGGGACAGACAATACAATCATGCTGGCCGCACCTCCTCCGTGCCGATCCCCTGTGTAATCGTGCAATCCCTTGGACTCTGGGCCTCCAGCCAGGGTTCAGGCTCCGGAGACCCTCACTCTGCAGCCCTCAGGGTGGGGTCCCCATAGTCTCATGTGCTATAATCCAGTCACAGCTGTAATAGCCAGGGACCAGCCGGAAGGGCCATGCCATGTGGGTTTAACCCTCTCCTAAACTTGCCCCCATTAAGCTTCTCCAGGCTCTCCCTTATACAGTCCCATAAGGAAAGGTTTTTTTTGTTTGTTTTGGTTTTTTGGGGTTTTTTTTTTTGCAACGGAGTCTCACTCTGTCACCAGGTTGGAGTGCAGTGGCGCGATCTCTGCTCACTGCAACCTCCACATCTGGGGTTCAAGCCATTCTCCTGCCTCAGCCATCCGGGTAGCTGGGACTACAGGCATGTGCCAACACTCCCAGCTAATTTTTGTGTTTTTAGTAGAGACGGGGTTTCACCATGTTGGCCAGGATGATCTCGATCTCTTGACCTTGCGATCCACCCTCCTCGGCCTCCCAAAGTGCTGGGATTACAGGCGTGAACCACCGTGCCCTGCCAGGAAAGTTTAGACGGACTTGCATTTCCATGATTTATATCACCCTAAAAAAAGGTGTACTGGACATAGGGTTCCCCTACAGCACCAAGACCCCTCACCCGTTATGCAGCCTCTGGCTCCTTCTCACGAGGGAGCCTGAGTTTCCATTCCCCGTCTCTGGGACAGCTTCCTTCCCGTCCCTTCTATGTACACACATGCACACCCTGCACACACACACACATGCAGCTTCACAGGTGACACCCACCAGGTCCTCCTCAAGTGCCCCTTCCTAGGGAGTCTCCTGCATCCCCAGCCCCTGCTGGTCCCCACCCCCAGCTCCATTATCCACACAACTCCGGGGCCCCGCTCCTCCTGGAATTCAACACGTAAATAATACATGTATCCGTGTGACTCTTAAAATGAATGTCTGCTTCCCCCTCGAGACAGCAAGCCCTAGGAGAACAAGGACCTGGGGCTTTGTTTGGTTTTGGTTATTTCATTTTGGCTCCCTGGCTCCTCTCCAGAGCCTGGCACTCCTATTCTGTGATGCGTGTGTAAATTCTGATGCACCTTATGGGGCTTGGCCCGTCTCCTCCTCCTGGTTGGGTACAACCTTTGCTAAGGATGTTCCTGCTCTGGAACTCCGGCATGGAAGCCATCCCCAGTAGCATTCACAGATTCCCACGTCTCCATCTTTCCAGTTACCATCCAGACATGGAGAGGACTTTCCAGCAAAGCTGCTATCCATACACACCCGGAATGGCAGCACACCCTGGGGCTCTCACAGGCCACCAACAGGGCCTCACCCTCTCCCCACCTGTGTCCCAGCATGCCCTGGGGCTCTCAAGGGCCATCAGCAGGGCCTCACCCTCTCCCACCCATGTCCCAGCATGCCCTGGGGCTCTCAAGGGCCACCAGCAGGGCCTCACCCTCTCCCACCCATGTCCCAGCATGCCCTGGGGGCTCTCACAGGCCACCAGCAGGGCCTCACCCTCTCCCACCAATGTCCCAGCATGCTCCGGAGCTCTCACAGGCCACCAGCAGGGCCTCACCCTCTCCCCACCAATGTCCCAGCATGCCCCGGAGCTCTCAAGGGCCACCAGCAGGGCCTCACTCTCTCCCACCTGTGTCCCAGCATGCCCTGGGGCTCTCCACGGGCCACCAGCAGGGCCTCACCCTCTCCCATCCATGTCCCAGCATGCCCTGGGGCTCTCCACGGGCCACCAGCAGGGCCTCGCCCTCTCCCACCAATGTCCCAGCATGCCCTGGGGCTCTCACAGACCACCAGCACAGCAGCACAGCCTCACCCTCTCCCACCAATGTCCCAGCATGCCCTGGAGTTCTCATGGGCCACCAGCAGGGCCTCACTCTCTCCCACCTGTGTCCCAGCATGCCCTGGGGCTCTCAAGGGCCACCAGCAGGGCCTCACCCTCTCCCACCCATGTCCCAGCATGCCCTGGGGCTCTCCACGGGCCACCAGCAGGGCCTCACCCTCTCCCCACCCATGTCCCAGCATGCCCTGGGGCTCTCACGGGCCACCAGTACAGCCTCACCCTCTCCCCACCAATGTCCCAGCATGCCCCGGAGCTCTCCACGGGCCACCAGCAGGGCCTCACTCTCTCCCACCTGTGTCCCAGCATGCCCTGGGGCTCTCAGGGGCCACCAGCAGGGCCTCACCCTCTCCCACCCATGTCCTAGCATGCCCTGGGGCTCTCCACGGGCCACCAGCAGGGCCTCACCCTCTCCCACCCATGTCCCAGCATGCCCTGGGGCTCTCACGGGCCACCAGTACAGCCTCACCCTCTCCCACCAATGTCCCAGCATGCCCCGGAGCTCTCACAGGCCACCAACAGGACCTCATTCTCTCCCACCAGTTTCCCCAGCATGTCCTGGGGTGCCCACAGTCTATTTCTGTCATGGAACCTGGGGTTAAAGCCACTTGTGGGGGTCTCACTGCCCGTCTGGCCCTTGGGTTGGGGTGTCTATAGTTCAGCGGAGGCTAGCCATGAAACCACACCAGCAAGAGAGCTACTTAAACAATTATGACTCTGTTGATTGTTTCTCAAAAGCAGTTATTCCTCATCGTTAATTTGCTCTGCAACTCATAAAATATATCTGGGTTGGTGAGTTCTCTCGGTCACCACCGCCTACGTCTACAGGAACATTTATGCAGGCTCGTCAGTATCTTCAGAGGTCTGCAGAAGCTGGAAGGGGGCAGGAGGCTCAGTAGTCAGCTAAGGTGGGCAGGGTAGGGGCTATGCCTCTGGGTTTTGGAGGGAACTGAGACCTGGGAGCTGGATGGGGAATTTCTGCCACTAATTTGAAACTGGGCCTTCCTAACTGCCATTTGAGCTGCAGCTGGGGAGTAAACGCTTTTTGTATGCTAATCCACTGAGCGCTGAACAGGTCAGTTTCTGACTCTGGGACCTTGGGCAAGTCACTTAACCGCTCAGGGCTGCCGTTCTCCGGCCATCAACACTGTGTGGCAGGCCTGTCCCCACCTCTCACCCGGCTAGTTCCAGAATTAATTGGATAATGCTCGCAGAGTGCTTTGAGCTTCCAAGAAAGAGAGGTGGCCCGCAACACAGGACAATTATTCTAATTACGAGTGCCTGGGAACCCATACACAATTTTACCTTTTAACATTAGCCCTGCACACCATGGGAGAAAGTCAAGGCTGCTTGTCCCAAAGGGGATGATTTTAAGAAGCTCTATTTTCAAAAACGGTCAGAGCTTAGGAAACAGAGGCACCTCCCCTCTGCTGGCACTCGGAGAAAGTCCCTCCAGCTGGTCCCCCACAGAGGGCCACTGGGGTCTTCACCCATGGTGGCTGGGAGCAGCCAAGCAGGCAAACAGTGGCTTCTTTCCAGGGACGCAGGCTGCAGATGAAGGTGGCCACCTCCTTTTGGTCCCTAATACGTGTAGGTGTGAGAATGAGACAGAAGAGGGGTCTCCTCTGGTCACACCATGGGGTGGGCAAGCTCGTCCTAGGACCCGTCTCAGTGTGTCTGCCCTGTCAAGCCAGCCATTGTCCCCTTCCTAATTCATGGCTAGGCCTGAGCGTGCCATGACACACAGCTAATTCAGGGCTGGCTGCAGGGTCCAGGAAACCAGATGACAGCCGGCTGGGAACTGAGTCGCTCAAGCAGTGACACAGTGGTAGGATCTGGCCCTGCATGGTCGTGGGGCTTGGGTGAGCCCCCCGCGTTGGTGCAGACAGACAGGAGACAGAAGACAGACAGAGGACTGAAGTCTGAAGCAGTGCAGCCCTGGGAGAGAGCGGGTGACATGCTGCCGAGGGAGCCTGGTTCCCTGGAGGCTGGGTGGCACCTCCAATCTCTGACTCCTCCAGTTCTCCGGGCTCCTCCGATAAACCCCCTACACCTCGAACAGAATGTTCCTCCCAAGCTGCTTTCAGGTTCAGAGACCCTGCGAGAGTGGGAGAGACCCGGCTGCAGAGTTGGGTCCCAGAGGAACCTGGGGAACTAGAGGAGTCGGAGGCTGGAGGTGCCCCTCGCCCTCGAGGGAACCAGACGCCGTCAACAGCACCTCACTCGCCCTCTCCAAGGGTTGCGCCACTTCATATTTCCAGGTAATTGCTTGGGCTAGGGGACTTCTCCAACATCTCCGGCCCAGTGGTAGCCACCGTGGCCACCATTCGCAGGGCGCTTCCGCTGTCCTGGGCACTGGTATGCATTGCTTCATCCAAACCCTCACACTAGCCGGGTGAGGGGTGCTAGCATCGCCCCCAAGGGGGCAATGGAAACCCCCAAAGACAAAGAGCTTGTCCACAGCCTCACAGTTTGCTCGCAACAGGGAACACCAGGATTTAAACTCCTATCCAACTCCTGAGCACCAGCTCTTACCGCCCTTTCTCCTGCCTCCTAAGAGCCTCCTCCCATCCCTGAGGCCCCTCACCCAACAGGGCACACAGGATAGACCTCGAGGTAGCAGGCTGCCCAGCCCCGACCTGGTGACACCCCGTCCCTGGGGCCAGGTGGTTCCTTTCAAGTCCTGGCTCTGCCACTAACCCACTGTGAGTTCTTGGCTAGGTGACTTAGCCTGTCTGGGCTTCCCCTGCTGTCCTATGGGGATATACCACGTGCTAGCAGAGCTTCTGTGAAAATTCAATAAAAGAGCATAAAGTCTTTTGTCAACTGTGAAGTTCTACGTCCATGTGAGCTCTCGGTCTTGATATTTCCTGGCCTTGCTGGCACGTGAGTCTTTCTTCGGGAAGTGAAGAGACAGATGTTGCCAGTGTGGTCCCCAGATCCCGAGTTCCCTGGAACTGAGGCGGGAATCCACCACCGAGGGTGTCGCCTCCCCCATGGCTCTTGTCTACGCCCCCTCTTAGTCTCATCTGATCAATCCCAGATCTCCAGGGGATCTACAGTTAAAACCAGAGCAGGGAAGAGGGGTCTCAGGACAGGAATCAACAGCATGGTGGGCCCTTACTGAAGTGGAAATTGCTGTGCCATCCGTGAAACCAGGTGCCATCACCTGGGGCTCCCCCCCAGGAGGTGCCCAGACCAGCGTGTCTGGCTGGGGTGACCAGCTCTGGCAGCCGTGCACAGACAAGGGCACCCAAGGGCATTTCTGCACACCAGGACTGTCAGATTCGCCATGGCTGCGGCCCATTCATTCTAAAATTGGAAAGAAAGGCACTTAGTTCAAGCTGGAGAGTTTGTTTGATGAACCAAGAAACATTTATCAAGCTCCCAGCCAAGCTTTGTGGAGGACCAAGCCTCATGCTCCATGCTGGGGACACCAAGGGGGGCAGAAGAGGGGGTAACTCGAGGGTCCAAACCTGGGGAGCCCTGAGTGTGCAGAGGAGGCCAAGAGAACATCCTCACCTCACTGGAGGCCATGACAAATTGAGATTGATGGAGGCTGGGTGGGCAGAGAAGGGTTCTAGGGAAGGGCAGGATGAGCTGGCAGAAGGAAGGCTGGTTAGAAGCAAAGAGGCCAGCCAGTGCACAGGAGCACAGGCGACAGATCCCGGTGTCCGTCTTATCCCAGTGTCGTGCGGTGAGATGGGCAGGCCAGCTTTGCTCTCCTGAGACCATGGAAAGCCACTGAACACTTCAGCGCACCATCACTTCCTAAGCAATAAAGCGGCGTCACGGGGCTGTGGGGAAAAAGCGTCTCATCATTATGCTGTTTTATGACTGGCAACTAATACTTAATGAATGCCAACCACAAGGCGCTGAGTGCTTTACGCGAATTATCTTAAGTGGAACTTCCCCAAATCTTACGAGACCGAGACCAGTCCTATTGCCACTTTAGAGAAGGGGAATTGAAACGTAAGGAGACGGTATTATTTAGCTAAGACAAGTTACTACTGGGGTCTGCATTGAAACCCCAAGCTTTTGCCTTTCACCAGGCCAGTCCCAGCATCCTGCCCATGGCGGGAGTGACGGTATAAATCGGCACTGTCCATAGAAATAGCATGCAAGCCACAGACATAATGTTCTATTTTCTAGTAACCACATCGAAGAACCAGGTGGAAATTTTAATAATGTATTTTTACTGAATTCAATAGATCCAAAGTATTATTGAACTTGTAATCAATGTAAAAAATATTAATGAGGATGGGCACGGTGGCTCACGCCTGTAATCCCAGCACTCTGGGAGACCAAAGCAGTGGATCACCTGAGGTCAGGAGTTCAAGACCAGCCTGGCCAACATGGAGAAACCCCATCTCTACTAAAAATATAAAAATTAGCTGGGTGTAGTGACATGTACCCATAATCCCAGCTGCTCAGGAGGCTGAGGAGGAGAATCACTTGAACCCGGGAGGCAGAGGTTGCAGTGAGCTGAGATCACGCCATTGCACTCCAGCCCAGGTGACAGAGTGAGACTCCATCTTAAATATATATATATATATATATAATGTATATATTCATATATATGTAATTTATATATATGATATATATATGATATATATTATTTTTATATATTATATATTATTTATATATATTATATATAATATATTATTCACATATAATATTATATATTATTCATATATATTATATATAATACATATATTTATATATTATATATTATTTATATATTATACATATATTTATATATTATATATTATTTATATATTATATAATATGTATTATTTATATACATTATATATAATATTTATAAAATATATAATTTATATATATATATATTTTATATATATATATAAATTTTACTTTCTTGTTCTCATACTAAATCTTTAAAATCTGGTGTGAATTTGCACCAACCACACATCCCAGTAGCCACACGTGGGCCTCGGGTCCATATTGGACAGCACTGGTACTAGTTACCTTCCAAACCAGGCCCTTTGAGGGGATGGGAGACGCCATGAGTGCCACGCGGGGCAACAGCCAGAAACCAAGGCCATCCTAGGCAAACCAGTCCTGTGAGATTCGTGGAGAAACCCGGTTCCCTTTGCCCCACGCCTACAGCCCCAAGCGTCCTGTGTCCTGCGCGCCCTCCCGACAGCACCATCTCATGGCCCTCCGTCTGCCGTTGTTAATCTTTCCAAAGAACCCGTCTGCACCTTTGCTAATCTCTATTTTATTTGTGCCTGCCCTTATCCTATTCCTGTCTTCTTTCTCATTCCTGTAGGTTTGCTCTGAGGCTCTTTTTCCAGTTTCTAGGGGCAAACACCTAGCTGGTTTGTTTCAGCATTTCTTGTTTCCTGATACATAAAAGCATAGACTTCCCTCTCTCTGTATTCCCCACATTTGGACATGTAGCATCTTCAAGATCGTGCCATCCTTGATTTTCCTGATTTCTTTTATTATTTCTATTTTAAATATGCTCTTTAACTTCCAAACAGAATTTCTGAGCTCTTTTGCTTTTAATTTCTGGTTGTATTTCACTGTGACTGCAGACACGGTATGACCACACAGATTCTTTGCTATGTAAGGAGACTTCCTCTATGGCCCACTGTGTGATTGCTTTTGGTAAAAATCCTGATATTGGGTGAGTCCCTTCTCTGAAGAAGCCACTCACCGCCAGGTTTAGCTTTCTGAAAGCACCAGTTAACTCATGGTTCCCCCTGTTCAAAACCACTGGAGGCACCTAGCCAAGCCTGGCTCATCTCCAAAGTCATAGCATGGTCTCAAGGCCTCCCCCTGACCTCGCCCGTCAGCTCCCGGTGTCCCCCGGGGGCAAGGACTCCTGCATCTTTATGAGTCACAGCCTGTCCTTCCCTCTCAGGCCCAGCTGTCACTCTCCTGGGCCTGTCTCAAAGAAACCCCAGGCCAGGAAGGAGCCACAGAGGTACTCAGTTCAGCAGAGAGAATCATGGTAATGACATTGGTAACATGAGTGTCTGCAACCCATGTTACAGTGGAGAGCACGTGGGGTACCGGGTATGGGGGCTCCGAGGGCAGGGTAACTTGCCCAAGGCTCTGTCTGGCTGCAAAGCTGGGGCTCTAAGTCGCTTCATTCAGTGAGCTCGAGGGCAAGAACTGATCCATTTCTCAGAAACAAAATTCAAGATAGAAAGGCAATCAGGTTCCAAAAGGAGTGGGTGGGGTTTTGGGATCAGCTGGTTCTCTAGGAACAGCTCCTAACCTCAAAAAACAACTGGCACGGCTGGACGCGGTGGCTCACGCCAGTAATCCCAGCACTTTGAGAGGGCAAGGCAGGTGGATCACCTGAGGTCAGGAGTTCAAGACCAGCCTGGTCAACATGACGAAACTCTGTCTCTACTAAAAATACAAAAATTAGCTGGGCGTGGTGGCGGGTGCCTGTAATCCCAGCTCCTCGGGAGGCTGAGGCAGGAGGATGGCTTGAACCCGGGAGGTGGAGGTTGCAGTGAGCCGTGATCGTCCCACTGCACTCCAGCCTGGGCGACAAGAATGAAACTCTGTCTCAAAAAAAAAAAAAAAAAAACTCGTACATCTTGGAAAGCCCTGACTGCTCTAGAAAGCCAGAACTCTATCCCCTGGCACAATGCCAGGGACGCCCACAGCCCCAAGAAGAAGCCAGATCCATTTCTATGCATCAAGGCAGGACCCAAACCATCTCTGCACATCTGAGTCCAGGGCAGCAGGCGGGGAAGAGGAAAGGAGTGGTTAGGGGAGTGTGCACTTTTCTCCTGGACTGTTCCCCTCCATCGAGTACCAGAGGGAGCCCAGGGAATAGTGAAAATCTAACGACAGGCGGGCAGACCCTGACTGGCAGCCTCGCCAATGCAACCCAGATAACGGCAAACGCAAACCCCGCCATGGTCCAGACACCTCGCTCCGACTTCCCCTCCGTGCCAGCGCAGAGCCCGCCAAAGGTCACGGACTAGATAGAATTTGACACAATAAGACTCCACTCCCATGTTAATGCCCCTCAGATCTGGGCCTGCAAAAGTGAAATAATAAATTTAGGAAAACAAGCAGAATGACCCGTCTGGTTGGTTGGTTTCTCTAGATACCATCTACATATTTTAGAAACGTACAACCTTCTAATGGAAATGAATAAACTACTCAACCATAAAGTTGCTATAGAAGATATGCTTGTTCTGATTCGAAAGGGCATCTGCTATCTGCAATATTGATAATACTTTTCAAATTTCATCTGCTTTTGTTTGCATTCTGCGTTGTCTGTTTAAACACACTGGGAATAATAATGAATTCCTGCATTATCTCTACTTTTTCAAGGCCGAACATATAACTTTATCACAAAAATAATTAAAATTCTTTGGCATTCTTGTATCTTTTCCATTAAACGTTATCAACCAGTGACAATAAACTAACATGAGCCCAAGGCTGGCCATGGGCCGCCTTTACAAAGAATGCATTTGTCCCCCGAGCGAGAGACATGAATTTTCAGTTTACAGGGTCAGGCGATCCTGAAGTTTTTTACAGTAGGAGGCCACAAATCTATACCTCCTGTCCCCTAACGGGGGCTGGCGGCGGCCACAGGGTGCCCCATAAATTCTCAGGGAAGAACACACTTTAATAGGCAAAAAAACCTTGGCAGCTTAATAATTCTGCGTTGCAAATTTAAATATTTTACATATCATTAGACATTAAAAACAAAGATTTATGCTGCTCGTCTCCACGGAGTGAGGACTCCGTCGACTTCACACCCGGCCATGAATCTGCTTGAGGTTCATTAGCTAACGTCTTTGGCGAAGAAAGCCCGTCGAGTGGGGGCGGCCTCTAAATCACCACTTTTATTTTCCCGCCATCAGGAACTACTTGAGGAGGCCCCTCCCCTGGGCAATGTCCCCTGCCGGCTCCCCCGACCTGCCAACATCCAGGAACCATGGGGTGCTACCTCTGCCTCCCCCGAGCCAGCAGGAGCAATAACAGGGGAGCCCAGACTCCCATCACCCATGACACTCTAAGGCCTGGGGGGGACTCACCTGCCAGGTCACAGGGGACAAGGGGAGAGGGGATTTGAGCAGGGGCTGCTGGGTACTTCTTAGAGGCCAATTAACACACAGAACTGGGCCAAGGGCTGACAGCCCTAATGAGGAGGAGGAGGGGGCAGGGACAGGTGGGGGCAGAGAGGTGCAAGAGGAAGAACTTCCCACAGCCACGGGCCCCACCCCTCGGTGGCTGGTGCTGTCCTATGGCAGCCGAGATCGTGCCTCTGCACTCCAGCCTGGGCGACAAGAGTGATGAGCTTTAGGCGACACCCCATCTCTATAGGGGTGTCTCCTTCATACAGCCACACTCAAAGTCCTGCTTCTCCAGCAAGCCTGCTCACAGCCCTCACCCAGAGACCCTTTACCTCCAATGCAGCCTGTTCCCTCTTGAGTCCTCACTTAGGATTTCCTGAGAAGTAGTTGCTCTTCCCCCACAGAGCGCAGAGGCTCCTGAACTCCCTCAGCTCAAGAGGAAGCGCCCAGCATATAGCCTCTGGCATGACCAGGTCTGACCTTCCCCAGCGCCCCGATGCCTGGCAGAGGTGCCTCACCAGTAGTTGGGGAGGGAGGAAGGCATGAGTTATGTCTTTTATTTTCTGTATTTCTGTTGCTTGGACAAGTAGAGCCTTCCTGGCCCAGAAGGGACTGTCCCGGACAGAACCAGCCAGTGCTTAGAGATGGTAAACAGCTCACTACCAGCAAGCGCACTTTCACATGTAACACGACTGACCCAGAGCCCATGCTCCAAACACCTCCTCTGCTGGCTCTCGTCCTCTAGGCCACTCTCCACCTGCTCTTATCACCCCAGTGCCAGGTACCAGAGAACCAGGGACAGTCCCTGTGCCCCAGAGTTGCTGAAATGACACAGACTAGCTCTCCTAGACCTGCTTACCCTCCCTCACCCATTCCTCCCCATGGAACCACAATGGAGGCACTGGCCTGGCCTCTCTCCCTCTGCCTCCGGACCTATCCTGGTGCTACCCGCGTAGCTCTGGGGGTGTGGCATGACCCCTCCTCTTGGGGACTGTGAGTAACAAACCACCTTGTCCACCACAGTTGTCTCCTGCTCCATTGGCGGTATTATACCTTAAATTTCCTGCTACTATATTACATTTTAAAACAGAGGCCAGGCGCAGTGGCTCACACCTGTAATCCCAGCACTTTGGGAGGCCAAAGCAGGCAGACCACGAGGTCAGGAGTTTGAGACCAGCCTGACCAACATGGTGGAACTCCCATCTCTACTAAAAATACAAAGATTAGCTGGACATGGTGGTGGGTGCCTGTAATCCCAGCTACTCAAGAGGCTGAAGCCAGAGAATTGCTTAAACCCGAGAGGCGGAGATTATTGCACTCCAGCCTGGGTGACAGAGCAGACTCCATCTCAAAATAATAAAATAATAATAAAACAGAGCATACAGCTGGCAGATGTGGGTATTTACAAGACAGCTCAGTATTAGGAAAGCTTTGATATACATGTCTTTTGAGGGAACATGAGCTGCCTGGAGCCACAGTCTCTACCACTCCCTCTTGCCACACCCACATCTCTGCTGGGCCTGAAGCCTTAGGAATCTCCGGTCCTAGTGGAAGACTCCTCCCCTGGTGTCTGGAGTGTGAGGAGGAGGATGCTCCAGCCTCTGGTGAGGGGGCCAGTGGGATCCTTGAGTGGTCATTCCTGGGTACTGGGTCCTGGTGGAGTCAGCTGGGACTGGGAGGCAGAGAGGGCCATCTCAGCCTGTAGATGCCCTGGACCAAGCCATGGTGCCACTGTCAGCTTCATTCTGCAGAGTCTATGAAGGTTTCTGGAGTCTTCAGCAGAGCCCAGAAATGCCACCAGAGCCAGCCATGCTTGAGAAGTCATCTCCCCCAACACCTCCCTCTTCCTCACATGAGCATTCGGGTCCAAGGGACAGGGAGGGACTGGCACAGAGCTACCCAGCAGTTGTGTTCTTCTGGGTACACAGGGAAGGAGTTCCAGACTAGCCTGGCCAACGTAGTGAAACCCCATCTCCATTAAAAATACAAACATTAGCTGGGCATGGTGGTGTATGCCTGTAGTCCCAGCTACTCAGGAGGCTGAGGCAGGAGAAACACTTGAACCCAGGAGGCAGCGGTTGTGGTGAACTGAGATTGCACCAGTGCACTGCAGCCTGGGCAACAGAGCAAGACTCCATTGAAATAAAAAAGAAAGAAAAAAGAAAAGAGAAGGAAGGAAGGAAGAAAGGGAAAGAAAGAAAGAAAAGAAAGAAAGAAAGAAAGAAGGGAAGGAAGGAGACAAAAGAGAGGGAAAGAAGAAAAGAAAGAAAGAAAGGGGGGAGGGGAGAGCAGAGAAGGAAAGAAAGGGAAAGAGAGAGAGAGAGAGAAAGTAAGAGAAAGAAGGGAAGCAAGGAGAGAGAGAGATTTAAAAAGTAGAAATAGGAGGACAGAATTTAAAAATAAATCAATAGAGTGTTGGAAATTAAACTTAAGGAAATCCCTTGGAAAGCAGAACAGAAAGAAAAAAGATAAAAAATAGGAAAGGAAAGATAAGATCCAAGGAAAGAGTGGAAGGAGAGTTAGAAGTTCAAATAGAGGACCCATAAGAGTCTCAGAAAGATGTGACTGAGAAAAATCTGAACAGAGCACTTTGAAGGAAATCACTCAAGGAGGCATCCTAGGATTACAGGACATGAGTCTCCAGATGGAAAGAGCCCACCCTTGCAGGATTGCAGAATGACAGGGACAAGGAGAGGATCTCAAAGCTTCAGAGAACAAAACAGGTCACAGTCAAAAGACTGGGACTATAAAAGACATTGGGCGTCTCAAAAGCTACCCAGGGATAAAGACAGCCATGGGGCAATGGCTTTGACATTGACAAAATATCATCTCAACCTAGAATTCTACATCCAACTGAATGCGTGGATCAAGAGGGATGGTGGACAAATGGCATTTTAAACATGCGAAGTCTTCAGAAACCTATTTTCCAAAAGCCACTGGAGGATGTGCACCACCAAAACAAGGATGTAAACCGAGAAAGTGGAAACATAGCCTAGGGGACACTGACGTAGTAAAGGCGATTTGCAGGCTAACATTGAAGGAAGACACCAGGAGAGCAGTTGAACCCCAATTCTTGGGAGCAACTAGCAGACCCAAACACTGTCAGAAGGACATCCTCAAGAGAAAAAAAATAGAAACAGAACACAGCCTAATATGTCGACAATCAGTATAAGAGTTCACCGTTCTGGTGAGAAATCTGGCATAAATTACCAATGGTACATTGCAAAAATAAAAATAACAACAACAACAAAAAAAACAGGGGCCATTAGAATAGCTCAAAGAGGGGAAAGGGCCCCAGGGGAGCCAGAATCAGGGCGAGAAGGCATAAAACAGAGACTGCTCTTTCACTCCCTGTGCGACTTGCTATTTAAAATTCTGCACCTATATCAGTTGTATACAAATTAAATATATATAATAAAAGAAAGTATTGCAATCAAACTGTCTGTTAAATAGCTCCAGGACAAATTCTCTTTGGGGAATGTGTTTCACTGTTGGTGGGGAGAGGGTCCCAGGCTTTAGTCTCTGCAGTGCCTGGCATCAGGTGTGGCAGACATGTGTTATCGTGGGACACACACTGAGTGCCCACCTCAGCACGGGAGACCTTGTCTCATGTGCAGCTGGGTCAAGGCCATGGGAGATGGATAGCACCTGGCTAGGGAGGAGAGAGCACCCAAGTCCCGCAGGGATGGGCATGGCCCCAGAACTTGAACTTGGCCCCATTCCTTTGAACCCTCTCTGGGAAGGGTTCACTGGGTCCTGATCACCTTACCTTGATGATCCCATCCCAGAAAGGCTGGTCCCTGCAGCCCCAGCGTCTCTGAAGGAGCCGAAAAAGGTAGGGGAGCCTGCCCTTCCCTCCCAGGAAAGGGGCACTTTTGGCCCAGCTGAAGCCAGAAATCTATACTTCTAATATGATGAGGTTGTCCTTCCTGAGAGATGGATTTCTTTCCAATATCCCAGCCAGAAAGCAAGCTGCCTTCCTGTATCAGCACATTCCCACTCTCCTCCTGGTCAAGGGAATGTTGGCCAGGCACTCCTGGGAGCCAGGACCCCCAGCACTGCCCCGGAAGCTCCCTTCATGCACTGCCTATGCCCAGGCCCTAGTGAGCCAGTCCTTACCCCATTCTCTCTTCTCCCAGGAGGTGGACATCACCGTTCCCACCTGGTGGGTAAGGAAGTCTGGGTTCAGAGAAAGGAAGGTGTTACCGCAGGTGGGCATTGGGACAGGATCAGAATGGACCCGGGCTCACCCTCTGCAGCGCCCCCTCCAAGATCAGTGGCCTCAGCAGCCCTGTGGTACAACAGAGACCTGCGGGGCAAAGAGGGGCTCTCTGCTTCCCCATGAGCCCCAGGCAGCACAGCTAGGAGCCCAGGCTGGGGCCGGGTGCCCGCAGGGATGGATAATCAGAGAGCTGTCTGCTGCTGTCCAGGGGCTCCTGACATAGAGTGTCTCAAGACAGATGCCAGGAGAGCCAGGCGTCCCGGCCCCAGCCCTCTTCACTCTCCGTCATGCCTCTGCTGAGCAGAAATTCAGCTTGTTGGTTTCTCTGTTGGTTTCTTCCTTCTCTATTTTTTTTTTTCAATCCTTGGGATTGAAAGAAAAGATTTTTCTAATGACAAACCACATTTTCCTGTGGCCCTGGGTGGCAGAGGGGCCATGGGAGGGGCAGGGGCTGGAGAGATGGGGCACTATTTTATTAAGCGGGAACCAGGCCATCCCTGGGCTGGCTAGCACATACCCCCAGCCCACAGGTCCCATCCAGATGCTGGGGGAAGCCCTCCTTGTCCCCCCTCGGCCCCTGGCCTGGTACCGGTGGCCCAAAGGCCTGTGGACATTGCCCACATGCATAGTGGCCCAGGCTCCCCTGGCCTAGAGGCTCTAGGGGACTGTCAGAGAGGCATGGCCCAGCCTCAGGGGAGCCCCATTCTGATGGGGAGAGCACAGGCCAGGTTGGACACAGAGGGACAGGCTGGCCCTCAGGGCCTCCATAGGGCGTGAGAGCGTGGTGAGCCTGGGTGAGTGTGTGCGCATGTGGGTGGGTAGGGATGTGTGTGTGTGAGTTTAAGCTGTGAGTATGAGTATGTCAGAGTGTGTGTGAGCATATGTAAATGTATATGAGTGTGTGACAGCAGCCCCATCCCTGGCTGTGATGTCCCAGGACCTAGGATGGTGTGATGTTACCTTCTGGTTGAGAGCCCTGGTGCAGAGCCAGAGCTGCTGCACTGCACAGCTCCTGAGGGAGCCCTTCTCATCTTCATCTGTGCGAACGACACTCCTACTGTGGTTCAGTGCACAGCCTGTGCAACTGTACACCATAGCCACACTGAGATCCCCCATGCTCACCACTGCCCCCTTCATACATAAAGTGGAGGCTCTCAGGCGCCCTGAGCAGCCCTCCCCAACCCCCAACAAAGAGACCATTGGGATCTTCCTGACAAGCTGAGCCTCCCACCCTGCTTCGTGTGTCCCAGGGCTGGCAGGCCAAGGGCTGCTTCCTTGTTCTTTGGGGCCCAAGGTAGGCTGGGTGTGGATTAGCGGGGTACAGGAAAGAGCTTTTAGATTAGGGAATAGGAGCAGAGTCATGGTAGCCAGTGTAGACAGCTTGGCCACAGACTCACTGTGCAATGTCATCCTCGGGCCTCAGTTTCCTTATGTGATTTTGAGAAGCTGGACTGCAGTGGTCTATTCCTAAGGCCCCCTTCCCTAGAGCTCATCTGGAATCAGCACCCCCTGTTTCCACTTCGCTGAGGAGAGGCAGGGGACTGCCCGGGGTGGGGATGGTGAGGGGTGGGAGAGGTGGGCTGGGGCCGGTGGGTAGGGGGTTCTGCCAGGTGCCCTGTGCCAGTGACTGATGTGGGCATCTCAGCCACTTCTTCCGTCGTTGACATAACCACTGTCAGCCCCACACATCCCCTTTAAATAAGGTTCAGATGCACTTGCCCCCGGTACACACAGCCCGCTCCTGGCCTGGAGGGGGCCCCCCCTGTGGGCTAGGACGGGGAGCAGCGTCCTGGTGGGTCCTGAGCCCCGAGCTCCTACATCCCTCTAACTCCAGAGCCCCCACCGTGGGTGTGGGCCAAGGGAGACTCGCGTTCCTCACTTCCTGCGTCCCTGAACAGCCCAGCAGCCCCGGGTGGGAACGAGAGGGGCCAGGGAGGGGTTGGCAGAGAAACAGCCGAGCCAGGAGCCGCTCAGAAGCCCAACAGCCCCGCTCGCCCCTCCCGGCCCCCCCAGATCACAAAGGCCCCACTTCCCATTTCTTTCCTATTCAACCATGTCTCTCCATTGTCAATAAAAGCCATTTTTAAGGTCAACTATCTTCTTCCATCAACCGCCAACCCTACGCAGTTCCAACAGCACCAGCCCCAGCACCACATCATGAAATAAAAATTAAATTGTAGTTGGGCTTTTAAATCAACTCAATTAAAATAAAGAGATTCTTGGCTTGATATAGGGAAATATTTGTATTTCCAATTCTATTTGTTAATACATTGACATATGTGCTATTTTTTAAATGTAGCACTAAGTGCACTTTCTGTCAATGCCATAGATTTTTTAATAGACTGAGAAAATGCATTTCATTTCTTCTTATTTTCCTTCAATACATCATTTGGTTCTGCTTTTTTGCCTGCATGAAATTCATTTTCTAATGGAAATATTTGTTTTGTAAATCAAATATGTATTATGCACAAAATGCAAAGCACAAATTAAATTATGTTAATGAAATGAAAGAGATATGAAATGCATATTTCATGGACGAAACATAACCTCAGCAAACAACCATTTCTTGATAAAATCTTTAAACACAATCTCATTCTGTGACAGACATATTGTGAAAGTAGATAGCACCTCATTTAAATGGTTCCTTTAATATTAGTGCTTAGTATATAATTGTAAATAACTTTGGGGATGAAAAACCAATAATGAAATACTGTCTTTAATAGTTCGCAATTGATGTCAGCATAAAATCTGTCGTCGTTGAATATTGGAAATTGGGAGGGCACAGAAATATTCTCGAAAGCTGTAAATGATTGCATATTTAAATAGAGCTGACTAAGGCAAAGAGGTTATAGATATTAGTAACAGGCAGAAAATTATGCTGACCTAACATTATTTGACAAAACCCCCTGTTTTAAATTATATATTGGTTACACTTAATGAATAATAGATTTTGTAGGTGTTTCTCCTATCATAATGCTGATGATACAATATGGCGGGGATTTCTTAGTCATCTTTCTGACAAGAAACTCGGCCGTAGCTCACCAAGGTCGGGCGAGGGGCCCGTGGCTCTCCATTCAGTGCTCTCCTGCTGGAGAAGGGCTCCAGGGAGGAACCGCCCTGGGATGGATGGAGCCACAGTGACCGTCCAGTGGGGAAGGGCAGGGCCTGTTCCCAGCCCGACGGCGAGCTGGCAGGCTTGGATCACGGCAGAGTCAGGGCCAGCTCTCTGGGGTAGAACCTGTTGGAAGCTCCTGCTGGGAGCCCAGTTTTCCAGGAATGCCAGAGGTGAGGAGTGGAGGAGGCCTGGCTCGCAGTTTGCAAAAGTTGCAGAGGGCCTTCTGTCTCCCCACGTCACCTGGATCATGAGCCCTGCAGGGGATGGGAAGGGACGGGAGGGTATGGCGGGTCCACAGGTCAGGTGTGATCACGGCGCTTGGTTTTCCGAGCCCCCAAGCCTTAGTCATTAGTCTCGGCTTGAAACGTGGGTTTGTGGGTCTGGCTCGTGTCATGATTTTGAGAAGCTGGTCTGCAGTGGTCTATTCTGAGGACCCCCTTCCCTAGAGCTGATCTCAAGTCAGCACCCCTTGATCCCACTGTGCTGAGGAGAGGCAGGGGACTGCTCGGGGTGGGGACGCTGAGAAGTGGGAGGGGCAGGCTGTGTGTGTGGGTTAGTGTGAGGACCAGGCTGGCCAGACAGAGGGAGAGAGAGGAGTGGCACGAGGAAGCAGAAGAGCAGCCACCTCCTGGGGTCCCATCAAATTCTGAAGGGGAATCAAGGAGAAAAGAAAGGAAAAATCTTGAGTTCCCTATCAAAGCCAGTGCTTCCTCAATCCCTGCTTCCTGGAAAAGTGTCTGACCTCTAAGTCCGGCGCCAGGCCAGGGGGACTGGGCCCTCCCCATGCTCTGAATCTGCGCTGCTGTGTGGCCCTGGAGAAGTTGCTCCTCCTCTCTGGGCCCCCGTTTCCTCACTTGCCAACTTAGCCTCAGGGTGAACTCCATGATTACTGAAGTCCTCCCCAGTTCTGGCAGCCGGTGATCTAAAGACACCAAATCTATTCCACCGTGAAGCCCCCCTCCAGCAGGGAGTGCCAAGTGCCCCCGTGTTTCAGGAGAGATGGGAACCATCCTTTGTGACACCCTTCAGTGTCCCCAGAGATGCGGTTCCATGCCCTCATCAGCCAGATGCTGCGAGGATCCTTTGTGATGATGAGGAAGGTCAGTCACTGCCACTGGGGCTCCCAAGGCCCCACCTGCCCCAGCAGCAACCCCAACTTTCCATTGCCCCAGGCCTTCCACGGCCATCCCTCTGGCCAAACTACCTTCAGGGTTCCACTGAATTTCCCAACTCCTGGCAAAGCCCCCACCTCACCCAACTCCTAGCACCCATGGTCTGCAGGAAATAAAAAATAATATTTCATCAAGACACACTGGGGCAGGTTGCTTGGGTGTGCCCTGCATGCACACCCAGCCCTTGGCACTGTCCTGGGCAGACATAAGGGATCCAGTGGGCGCTTATGGACGTTATTTCTGGCTGGAGAGAGCAAGGTACTCAGCCATGGATCCAGCAGCCACTCTGGGCATCTAGGATATGCAGGCACTGTCCCTGGTGCTGGGATATGGTAGGGTGCACAGGCAACTGCAGACATTGTCCCTTCCCTCGTGGAGTTTACAAAACTCATTCAGCTCCATGCCTCATTGCTGTGGTGTCAAACGCTACGAAGGAGATGTGCGTGTACCGGCCTGCTTGGGCACCTGCGTAGCAAAGTACCACCAACTGGGAGGTTTAAACAACGAAACTGTGTGGTCTCCAGTCCTGGGGTGCAGGGGTGCAGTCACAGCTCACTGCAAGCCTCCAGCTCCTGGGCTCAAGCAATCCTCCCACCTCAGCCTCACGAATAGCTGGGACCTCAGGTTTGTGCCATCATGCCCAGCTAATTTTTTTTTTTTAAATAGAGATGGGGTCTCCCTATGTTGCCCAGGCTGGTCTTAAACCCCTGGGCTAAGTGATCCTCCTACCTCGGCCTCCAAAGTGCTGGGATTACAGCTGTGAGTCACTATGCTCAGCTCAAATTTCCCCTTTTTATAAGGACACCACTTTATCCGATTAGAAGCCCACCCTACGCCAGGGTGACCTCATCTTAACGCATTACCCCTGCAATGATCTGATTTCCAAATGAGGTCCCAATCAGAGGCACTGGGCATTCAGACTTCAACAACTAAGTTTGCGGCGGGGGCGGGGGGGACACAATTCAACCTGTGACAGAATGACAGCTACAACAGAGGCCTGCCCCAGAAGCTGGATGAAGGTGGAGTAGGCAAAAACAACAGACAAGACCACGGAAAGTTACAAAAAAAAAGTGTAAGAAGTCCTTGGCTGAGCTCAGAACAAAACAAGGGGCAGAGGCCTGTCCAGAGGCAGCTCCTGAAAGTGAAATCAGTGAGGGTCGAAGGGATGGGGGGCTCCAAACTCAGTCCCCTCTCCAGCACAGGGGACCTTCGAATGGGGGTCACCTCCCAGACCTCCACCGCTTCCTCCCAGAATCCCACCCACCCAGGGACTTTGGCGCTGCTCACCTCTCAGCGGGCAAACATTTTTATCCATTCCCTGAAATTAAACTTCCCCGTTTTTCATTATCAAATTCCGAGCTGGTGTCATCTCCCCCCATGCCGGCGTGCGGCACTCGTTTACAGCGCCTGAGATTAATATTAGGTGTTTGTAAAAGGCGAATATTAGCTTCTCCCTTATATCTGTCAGAATTAATAACGTCCCCCATCACAGATAACTCCGGGTCAATATTAGATTCGCAGATGAGACTGGAAATAAAATGTATGGAAATATAACGTCTCATTTGTACATATTCAAAAAAGCCCCTTTCGTTATTGAAATTCGGCGGCAACTATTCAAAGGTCAGAGGACTTTGTGGCCTGGAAATACCCACCATCTGGCCCGAGCAGACACAGGCGAGGACAAATTGGTGCCCCTCCACGGGGAGCCCAGGAGGACGCGGAGGCGGCTCGGGCACGGACCGGAGGCTCTGCCAGGGATTTTTTTATAGGGCAGAGAGGGATAGAGAGCTTACCCACCGCCGGCCCAAGCTCATGCTGGGCCTGAAGCCAGGGCCTGGTGTGGGCACCTCGCCAATGGCTGCCGTCCATATGCCCTCCCCACCCCAGTGCCAGATCCAGGGCATGAGATCCCCCTCCCTCCCCTCCAGCAGCCGGGCACTGACCTTGCAGGCAACAAGGGGTTAACAGCCAGAGCCGCAGGAGGGGGACCTTCTCCCCCCACATAGCCTCACCGCCCCCAGCCTCACCCACCAAGCTGCGGGGGAGGCAGAGAGTGGCCTCCAAGGCGGGCAGGCCCCATTCCCCGTTTGGCAATCGCTCATAAATCATAATTGACAAGCATAATTTTTCCCTTGAGCGGCAAGGGTGCTTTATTTAGTTGTTTCTATTTTATCTGGTTGCGCGAGATGATGGACCCCCTCCACCCCCACTTCTGCTGCTTTTCCTAATAATAAAACCCTCTGCGAGGCCAGGATGGGATCGGATTCCGTGAACTCCACCCGCGCTGGTGAAAGGTCATCTTGGGACTCAGCCCCTCGTGCGGCTGGATGGAGAAGCTACCAACAGGGCTGCTGACAGTGAGCAGGCGGGTGGATAGCGGGCACGCGGAAGACGCCGCTCCTCCCTCGGTCAGGACAGAGGAGGTTCAGCCAGAGAAACTGACCCGCCCTCAGTCCCAGAGGAAGTGGGCGGAGGGGCATCTCCAGAGCCCTGAACAGCAGGTCCCCGGCCGGGCCATGCCACATTTTCCCATTCCCTGGACAGGACTCCCTGGGAGCAAAGACCCAGGGGGTGTTTCTGCAGCTCCCGGGCCTTGAGGCCACGTTCCCGGGGTTCATTTGGGGTGGGGTGGATCTTGAGTGTGCCATAGAACCCCGAGTTGTCTCCAGGTTCCAGAGAGCAGAGGGCCAGCCCTTCCCTGGAGGGGCCGGTGAAAAAAGTCCCCCGGGGGATTCCCTCCCCCGCCCCCAGAGATCCCCTCGGTGCTCTGGCTCTGGGAGGCCTTTCTTTCCTGCCGCTGAGAAACCTGTTCCGGTTCCCAAAGTGACTTAAGCTCTCCCCATTAACGCTCTCTCCAGCTGGGCTGGCACTGAGGTCCCCGCTCTGGCCGGGCCTTTGTGAGGAAGGGGCCCCCAGCTCCGGGGAAGATGAAGGGAAAAGCCCTTTCTTTCTTTCCTCCTAAGTCCCTCAAACTCGCGGTGACCCACAGTTAAATCCCTTTAACAAGGTTCACTTCCTCACCCACCCAGTTAAAACTCTCCAAAAATAAACAAGGGCTGGGCAGGCTTTTCCTGCAGCTCTGAGGTCAAGCTGGGAGGAGGGGGCTGCCACGTGGGCCCCTTAGCTGAGGAGGGGCCCTGTACTGCCCTCAAAGTTGGGGTGCTGGGCTGATCCCTGCCCTCAAAGTTGGGGTACTGGGCCTGCACTCAAAGATGGGGTGCTGGGCCAATCCCTGCCCTCAAAAATTGGGCATATCCCCTGCCATCAAAGACAAGGTGCTGGGTCCACCTCCTGTCCTCAAAGGTGGGGAGCTGGCCCATGCCTGCACTCAAAGTTGGGTGCTGGGCCTCCCCCTGCCCTCAAAGATGAGGTGCATGTGTCTCGGATGCCACCGGTCTCTAGGATGACTTCACCTTAACTAATTACATCTGCAATGATCCTATTTCCAAGTAAGGTCACATCTGAGGTACTGGGGCTTCAGCATGAGAGTTTGAAGAGGACCTAATTTAACTCGTAATACACAGAGCACATAACACGTGGAGAGGCTGCCACATCCCACTGACCCTCCTGGGCCGGCATCATTCCTTCCTTCATTTCCCCCCCTGAGCGTCTGCCCATGAGCAGGCCTGGTGCCACAGAACTAGAGATGGGTGATTGTTCACTGCTGTTTATCTTCCCCTCTGAGCTGTAAGCGCCTCAAGGACAGGGTAAGTCTTACCTGCCTACCACCGTATTACCAGGGTCTGGCACAGGGGAGGTTTCTAATAACTCTCAAAGGGAGGCAGAGGAGAAGTGATTCTCTGTCCTCCAACTGTCCACAGTCTCAAGACACTCACCCTGTCTGGGGACAGCCATGAGAATATGTCGCCTTCCGGGGTCAGGGTGGACTGACAGGGAACACAGACCTCCCCACCCTGCCCACCCAGCCTGATCAGGATTAGGATCCTATTTCCAGCTTTCCCTCTCGAATCACCCAGCTGAGGTGTGAGTGCCACCCTCGCCTGGCAGCTGGTGAGGGGAGGGGTTTGCCTGCCACACAGCACAGTTCTTGGCTTTCCACATGCCCAGTCTCCTGGCTGGAGGGTGGTAACAAAAGTGAAAACCACCCTCAGAGGCCAAAGTCTGCTGTTCTTAGCCCCCTAGCCCCCATTGACCAAGACCTTCGGAAGGTCACATCCCAGTGAGCAAACTTTTGGGCTGGATGGAGAGATGAAGGAATAAATGGGTAGATCAGTGGTGGAAGGGTGGACAGATAAATGGAGGAAAGGAAGCAGGAATAAAGGGATGGATGAATAAATCGATGGAGGGGTGGATGGATGAATGGACAAATGGATGGATGGAGAGATGGATGAATGGATAGATGAAGGAATAAATGGGTAGATCAGTGGTGGAAGGGTGGACAGATAAATGGAGGAAAGGAAGCAGGAATAAAGGGATGGATGAATAAATCGATGGATGGGTGGATGGATGAATGGACAAATGGATGGATGGACAGATGGATGGATGGATGGATGAAGGGAAGCATGGATGAAAGGACAGATGGGTAGGTAGATGGATGAATGGATGTGTGAGTGAATGGATGAATCTGTGGATGGGTGACAAATGAAGGGAGGGATTAAGGATGGATAGATGGGTAGATGGATAAATGGATAGATGGATAAGTGGGTGGATAGATAAATGGATGGAGTAATAGATGGATGGATGGATGGATGAAGGGAGGGAGGAGGGTGGATGGGTGGGTGGATGAATAGAAAGGTGAATAGAGGGAGGGGAGGTGAGAGGGAGAATGGAGAAAGGATGAGATGGATAGATGGATGGAAGGATAGAGGAAACGATGCAGAAATGAAGGGATAGATAGATGGGTGGATGAATTGAAGGTTGAATGGATGGATGGATGGATGGGTGGTGGATGAATGGATAGTTAAATTGGTGGATGGGTGGATTGGTAGATGAATGGATGAAAGGAGGGGATACAGGGTGGATGGATGAGTGGATGGATGGATGGATGAATAGGTAGATGGATAGGTGAATGGATAGATGGGTGGGTGGATGGATGGATGGATGGATGATGGATGGATAGATGGATGGATGGATGATGGATGGGTGAACGGAGGAACGGATGGATGAGTAGGTAGATGGATAGGTGAATGAAGGGATAGATGGGTGGGTGGGTGGATGGATGGATGGATGGATGATGGATGGATGGATTGATCGATCAATGAAGGAACAGATGGGTGGACGGATGTTAGGGGTCAGTGAACTTGGCCAGATTCCATTTCTGGAAACTTTATCTTTTCATTCTCCTGTGCGAGCTACAGAACAAAGTTGGTAGCTTTGTCTGGCATTCCAGGCCTTCCCAGTCAGGCCTCGCCTCTGTGGCTTGCCTCTCCCTGACTGTCCTCCAGGATCCCTCTGCCCAGCCTGGCTGGGGCTATTGCCACTGCGCACAACACACTTTCGTAACCCGTCCCTCACCTTCCCACACACTGGAGTCACTAATGCTCTATGCGCCTCCCTTCTCAGAAAGTTTCCTGGCCCTCTCCCTGCCCGGAGCTCTGCAGGCTCTCAGATGGCGGTGAGCTTGCTGCCATCTCTTCTTGCCAAAGGTGAGGCCAGCAGCAGGAACCACTGCTCCACGGGATCCCTGTGCCTTGAGCCAGGGATGCTTGAGAAATAACTTAGGATGCCTACGAGTGCAGATTTGAAATTTCATTTCCAGGAATCAACTCTCTGGCAGAGTGCAGTGTGGTGACAAGGCATAGTCTCTAGAGACCTTTCTCCTTCCCCAGCTCCAGGCCCCACACCCTGCAAGGCTAGACCAGGTGTGTTCCCATCCCCCTTCGATTCACACAGCTCCTCATCTCACGCACATGACTGGAAGCTTCCAGGCAGCCGGGGTGGTAAGGGAGATGGAGGGTGGGCAGGGTGGGGGATGGCTTCCTAGAGGGTCTCTCTTCTCCCAGGGCCTGGCAGGAGATAGTTACTCAGTCTCATTGAGCCTATTTAAGCCACCTGAGGTCCCTCAGCTGCCATGTTGCAGGAAGCGGAGTTTTTGTCGCTATACAAAAATCACAAGGCAGTACTATGAGCTTCTCCAAGCAGCAGGTAGGCAAGGCAAAGTATGATCTCATGGCTCCTCCCATGGAGTGAGCTCTGAGGGTGCCATGCAGGGCCCACGACCACATGGGTACACAGAGCTCTGTCCCCTTGGAGGGACAGCTGCCTGGGACTCCACTCCAAGCTCCAGGGCCTCTGAACTTGTTTCTCGCTGTCTTCACCTCAGCCCCGTGGCTGTACCTGGGCTCCAGGCGAAGGTCTAAGTCCAACCACCTTCCAGGTTTTGCAAGAGAATCTACTGGGGAAGATTGAAAATGGAACTCTCTGCTATATTCTGTCCAGCTCTCCTATTCTGTCCCCAGCCCCCACCTCTTCCAGGAAGCCTATCCTGATCGCTGCAGGCATTAGCCCAGGTAGCTGCATAGCCTCAGTTTCCTCCTTGTCCTGGGCTCACCAGCTCCTGCACCGGGAAGAGGAGCTGATGGCCGGGCTCCACCTGCCCCCCTCATCCACATTCCCCAGGCTCAGCCTGGCTCGGGGGCGGGCTGTGTGATGCTTATGGCTTCACTGGGATTGGCTGCACGACGCTAGAGGACCCTAGAAGGTGGAAGCTTTCTAGGACAAGTGGGGAAGCTCAAGGGCATGACGAATGTGTGACCTGCTTTGGGGGATGCCACAGTGACTTCTATTGTCTCTGCCCCCTCTCCCCCGTCCCCCCAATCCCACATCATGCCTCTTCTTCAGGCAACAGCTCACACTCTGTGGGATGGTTACACGACCCAGGATTAACCAATCAGAGCACCACATCGCCCTGGCCAGGGATTGGCTCAGAGAAAGGCACATGCCTGGAGCTCAGCCAACAAAGCCTTACCTGTGACTTTTACAGGAGTAATTGTCCTTGGGTTGCTAAGGTGATAGGAGCTGCTGCCGGTCATTGCTGGTGAGAATAAAGCCAACACAGAGGAAGGCAGAGCTAAGACTGTTCAAAAGAAGCAGAACCTTAGTTGCACTCTTTAGGAGCCTTGATCTAGCCATGCCTGAAGGCAACATGGTACATGAACCAATACATTCTGCATTTTGGTGGAAGCCAAAACCTGGATTTATGTCACTTGCAGTCAGACTCCTGGAACCATACGGACCCCAGAGCCAGTTTCTCTCCTGTCCTGTGGGCATTCCTGAATGACCACAGGTTTTTTCCATCTGGAGTGTTACAGTCAGTCCCATAGCAATGCTGGGCTGGCCTGCTCAGCCCCTGGATGGCCCTCCTCCCTCCACACACCTCCTGCTTTTCCGGGGACGGCCATGCACTTCCATGCAGAGGTGTGGTTTGTCCTCCACTGCCCAGTGATACCTGGTAGCAGAGCTAAGATGTGACCATGTCACCTAACTCTACAACGCGGTCCTTCCCTCCCTTCCCAAGGCTTGCCCCAGCCTTCCTGGAGAGACTGCATTTCCATAGCACACATTCTGTGATCTCCGTGACCTTTCAGGCACATTTACTCCTGGCACGCTGGCCAAATGACAGGTCCTCCCTCTGAGACGCCGGGTCAATGCCCAATATCCACAAAGCCCCTGATCCAGCAAAGCCTGTCTGCCTCTTCCCCCACCCACCTGTACCTGGGCTGCCCTCTCATCCATTTCCTGCTCCATATCCACCTCCCTTCCTAGACGTGAGGCCCCGGAGCCCAGAAACCAGGCCTTGGTGCCCCGGGGCCTATACAGCACTGGCACACAGAAGGGTTCCGTGCAAGCTTGCGGGATGCCACAGCTCCTGATTGGTTTTGCAGGAGCTTCCATGGACTCAGACGCCCTCATGGAATGTGAGTGAGGAGAAGCTGCCCATGGCCCCCTGGAGGGCATGAACCCAAAGCCCAGAGCCCCCCAGGGCGGGCTTTCTGCCAGCTGCCCCAGGGGCAAGCCGCCCTCTGCCCCTGCCAGGGCCAACACGTCCTGTCTCCTGGGGGGCACTTCAGCACAATGGGCTTGGCGGCCCCGCGGCTTCCCAGGCGGCTGTGATGGCAAATAGCAGGCGCTTGGCATGTCTTCGGGATTTCTGAGCATAACAGAAATGTCAGGCGGATCTTAATGAAAGGCTGTGGGCTTCTGGGGATTGACAGGCGACGCAGAATCCTAATTTTCAGATGGCTTGTTCTCGGGGCTTTTGGCACCAGGGGCCAAAGCTGGGGAGCCCCCCCAAGTCCTCGTGGAGGACTGGACCCTCTCCTCCATTGCAGGAGTGGTTGCCCCCGAAGCCGACAGACGCCCCTTCCAGGGTCTGGCCACCGGTGCCAGTCCTGATTTAGAAACTAAATTATTTCTCTTCCTCATCCGCAGCAATTGGACGCCTGCCTTTTGCCTACACTTTGTGAGCAACGTGTGGCAGAGGAGGCAGCGTCCCCGTGGCTGCCGCTGACGTCAGGAGGGCTGCTGGGAGCACAGCGGGCCGCCCCAGGCAGGTGCCGTGTGGGCAGGTGCCACGGGGCGGGGGCTGAGCCTGGCGGACCACAGTGGCTGCTGCAGGCTTCACCCTTAAAGGGAAACCCTGATTTCCTGGCCAGCTCCTGGGAGACTGGGGAAGGGTGACTACCCTCAGCAGGGCGGGCCTTACACTCGGGGGTGAATTAGGAAGACGCCCCCCCACCTGTGGTGGCTTGATGTGTGCCCCAAAAAGTGCCTAGGCCTTCAGTGAGTGCTGCTCCGTCCTTGGTGACTGTCCCTGAGCTGCTCTGGCTCTAGGTGCTGCGGGACAGTGCCGAGCTGGACAGGCAGGGGTTGGGGTGGGAGGAGTGGAGCAGGCTGGCGGGACCCCCTCCTCTGCAGCGCACAGTTGGTTTGATTTCTATGCAGGTGCCACTGCAAGTCACCTCTCTCCCGATGAGATTGTCTACTGCGCCCATGTCCTTCCAGGAGGACATCTCTGCTCCTGCTGCTCCCAGGATCTCAAGGTCTGGTTGGAGGAGACAGACCTCCAACAAGTAAACCAGTGCGCTGGACAGTGATCACTCCCAGAAAAGCGGACCCCGCCTCCTGGAGCGCAGTGGCAGGGCAGGCGCGGGGGTGACTTGCACAGGCACGGCGCAGGGATTCGGGGCTGGCCGGCCGGCAACTCCACAGCTGGCTGCACTCTGTAGGGACCGTGGGTCTGCGGGGACACCAGGCTTGACCCTGCCCTTGCTGGCTCCTCGCTTGGACCCCCAGGTGGGGGGTCAGAATCTGTTTCCCTCACTAAACTGGGGACAGGAATGGGCAGCTTCTAGATGTCGTTAGTGTGGCAAGCCCAGCCCCTGAAGGAGACAGAGAAGGAGAGAGGGAGGTGGCTCTGATGGCCTCGGGCAGGTGGGGGACCCACACCACTGGCCACAGGCCATCTCACCCTCCCTAGGGTCTTAGGTTTACCGGCCAGGCCCTGAAGGCAGCACAATCTGGGTAGGCTGCCTGGAGGAGGGTGGTTCTGTTGGGCCTCCACAGAGGGTAGGATTTGGATGGGATCTGGTAGCAAGAAGCAACCCCAGTGCAGAGACAGCATGACGGGGGGCGGTCCCCTGGGCTTCCCCCGCTGTGGGCAGGTGAGGGTGAGCAGGCTCCCCTTCGAGGCCCTGGAGGGGAGGGTGGGGGAGCAGACTGTGCCCTGAAGGGTGTGCAGGGCCCGGTGGTCTCCCACCTGGAGGGTGTCGGGGAGGGCAGCCCACAGCGGGGTCTGGGCAGGGATGGTCTGAAGGGATTCTGGAGAGGACAGGCCCGTAGTGGCAGCAGGGGGTGGCTAGGTGGGGGCAGCAGAGGGACGGAGCCCTGTCACATGGGCTCCTGCTGCCCAGAAAACCTCAGGGCCCCAGCCCCTTTAGAAACTGCGCCAGCCTCACCCCCACCCTCTTGACGACAGTCTGCTCCCTGTGCCTCACCCGCCTTGAACTGTTCTAGCCACAGGGACCCACTCTACGCTCCTCGAAGGCAGTGGGTTTGTTCCAGGCACTGTGCCGCCAGGAGTTCTCAGGCTCCTGTGAGCCTGGTACAGACACCACATCTAGCAGCCCTTCCACCCCTGCCAGGGCAGGTCGCCCACTGTTTACTAAGAGCACCCTGGGGCTTCCCTTAGGTGCCTCACCACTTTGGGGGACCAATGGGCTTTTTTGGGTGATTGTTTAACATCGCCTGCCCTCCACCCCCTACTCTGACAGCAGGGACACAGTCATGAGCAGACCCCAGCCCAAGTCTGGTGCGCAGGAGGCACTCTGTCAATGGCGGGAGTGTCTGAGCAGCACCCTTCAGGAGGGGGCTGTCTGCAGGTCTGCTCTCCTCCAGACTGGAGCATTCTGCAAGCTGGCCAGGGCTGGTCCCCGTCCACCCAGGACACAGTACCCATCAGGAGGGCCCACAGTCGCAGGTCTGCGTCTCCTACAGATGGGAGCACCCTGTGAGCTGGCCAGGGCTGGCCCCCAGGCCCCCAGTACACAGCTCCTGATGCGCCAGGCAGTGGGCTGACTGCTTTGGCTGATGAGGGAGGGGAAGGAAAGAAGGAAGAAGGGAGAGGTGAGGAAGGAAGGGAGGGAGGGAGGGAAGGAAGGAAGGAAGGGAAGGAAAGGAAGGAAGAAAAAAGGAAGGAAGGAAAGGAAGGGAGGGAAGGAAGGAAGGAAGAAAGGAAGGAAGAAAAGAAAGGAAGGAAGAAAGAAAAGGAAGGAAGGAAAGGAAGGGAAGGAAGGAAAGGAAGGGGAGGGAGGGAGGGAGGGGCAGGTGAGCGAGCTCTCTCCCAGCTCCCTGTCTTCTCCTCTTTGCCCTGCAAGGCTGAGATTTCTCTGTGGTCCTGCCGTCTTCAGAGAGGCGGCGCCTGGGGGAGCGTGGCAGGAAACCCCAGGCTCAGGAGCTGCACGTCCTGAGCTTTGTAGCTCCGAAATTCACCCACTGATAACTCCACAAATAACCCCAAAGAGCAGCAGAGATCAATGCACTGCCCTGTTGACAAAACCTCAGCTGTAATGCAGATAGCTCTCACATTTTTATTGTGTTCATGTATGTTAATTCATAGTGGTTTTGTCAATAAACACTGCACCAAGTCTCACAGTAAAAACGTCACCAAAAATTATGTATTGTTATGATAACAGCAAATTATATATTGAAGGAGATTTGTGGCCTGGGTGGGACAGAGGCTGGTGGCATCGTGGGCAGAGAGAGGGTCCCTCTAAGTCTGCGCTGTGGCCCCTCCATCATGTGACTACACCCTGTGCCCAGCCCCGATGCAGGGCTGGCTTGGACTAGGGCACCTGCCCCCAGGAGGCAGGGAAGTCATGGGTAGAGTTCACACCCACAAACACAAGGGAGAATGAGATCGGCAAAGTAACATGGGAGTCCACGGGCAGGATGGGACGGTCTTTCACAAGGAAGCCAGGAAGATGTCCTCACACAGTAATAACTGGGTCACCTCAAGAAGACCAGGTGGGTTTCAAATACTCACTTCCACAAGGAGGAAACGGCAGGAGCAAAAGCCAGAGGGTAAGGAAATGCTTAGCATGTTCGAAAAACACAGAACGACATGCTTAGTGCCTGGGCATGTGGTCCTGAGGGACGCTTGGGCGGCCCTGGATCAACCCGCACCTGCAGGAGCCTTTGCCTCCTTGCAGATGGTGACTGTCTCTGCCAATCTCTTCCATCAATAAAAGTGTTTTTATCAAATTTCTTCCTTGGAAAATGTACTCCCTGGTTTTGGTATTTCATGGGCAAAGTATAAACTGTGGAGGTGGCACCAACTATAAAAATGAGCGTTTCTTTTGAACTATAAATGTGCCGGGAGGTGGTGCAGAGTGCCCAGGTGGGTGGGGGGAGAACCTTAGTGGCTGCTGCCTGGTGTTACTGACAATATCAGTGGGCGGGGACTGGGCGTGGGCAGGAGCGGTGGGCGTGTCGGCTGAGGGTGGAGACACCAAGGCCAGGGACAGGACCAGCTGAGGGTGGAGAAACTTGGGGTGGGGAAGAGGGGGAAGTGATGGGGAGGGTATGACTTCTTTAGAGATGTGCATGCTATTTTGGGCAATTGACAAGGGGATGGGGATACTTTTCCTTTTCCTGGTATGTCTGCCTGGGGGTCAAAAATGTATACTTACACCAAGTGGTTGGGTAAATAAGAAATAACACATTGATTTTTTTTTTTTGAAAAAAAAAAAATCAGTGGAAGATTTCTGCTTCATACGGGCAGCCCTTTTCCTGCACATCTTTCCCTTTATGTGGTTTTGTCTCAGTGATTTGAGCATGTTCTAATTTTGTCATTCAAGCCATCTGACTTTCACTGCTCTATACAAACAAAACCTAATTTAGTCTGAGATGTTTTAAGTCATAACAATGACGGATGGCCAGGGTTCAGGTGTGGTGGAATATTTAAATACCTAGTCTATATTTTTCTGATATAAAGACAGGCAGCTTTTTGTACTCTGATTAATTATGATTTCGCGTTTCAGAAAAAAAAAAATAGCTTTTTCTATTCTACATTATTAATTGGTTATTTAATTAGGAATTCTCCAAGCTTCAGATGTTGGGAAGCTAAATCTGTGAGTGGGTTTAAAAAAAAGCCAAGCTCTATCCTGTTGCCTTTTTGTATCTTATGAAGGTCACAATAAGACGTGATTGTTTGGCATAGCCGCAGTGAATTATGCCACCAGACAAGCTTTTAACCTATGTGCCTTCACTCTGAGTGAGACGCACGGGGCCTGTGCTCTCTTTAAACCGTTCTCTATTGAAGAGGATTCAATCACCATAATGAATCTGAGGCCAGGCAGCAATCTTCTGCACTGAAAGAATTTCTAAAAGATTGTAGAATTTGTAAAACGAACAGCTCGCAGACTAAATGGCTGTGTGGGTGAATCAATTATTGCAAGGCCCCGAGTAGTCATAATATTTAGTACATATCATAGAGTGTTTCAGGTACAATAAGATATGCTCGTTTTTCCCCCGTTCCTGCTGGAAGTGGTACCAAAAGCCTGCACGCAACCCCGGCTCATCTGCCGCATACCGGGAGAGCTGGGTCAGGCTGAACACACCCACCGCGCAGCCACGCGTGGACGTGGGCACGTGCACAGGCAAGGAGGGGGCTGCCTTCTGGAGAGGCGGGAGATGGGGGAGTTAGAACACCTTCCCCCAGCCTCCCCACCATTCCATCAAGTCCGCCTCGGAAACCCATGGAGAGGCTAAGTTGCCAGTTCTCTTTTTTTAGAGCTTGGTTTTGAACCGTTTCCTTATTAATACAATAATTATTTTTCTCTGACAGCACCATTTATAACCATCTACTCTGCGTCCAACTAGCCCTGTTTTCATTAATCAGTGGTCATGGAGACGACTGTCATCACCTCTCCGGATGATGACTTATCGGCCTAATGCAGGCTCCTTTCTGGGGACCACAAATCAGGTGAGGATGGAGCCTTTTTGGCTGCCTGGTGAGAAAGCTTCTAACACAAGACTAGGTACCAACTAAAGACCTTTACGTCAGGGAAGGGCATCAGGGAGCTTCTGGGAACTTGTGGAAGACGGTTTTCACTGTGCTTTAAAGGTTGAACGACGAGCAGCCCCTCTCAAGCATCATAGGGAAGCCTGGATGGAATCCAAAAGGAATTTAAAAAATATCCTGATGTGGGTACCTGCAGCTGTGGCTTCCCTTCTCCCACAATCCCTCGCGCTCTTCCTTTCCAACCTGGACCCGGCAGAATGGATCCCGCAAAGAAGGATGGCAAGAAGAAAAAGGGCCGTTCTGCCATCAACGAGGTGGTGACCCGAGAATACACCATCAGCATTCACAAGCGCGTCCACGGAGTGGGTTTCAAGAAGCACGCCCCTCGGGCACTCAGAGATTCGGAAATCTGCCAAGAAGGAGATGGGAACTGCAGATGTGCGCATTGATACCAGGCTCAACAAAGCTGTCTGGGCCAAAGGAATAAAGAATGTCCCATACCAAATCCGTGTCCAGAAAACGTCATGAGGGTGAAGATTCACCAAATAAGCTCTATACTTTGGTTACCTATGTACCTGTTACCACTTTCAAAAATCTACAGTCAATGTGCATGAGAACTAATCGCTGATCGTCAAATACATCAAATAAAGGTATAAAATTGCCTTAAAAAAAATCCTGATGTCATCATGGCAAAGGCCCTATTCGGAGTATTGGAGGAAGCCTACCACGAGGCCAAGAAGGGGTCAGAGGTGAATGTTACAGAGATTGGGACTGAGGCAGGGTTCATGTCGGCTGTCCCCAGAATGAAGCTGGGAGATCCCTGAACTCCCTTTAATGCAATTCCCAGTTGCTCCTATTTGCACTGCAATGACAGCTTCTCCCCTTAGCATTCTGCCATAGAAGGGAACAAGCAGTGCCCAGAATTCTGCAGCTTCTCAAAGCCCCAGAAGTGGCATTGCTCAGTGTCCCCTTAGTTTATACTCCTTGGATGAATCTTTCCATTTTGAGGTCCATGAAACTACAACTCTGTCTTCAGAGGGTGGGAACATCTGTTCTGTTTTGTGGTGATCTTTCGCCTGGCTTTGCCTCCGTGGCTGTTCATTTGTCACGAGCATTCTGACAATGTACATGGCTCACCAATCTCAGTGGTAGGGAGACAAAGGAAAATCCCTCATACTGTTCTAAACTCTCGTGCAGACATCTCCTCCTGTGAACCTCACCTTTGAGCACCTTTGCTAATAGAGGACAGAGAGGTTAAGTCTTTTTTTGAAGTCCCCAGCTGGTAGACTCCAGAGCCAGTACTCAAGCATGAATCTTGGGAGCCCCTACCTCCTCCCCTACAAAGTATCTCCTGGCTGGGTGCTTCTCCCTTAACCAGTTCCTCCCTGGTTCATCCAGGGCACCCATGACTCTTCCCCAGAGAAGAGCAGATGCTCTCCTCCCAAATGAGCCCAGAGCAGAGATCCTCACTAGCTTGCTCAGGAAACAGCAAATGGGCCAGACCATCCATTCCCAAAACATTCCCCTCAGCCTAGCTCTCGACGACCTCATTCCAATACTCTGCTAAGAGAAAAAAGGAATAAACAGAAGCAGCTCAGAGATGTACCTGGTAATGAGATCCACACCAACACATAATATCAAATACTTACTAAAGAATCTAACAAACCTCATGCCTGTAATATCAGCACTTTGGGAGGCTGAGGTGGGTGGATCACGAGGTCAGGAATTCAAGACCAGCCAAGGCCATAAACATTTTAAAAAGTAGGCCAAGCATGGTGGCTCACGCCTATAATCCCAGCACTTTGGGAGGCTGAGGCAGGTGGATCTTCTGAGGACAGGAGTTCAAGACTAGCCTGGCCAATATGGTGAAATCCCATCTCTACTAAAAATGCAAAAATTAGCTGGGTGTGGTGGTGTGGGCCTGTAGTCCCAGCTACCGAGGATGCTGAGGCAGAAGAATTGCTTGAACCCAGGAGACGGAGGTTGCAGTGAGCCAAGACAGTGCCACTGACTCCAGCCTGGGCAACAGAGGTAGACTCCATCTCAAAAAAAAAAAAAAAGAATCTAACAAACTGTGTTCATCATAATCTCTACAGAGAAAATTATATAATTTTATCTGAGAGCTCTTAGAGAAATCCTAAATGGAAGAAATATACCATATTCATGGATAGGAAAGTTGAACATTATATAGATATCAATTCTCCCCAAACGGATCTATTGATTCAATATTATTTCAAAGTCCCAACAGAGTTTTTTCATGAAACTCGTTAAATGATATAGAACAAGCAGGCAAGAATAAGAAGACACTTCTGCATATGAAAAGGAGGGAAGAAAGACTTGACTTGCCCCCACCTTATTTAGGACTTAGTATGAACCTATAGTAACTTAGATAGTCTCATATTAGTGCAGGGAAAAAGAAGTCAATCAGAGAGATACTCCAGAAAGGGAACCTCACATTAAGGTATATGGCATTTGGTATATGACAAAAGTTATATGTCAGATCAGTAAGGGAAAAACGAAAAATACATACTATTGAGTAAGTGAAGTTAAAAAATGACTAGCCATCTGGGAAAAGAAGAAATTGTATCTTCTCTTCATACCATGTTGACAAATCAAGTCCAGATGGATTAAAGACTTAAATGTTAAAAACACAACTTTAAACTTCTTAGTAGAAAATATAGCTAAATATCATTTAGACCTTGGGGTAAGAATAGATTTCCTTAAACAAACATCAGTGACTATAAAGAAGAAGATCAACACATTTTACTATATTAAAATTAAGAACTTTATATTTATCAAAAGACACCTCTGAAAGTAAAAACGCAAGTCACAAGATATTTGCAATACATGCAACTGACAAGGATTAATATCAAAAATACATTAGGGCTGGGTGTGGGTGCCTCACACCTGTAACCCCAGTCTGTAATCCCAGCACTCTGGGAGGCCAAGGCAGGCAGAACACCTGAGATCAGGAGTTCGAGACCAGCCTGGCCAACATGGTGTAACCCCGTCTCTACTAAAAATACAAAAATTAGCCAGATGTGGTGGCACATTCCTTTAGTCCCAGCTACTCAGGAGGTAGAGGCAGGAGAATTACTTGAACCTAGGAGGCAGAGGTTGCAATGAGCCGAGATCGTGCCATTGCACTCCAGCCTCCCAGCCTGGGCGACAAAGCAAGATTCTGTCTATAATAAAAATAATAATAAAAAAAAGTGGACTGAATGTCAATCAGAACATAAGCAATACAATGGAAAAACAGGCATTTCACAGAATAGTAAAGGATAAATATGGTCATATACAGTGATCAGGGAAATGTAATCAAGACCATAATGAGAGACCACTGTCTATGTATTTGATTAATAAATACTAACAGTCTAATAACACCAAGTGTTGGAGAGGATGTGGGTCCACGTAACTGCTTACAGATGTTGGAGAGGCTCACCAAGTTAGAAAAACAGCTTGAACTTATCTCCTAAAGCTGAATATTCATGGCAACTCCACTCCTATGTATATATATACATGTGTAAAAGGGGAGACATGCAGGAATGCTGTGCCAGCACCGTTCACGATATCAAGATCCTAGAAACATCCAAATACCCTTGAACGGGAGCTACAAAACACAAGACAGCTAGCTTGCATTTTCACCCAGTGGAGCACTACAGTGGAACACTGCACAGAGTGAACAATGTGGAGATGTAACAATATGGAAGAATCTCAGCAATATCGTATTAATTACAAAAGTCAGTCACAAAATGTATATACAAGACGGTACCTCTTTAAAGATAAAGAAAATATATGCTTTGGGAAATACAAGTAGAAACAACAGAAATATAGAAAAAGAAAAGCAGAAGAACGAACAGAGAATTGAGAAGATGGTTACCCTGGGTAAGAGGGGTGGGGACATAGGGGGTGGGGGCCATACATTATCGTCAAGTTCTTCGTTTGTGTTTTGGGTGGTGGGCTCATGCTATTAAAGGTATCATTTAGGGCCAGGCATGGTGGTTCATGCCTGTAATTTCAGCACTTTGGGAGGCTGAGGCAGGCAAAACACCTGAGGTCAGGAGTTTGAGATCAGCCTGGCCAACATGGTGAAACCCCATCTCTACGAAAAATACAAAAATTAGATGGGTGTGGTGGTGCGGTGGTGGAGGCTATGAATCCAGGAGGTGGAAGGGGCAGTGAGCTGAGATTGTGCCAGCGTACTCCAGCCTGGGCATCAAAGCAAGACTCGGTCTCAAAAAAAAAAAAAAAAAAAGTATCATTTAGGCTGGGCACAGTGGCTCACACATGTAATCCCAGCACTTTGGGTGGCCAAGGCAGGCAGACTGCTTGAATGCAGGAGTTTGAGACCATTTCTACCAAAAAAAAAAAAAAACAAAAAAAACAAAAAAAGCCCAAAAAAGAAAAATTAGCCTGGTGTAGTGGGATGCACCTGTAGTCCCAGCTACTTGGGAGGCTGAGGTGGGAGGATTGATTGAACCCAGGGGTTTGAGGTTGCAGTGAGCTATGATTGTGCCAATGCACTCCAGCCTGGGGGACAGAGCGAGACCCTGTCTAAAAAAGAGTATCATTTAAATAATCACATTGTGTATGGGCCATGCATAGAGCAAAGAAGACTGTATATGAACCAAGTATTGCGATAAAGCCTTTCTGCGTACCCAGGTCCAATTTTTCAAAACTACAATTGGTCCAGCAATTATTCTTCTAGGAATGCATTCTCAGGAAAATAACCAGAGATGTGTGCAAAGAGCTGTGTACAAAGCTGTTTAGGACCAAATTGTTTCTAATAACGGAAAACTGGAAAGAACATTAGTGTCCAACAATAGGAGATGAGCTGAGTAAACATATGGTGCCCTCATGTGATGGAATATTAAAGACGTTTCCAAAACTAGGGTGGTGTTTTGTACATATACACACTGTGAAAAAGAACCTAAAAGGAAACGGCAATAAAACTACAGCGCCGATCGCTTGGTGAGAGTACAGGTGATTTCTGCTTTCTTCATCCTTCCTGTCATTTGATAGATTACTGCATAATTTTAAAAGATAAATTTAAGAGCTAATAAATGATACTATGGCTAGGATATGGAGAGGAGCAACTGATACAAACAAAGATGGCCCTTTTGCAGATACTGAAAGGACAGGTTCCTCAGATGGGCAACACTTTTATTATTGTAATGTTTCATATTTTGTATGCTAAAATTCTTTAACGCTTGTATATACTGAAGTTCTTTAAAGTACGTTTATCGGATAGTTGGGAAGATAGAGAGAAATGTAAATAAGCGCCCTGAGAATCCCACCAATGAACACTGACAGTCTTCTTTCTAGTCCTTTCCCCCCAAAGTAGAAGCAAAAGTAGAAGCTGGGGTTGATCAGTAATGGTTAATCGTATGCATCAACTAGGGTAGACCACGGTAGCAGTTATTGGTCAGACGTCGGCCTACATGTTGTCTTGAAGGTATCTGTTAGAACCACCACTGACGTCACTACACTTTCAATAAAGCAGATCACTTTCCACAATATGATGGGCCTCATCCAGGCACTGGAGATATTAACAGAACTGAGGAAGAGGGAATTCCACCTCCAGCCAACCTTTGGACTCGAAATGCACCATCTACTCCTCTCTGGGTCTCCAGCCTGCCGGCCTGCCCTGTAAATTACAACTTGCCAGCTGCTCCAATTGCGTGAGCTAATTCCTTAAAATTAGCCTCGAGTTGGATGAATAGAAAAATAGATATGATATCTACATACATACATACGTACATACATACATGTTAGATTAGATAGATTACATATAGATAGATGATAGAGGTTAGACAAATTAGATATAGATGTTAGATTAGATGGGTAGATTAATAGATATTGCATAGAGATAGATGATAGACAGACACATACATACATATATAGATAAATAGATAATTAGATGGATAAATAGAGAAAGAGATCTCCATCCTACTCCTTCTGCTTCTCTGGAGAATCCAGTCTAAAACACACTGATACAATTACATATTTTTGCATTTAGATCTTTTTCACAAAGTAGAGTAGTCATATCCTGTTTTCACAAAACATTAAATAAATCATGCGCATTAGCCAGCGTTATTTTTAAAGTCCTTAAAAACCTTAATGGTCACATATTTTTATCATCACTTACTCTTAACCAGTTCCTTACTGTCAGACCCTCGGACCGTCTCTCATTTTTCACTGTTGTAAGTCACATCGCAACTAACAGACAGGGAGTACCCTCTCTCCATCTCTGATGCAACTTATTTTTGAAAAATGTAGTGATCAGAGGCCTGGATTCTGGAGTAGGCCTGACTGCCTTCTGTGGGGCTTCGCCTCCTGTGACCTCAGCGGGCTGACCTTCGTGACTTCCACGAGCATTTCCTGCCACTGCATTCCCTGTCCCTCGGACTCAGCCAGCCTGTCCCCCTCTGCCCCCTGTCCCCGGCCTCACCCGGACACTGCTGCTCTGGATCCCAGCCCCGCCACTCCACCCTCCGCAGCCCGCCCACTGCCTCCTCCCTCTCAACGAAGTCCTTTCTAATCACTTCAGTCCAAAGGGACCTGCTTCCCTCTCTGCATCCTCTGCCCACCCCAGCCACCATGACTCCACTGACCACCTACTCTGCAGATACACACGGCCTCCCAAACACAGTAGAGGGGCCACGGCGTTGTGTTTCACCCATGTCCTCTACGTGTTCAGTATCAACACGCAGCACACACACACCACGGGCTGAAATGTCTCATGTGGGCTCCACCTCGTCCAGGTAGGGGATTCCAGTAGGCCAGAGAGCTCCAAAGGGGCAGGGGCAAAAACAGGGTTGTAAAAATTTTAAAAACTAGACCAAGCACGGTGGCTCATGCCTGTAACCCCAGCACTTTGGGAGGGTGAGGCGGGTGAATCATCTGAGGTCAGGAGTTCCAGACCAGCCTGGTCAACTTGGTGAAATTCCATCTCTCCTAAAAATACAAAAATTAGCTGGGCGTGGTGGCAGGTGCCTATAATCCCAGCTACTTGGGAGGCTGAGGCAAGAGAATCACTTGAACCTGGGAGGCAGAGTTTGCAGCGAGCCGAGGTCATACCATTGCACTCCGGCCTGGGCAACAGAATGAGACTCCACCTCAAAAAAAAAAAAAAAATGTTCTAGGCCTGGGTCTTTTGTTTTACACACACACAGAGATAAATTTTTTGTAGAGATTGGATCTTGCTGTGTTACCCAGGCTGGTCTCAAACAAATGGGCTCAAGTGATCCTCCCACCTCAGCCTCCCAAAGTGCTGGACATGAGGTTACGGAATGTCTCATGGGATCCCTTCTTTTCTGAGTCTCCAGGTGTCACCGAGTGCCTGCAGCCTCTCCCTGGGATCCTCCGTCTAGGGCTTAGCGATGGTCCTTGCGTGCCCCGCTCCCCTGTGCCCATCAGCCCCAAATCCGTGTGGTATTTTATATGTGTGCCTTCCCTCTGTCTCCGCTGTCCCCACCGTTCTCTCACTGAGTGATTGTAGTAACTGGTCTCCCTGCTTCCATGCCAGGCTTTCTGCAATCAATTCTGAAGGAAGCGGACCTAGTGATTTTCTTTTCATGCAAGCCAGTTCATCCTGCCCAGGACCCACTAGGGGCTTCCCACAGTGAGAGAATAAATGCTGTCCTTGGTCCCCAAGGCCCCAGAGGCTCTCCCAGGGTCCCGCCATCTCTCTGCCTTTTGCTCTAAACCCCAGCCTCATGGAGCACTCCCCGGGGGCTCCTGCCTTGAGTCTTGGTCCCAGCTGTGTCCCCCTCACAGCTCGCTCCTGTCCTCTTTCAGGTCAGGGTAACTGTTGCCTCCTCCAAAGGGCTTCCCGCCCCCGCCCCCAACCTCACCCCGTTACCCTCTGCGTGCATTTTGTATTACACTATTTTTCTCAGCAGACTCTTAGGTTCCACGCAGGTAGTGACCAAACCTGTCTTGTTTATTATTCTGTCCCCCAGCATCTACCGCATAGTCGGGGTTCAGTAAACCTTTAGAATAAATAAATGTTCCTCCCTTAAATGAATTGTTAAGAATCCAAGGCTGAAGAAGACGTGGTCCCTCCTGGGGCAGGAAAGCTACAAATGAGGATGGTGTCTCTCACCAACCCCATACCTCTCTGCCAAACATTTGGACATCTGCCCACAAGAGCCTTCTCCGAGGGAGGGAAGACCACTTAGAGGCCTCCAAGCACTGCCCAGCAACTCAAAGAAGATGGCCAAGGCAAAACACGTGTCCTGGCTGCAGAGGGTACAAGGCACACAGCTCTCTCCCAAAACACCTTGCTTCCCCTGGGTCTGTCCCTTGCCTCTGTCTTCCAGGACCTGATGAGCTGTGCATAGCAGGTGTGCTGGGCTTTCCTCCCCAAGCAGGACAGGGAGGGCAGTAGAATTGCACCAGCAGGCTTTGGAGTGCCTGGGCCCTTGGACAGAGGCTGCACTGCCCTAGTTGACTTGGGTGGCCAATCAGCAATTGAAAGGCAGGTGCGGCAGCTCACACCTGTAATCCCAGCACTTTGGGAGGCCAAGGCAGGCGGATCACAAGGTCAAGAGTTCAAGACTAGCCTGGCCAACATGGTGAAATCCCGTCTCTACTAAAAATACAAAAATTAGCCTGGCGTGGTGACAGGCACCTGTAGTCCCAGCTACTCGGGAGGCTGAGGCAGGAGAATTGCTTGAACCCAGGAGGCGGAGGTTGCAGTGAGCCGAGATCGCACCATTGCACTCCAGTCTGGGCAACAGAGCGAGCCTCTGTCTCAAAAAACATAAAAAATAAAAAAATAAAATTTATCAATCAATCAATCAATCAGCAGTCGAAAGAGAAGGACGAGGAAAAGCAGCAGTGAGGAGAGAGAGGAGAAGTAGAAAAAGAGGAGGAGGAAGGAAAGGAAGGAGGAGACTGACCAGCACTGGACAGGCCTTCTGAAGTTGAGATGAGCTGGAGGAAAGGAGGGCCGTGGCCAGCACAGACACAGGACCCTCAGCTCTGAGCCTCTCCATCCCTGCAATCCATCCACCTAAGCAGGCAGCCCCTAGCTTCCCTCTCTGCCTCACTCACACTGCCGTGAAGGAGTGAAGACCCTGGGATGTCAGGGTAGCTTCTGGATCTGAGCCTCCATTCACTTGCAGGTCTTCCGGGTCTTCAGCCCACCATCTAGAGAGGAAATAATGAAGGGCTAGGAAAAGGCAAGATCTCCCCACTGAGAACACAGGACCAAAAGTAGTCTTCCTTCGGGACAAGGGAAACCCACTCTCGCCCCGCAGTGAAGGCGGGCACGTCGCATCTTCCAGATACGCAGCATGGCACCGCGGCCACACTGCCTTCTGCGTGGTTCCGTGCTGATTTCTGCAAACAAGGAAACGGCTCAGCAACGCGGGAGATGGCTGTGGATGAACACCCAGATCAGGGTTCTGAGGAAAATCTCTCAAGTTCAGTGCAACGGCGGGTTCATGGTTACAAGACGTGAAACTCCCCAAAATTGTTCTTTGGCTTTCTTTTGGACAACACCAAAAGCACAGAAATTTAAAGACATTTCCCTATGATCTCAGCACTTTGGGAGGCTGAGACCAGCAACATGGTGAAATTCTACCTCTACCAAAAAAAAAAATTAGCCAGGTGTGCTGGTGCGCACCTGTGGACTCAGCTACTCAGACGGCTGAGGCAAGAGGATCACTTGAACCCAGGAGTTTGAGGCTGCAGTGAGCCATGATCTTGCCACCGCACTCCAAACTGGGTGGCAAAGGAGACTCTGTCTCCAAAATGAAAGAAAGGAAGGGAGGGAGGGAGTGGAGGAATGAGGGAGGGAGGGAGGGAGGAAGGGAGGGAGGGAGGAAGGAAGAAAGGAAGTAAGGAGAGAAGGAAGGAGGGAGGGAAGGAGGGAGGGAGGGAAGGAAGGAAGGAAGGAAGGAAGGAAGGAAGGAAAAGAAGGGAGAGAGGAAGGGAGGGAGGCAGGGGAAACTCCCGATGGCCATGGAATTGAGAGTCCTCCCAAGGAACATAGGCAAGATAACCTTTTGCAAGGCAGCTGCCAGTCACATCTGAGTCCATGCTCCCTGAGACTCTCTGGGTAATACACATAGCACCGATTCCTGAACATTTAGAGGCTGTCGAGGGACTGTGTTAAGCCTGTGCTGTGCGTCCCCGAAGCACTGAGATCCCCAGATTCCTAGCCCCACCCCCCCACACAGGCGCATTACATACATTTGTTTATATGGAGCTATGGTGCTGTCTTGATTGCGAGGCAGTGCGGCCTGCTGATGAGGTTTGCTGTTGACATTTCAACATTAGCTGGCTTTTGTCAATTGTGGCAGCCTAAGAAATTCTATCTTAAGGGCGGCTCTTTATTAAATTTGCAAGATACAAAACTGTGACTGACAAATAGTCTCCTTTCTCTTTGCAGATGCATAAATAACGGCCGGCAACTCTACCGTCATTAAAATGTGCTCCACATTTAAACAAAAATGTAATCGCCAAAGAGTTTCTTACAAAGGAGCAGGTCCCCGATGTTTGGCTTGATGAAACATTTTCTTGATATTTTTCAACAGTTATCAGCGTGCAGATCTTTGAACGGAGGGGGAGAAGACACAGCAGGAGAACGACAGAAAAAAGAACATTTCCATGAGCCTCCTTGCTCTGGGTTTTACCAAACTTTGTCACAGAATCTTCTATGCAACTCTTTTATGTGCTATCGGTGACATAATTCCTATTTTTTTCGCCAGCCATTATATATGATAAATAAAACAATGGTCTGAAAACACTGCGATCTCTCATCAATGTCATTGTGAAAAGGGCCCAGATAGATGAGTTCTGGAATCACAGGCAGATGACATGGCTGGCCATGTATCATCTTCTATGTATTGAACGTAGTCTTTGTAAAGACAGAACGGTAATAAAGAGTGGTATTGTGTGCTCTGAAAGGCTGTGTGGGTCTGTGCATGACTAATCTGTCTTTCTGCATTATTTTATTCAATCTTCTCTGACTTTATGCCTTTGACATTTTTGCTACACTCAGTAAATTTGAGTGAATAGGCAATTTTAAAGAATTTTTATAGGGCTTCAGAGAAGTCATATGCAGACTGTATCTTTGTTCAAATTTAACAGTTTAAATATTTCCTTTGTCTAGGGTGCAGAGTAATCTTTAGACAAAAAAATGAAAGAATGCTCTAACCTTAAGATTTTAACATTGTTTCTTGAAACAGTTCAATTATTTAAAGAAAAAAAAAAACAGAAGAGCAAGCTTATGATGGAGGAGCTGGCCCACTTTCTTTATTTTATCATTATTATAAATAGGAGACTGGTCCTTCTGACGATGAAGACAGTCCTTCTTTCTCCAAAATTTAGAGATGCAAAGGACGAAATTAAAGGGGGTTATTTTGAAGCTAGAGTTCAGATGGCCTCATTTGAACATCAACTACTTTTTCTGACTTTGTATTGCAAGGGTAGTTGTCTATAAGTAAATAACGACTTCATTACATGTCTTTAAGTCACTGTGTGTCATGTTACCAGTTCGTTATCTAATCTGTAACATTGGTTTGGCTAAGCACTGCAGTTTAAATAATTGATGCCACAGAAGGGTATGTAATAGGAAAATTTTTAAAATTATTTTCTTTGCTAAATTGTGCAGAAGTCCCCGCCTGTAGTATAGCAGACTGCTACATTTCAAGAGACACTCTCTCCTACTTAGGCTGTTGAACGATTCAGACAGAAAAAAAAAAAAAGAAAAAAAATAACCCTGGGATTACTTGATAAAACTGTTTGGGCTAGCAGGTGGTAGCCTCATAGTTTTGGCTTATAAATACTTTTTAAAAGATTATTAAGCAATTTAAAGTAAACCTAAACTACAGATGAACCCAGACTGATGGATTCATATAGCCAATTACATTTTACAGTATCTTTATCAAAAACATAGTTCATATATTTCGTTTTTATGAATCACTTCACAAGCCCGCATCTAACAGGGTAACTGAGCACTTATGTTTAGTACTTCTGAGATGCTTTCAAGAAACTGGACCTCAAGATTTTCTTTTTTTTGTTTTGTTTTTTGAGACAGTCTTGATCTGTCACCCAGGCTGGAGTACAGCGACCCATCTTGGTTCACACTACAACCTCTGCCTCCTGGGCTCAAGCAGTTTTCCTGCCTCAGCCTCCTGAGTAGCTGGGATTACAGGCATGAGCCACCACACCCACCTAATTTTTTGTATTTTTCGTAGAGATGGGGTTTCATCCTGTTGGCCAGGCTGGTCTCAAACTCCTGACTTCAAGTGACCCACACACCTCAGCCTCCCAAAGTGCTGGGATTATAGACGTGAGCCACCGCGCCTGGCCTGGCCCTCAAGATTTTCTCAAGTGGGAAGCTGGTTCTGAGTAGATGTTTTGGATAAATGGTGACTGGCGGGTCTCACTCCCCAGCGCAGCTAGACCCTAGGGCCACTTTGGGAGCAGAAGGATGGAGCTAGGTCCAGGGCAGAAGGCAGCTTTCCTCCAGACACCCAGGGAAGGCTAAGGGCACAGAGCTGTTAGCGGTGGCCTCTTGCAAGACCAAGGCAGCCTGCATTCAGCCTCACTGCTCCTGGAACTCGACTGCAGCTTCCCCACCACACCCCTGAATGCACAGCAGGCACCTGCAGGAAGTCTAAGAGCCCAGTCATGGTTCACAGACAAGGGACTCATCGGTTATGCCCAGCGCTGGTGGTGTCCCCCAAGAGGAACACTGACGAAGACAACTTACATCCTGCTGAGAACTCACGGTGATAAATACACAGGTCCAATGTGAGGTACTGAACAATTCTGTAATCATCTAGCAGAGGACGAGATCGGATGCCTGGTGTCGGGTTTGTGATTTCCGCCTTGTAAATGGATAAACATTTCACATCTTCACGTAAGACTGAAACATGAATCCCCTATCTTTTTTCATAGCAGACACAAACAAATACTACTTTTTTATCACTGCAAAGCACTTGATGTAAGTTCATTAAAATGAAAGATTGGAGGGCCCCCAAATATAGGATAATATGATTCATGTATAGATCCTGGATAATAGATGTGGTTTCTATTATTTTCCCACTACATACAGGACTGTTCCTGTTGCTTCGGGAAGAGTGCTGCCTTCCTCTTCATGAGCCATTTTCATAAAACTGAATAAACAACAAACACAAGCATGATTAGCTGTGACAGTTCCCCATTGATTTATTGGACTCAAATCCTAAGGCGAAGTCTAGTTTTAGGTCTGTCTCTGCATGTTTTTATCAAATAATAAAACTATAAAAATGAAATGATCCACTACCTCCAAAATGATAGAAAATAAAAGGTTTTGCAACTTAAAGAGATCTTCCTAATATTACCGAGCAAGATGCAGGATTTACATTTTTGGAAGCCTGTCCCTTAAAAGTGAAACAGCAGCAGAGAGGCCCTCTTGCCGGCATGCTTTTTAAGCCCAGTCTGAGTTCTCTATGCTTGAGAGCGCCTTACGGTGCTGTAACTAACCTCAAACCTGGAGCAGCAGGGGGGCAACAAACCTCAGAATACAGCAATGTCATGCTTTACAGGCACTCTCTCAGCAACAGCGTGAATGAGGGGGGGGAAATTGGTTGCCTAGGAAACCCTCTAGTCCTGGTAATTATTACTGTAACTGACTGCACACCCCACCTATAACAGAAATGAATAATAATTTATCATCGCTGACTGGCAGCTTTCTGTCTGTGCCTCTGCTCACCACTGCTACCTACTGGCATGCAAAATTAGTTGCAAGCGAACAGTGGGGTAGGCAGAGAGGAAAACCACCAGCAGAAAGAACATTTCAGGACATCTTCTCCCGTACTCCCCCACCAGGTTCTGAATACAGTTCAAGTCAATTGCTGCTGGATCAATAGGGCAAAAATGAAAAGTGCTTTGTACGGGGCTTGAACAATGTCATGGAACTTGGTCATCTCAATTAAAAGCAATTTCATATTGTGACATGAACTAGACCCAAAAAAAGGTGCTTAATAAGGTTAACAGATGCTAAATAACAGCATATATCTTAATGACCCCAATATATGACCCACAAGCTATATAATAGTATAGAATTTGATGCTAAGCAAAACCGCTATAAATACAATCCTATCTGGTAGTTTTGATCAATTAAACTACATAATTAACAAAGATGGTCCATTTGTCTTAGGTTGTCTAATCTGCAGTACAGTGTTAAAGCACCTCTCCTGGAAGACTAGTTTGTTTAGAAATTAGAACCTTCATGGTGATTTACTGGATTTGATTTAAAAGACACAGCAGGAGTTGGCAAAATTCACGTATCACGGGGTTAATGTGGGTTAGAACATAGCTATTTGTAATATAAAAATATTGCATACCAAATACACACATCTGATTTCTTTTAATCTTGGTTCATCTTTTTGCAGAAGTCGTTAGTTTGCGAAAATGAACAAAAACAGCTGCATTTGCCACTATTAGGACACAGAAATCTGCCGTTTTTCAATTTCCAAAGCGAGAGAATGCCACATGGGTAAATGAACCACGCCCAGGTTACTGGAAAAGTGTCCACTGACTGATGGCTTCCATGGTTCCCACCATAGGGAAGGCTATGCCCACTGAAATCTACCAGTTGTATTCTTCAGCTGCCATAGATTCAGGCTCTACAATTGACTAGTGTGTCCTGGTCAGTACATTTCAAACTTGAGAGCGCCTTTTCAGTTCAAGAGGAAACAGACGAAAATGGACAAACAGCCCCTAAAGGGCGCTGAAGCCAGCTTAATGATCACCAAGAAGAAGAAAGAGTACGAAGAATAATTATAGGGAACTTCAGCTCTTCCATGGGCAGCAGTCCACACTCAACCCCATGGAGCCCTCAAATCCTCCCACGTTCCCGAGACTGGCTGGCATACAAGAACGTCCCTGGTCAGTCTGACACTAAACATCGGGGGAATCCTCCGTCTTAAGCCCCCATCAGTTGACTCCATTGCAACATAAAATGTCATTTTCCAAAAATATTTCCGTTTTAAATCCACCTACGATGGTAGTAATCATCGATTTATTGGTTGGGTTTTCTTCCTTTTCATTGCTATTGGAAACTTAGCTCCTTACTTTTCAAAAAAATCAACAGATTTCCAGAAAATGTTCCTAATTCTTCAGAGATTTCTGCATAGTTCCAACGCGGACAGAGCTTTTCCTACAATGAGTCTCTTACTAAGGGACCCACAGGGACCAGATTTGGAGTGTGCAACACTCGCACGGAACACACACACAGGCCTGAGTCCTGGCCGTGCGGAAAGCCTGCACAGGTCATAGTCGGGCTCCGTGCTCTTAAGCACATTCAAGTTTCAAGCAAGTATTTGCAAACTTCACTTTTCTGAAGAGGTTCTGAGTGCTGCTCTTTGGTTGCACCTCAATTAGCTCCTAACAAGTGCTCCTTGAAAGATTTCCAGTAACTGCAAAACGTTCACCTTATGCCTTTGTGACTACAGGTGGATCTAACCCAGACACCGCTCTGTATCTTAGAACAGGGAAAGTCTGCCCTAAGGCACAACATTTTTGTCTTCGTTGTAATTCTTATCAGACTGAACCATTCCTTCTTTGCAAATAAGATTCACAAACAAATCATCACTGACAGCCCACTCTTACCCTCAGTTTAGCTTCCAAGATCCCAAATGGACATTACCAAGAAAATCTTGGAACCTAATATCCGTAATCTCCAAAAATATATTTTACTGATAATAGACTCCGAGTTCTTATTAGTCGAACACATAAATAAAACCCCTGTGTAGGTTCTAAATTTCATCACCCCTGTCCCCAGTACTAGATAGTTTTCCATCGCAGAAGTCCACTTGATCCTTAACCCTACCTAGGGTACCTCCTCTGACATGAAGCGGCTGCCAATTTTCTTACCTCAAAGAAGACACACCCAAGTCTGAACTCTCAGTGCACAGCTCCTGGAGCACGTCTGGGATTCTCCTTTGACCTACACACTTAACCTGCCTTCCCAGTGAAGATCAGTTACTTGAAGGCAATGTATTACCTTAGCACAGTACCTTACACAGTTTCTATTGTAACAAGGCCAAGTGTAGTGGCTCTCACCTGTAATTCCAGTAATCTGGGAGGCCAAGATGGGTGGATCACCTAAGGTCAGGAGTTTGACACCAGCCTGACCAACATGGTGAAACCCCAACTCCACTAAAAATACAAAAATTAGCCAGGCGTGGTGGTTCGCATCTGTAATCCCAGCTACTCAGGAGGCAGGAGAATCACTTGAACCCAGAAGGTGGAGGTCGGCAGTGAGTCGAGATTGTGCCACTGCACTTCAGCATGGGCAACAGAGTGAGACTCTGTCTCAAAAAATAAATAAATAAATTGTAATTTAAGATTACAGCTTTCTTTTTTATATTAAAGTTTCAATGGGACAATCTGAAGCTGATCTTAGTGTTCTGTTTTAGGCCTTCTTTTTTTTATGTTTATTTGAGACACAGTCTTGCTGTGTCGCCAGGTGCCAGGCTGGAGTGCAGTGGTGCTATCTCGGCTCACTGCAACCTCTGCCTCCCAGGTTCAAGCAATTCTCCTGCCTCAGCCTCCCAAGTAGCTGGGACTACAGGCGTGTGCCACCACGCCCAGTTAATTTTTGTATTGTTTTAGTAGAGACGGGGTTTCACCATGTTGGTCAGGATGGTCTCGATCTCCTGACCTCATGATCTGCCCACCTTGGCCTCCCAATGCGCGGGGATTCAAGCATCAGCCACCGCACCTGGCCATTTTAAGCCATTATAAAGCAGAACAATAGACCAAGAACATGACAGACAGTGTCCTCCAGCAGCTCTCCTGCTATAAATGCTGGATCAAATATAATAAATATCTTCTCAAATACAGAGCCTCACTCGCATGACAGTAATAAAAATCAGTAGTGACTAAAAAAGAAGAGAAAAAGAAAAAGCTAAAAGCACTGACATCAAGTTGGAGCTGTCCTGGGACCTAACCAAGAAACTTATGTTTTAAAAGCACAAGGATTTAGGAGGCAAGTCCTTGAGCTTGACCATGACAGTAGAACTAAGATCATACATGAAGACCGCACCCAGGAAAGGCTGCCAGAGTGAAAAGCCGGACTAGAAGAAATGTTCCCACTATCAGAAACACCAACCACAGCAAGGAAACTTGTTCTTACCTGCCTGAGCTCTAGGTAAGGGTGACGTCTTAGTCTGTTTTCACGCTGCTGATAAGGACATACCTGAGACTGAAAAGAAAGAGATTTAATTGGACTTACAGTTCCACATGGCTGGGAGGGCCTCAGAACCATGGCAGGAGGTCAAAGGCACTTCTTAACACGGTGGCAGCAAGAGAAAGTGAGGAAGAAGCGAAAGTGGAAACCCTGATGAACCCATCAGATCTCATGAGACTTACTCACTACCACGAGAACAATATGGGGGAAACTGGCCCCATGATTTAAATTATCTTCCACCAGGTCCCTCCCACCACACATGGGAATTACGGGAGTACAATTAAAGATGAGATTTGGGTGGCGACACAGAACCAAACCGTATCACGTCTCCCCCTGGGAATGCTAGCTGTGGGTTGGCCTTCACGTGGGTTAAGATCGGAGGAACTGCAAGCTATGAAATTAACTGAAAATCTCCAAGCAAGGAACTCAACATGAAGAGAAACTGCCAAGGACTTCTGACTTTAGTCTTGAAGGATTTAGGGCTACAGAACTTGCTCTTCTGCATAAACAGCTAGAAAACTGAAAACAAGTGTTTTCAGACACTAGGACCAAGAAATATAAGACTAAGTAAGATTCCTAAGTAAACGAGGTGAGTCCTATAATCACCCTTTCTCTTGAGATGTTTGTTAGACCATAGCACAGAGAGATGGAATCCAAGCAAAATAAGACTGATCTTACAGTGGAGAAACTGACCAGGGACCAACTCAGCAAAGTAATCAAGATCAACACAGTGACGTGATGTGCAGAGAAAACACTTCACGTCTACGGTATTCTCTGGAAAACTCACAACTTCAGGCTAATTATAAGAGAACACTGGACAAACTCAAAATGAGGGATATTCTATAAAATACCCACAGGCCAATACTCTTCAAAAGTGTAAAGGTCATGAAAAATAAGAAATTGAGAAATTGTCACAGATAGGACGAGACTAAGAAGCCCCGACCACTGAATACAATAGGTATCTTGGAATGAATCCTGGAAAAGCAAAAGAGCACTGGAAGAAAAACTAGTAACATTTCAGTAAAATCTGTACTTTAGTAAACAGTATGGCACTGTGCTAATGTCTTAGTTCTAACAAATGTACCTTGGTAATGTCACGTGTTCACATTAAGGGACACTAAAATTGGGTGAGGAATGTCTGAGGACTCTGCACTATCTTTAAACTTTTCTGTAAATTTAGGTTTACTCCAAAACAAAAAGATTAACAAAAATCCTGGCATCAAATTAAAAATTACTAAACATGAAAATAAGATCCAAATTGTGACCCACAACCAGGAGAAAAAGCTGTCAGGAGGAATAGACACAAAGATGACAGAAATTACAGAATGAGCGGATGGGGACTTTAAAACAGTTATTATAAATATGCTTAGAAATTTAAAGAAAATCATTAAGAAAATAAAGAGAGAAAGGAAAATTTTTTATTTTTTAAAAACGGAAATCCTGGAGGTATACAGGTATATTCCTCTAGGCATATTCAAATATAAAATCTAAAACAAAAAATTTACTGGATGTGAGCAAGAGCAAATCAGACGTTGCAAAAAAAATTAAAATAAAAATTTAGTGAACTTGAAGATATATCGATAAAAACTAACCATAATGAAACACAGAAAGAAAAAGGACTGAACAAAAATGAACTAAGCCTCAGTGACCTCATGGGACAATAAAAGCTATATAATAGTCTGGGGATGGTGGCTCATGCCTGTAATCCCAGAACTTTGGGAGGCTGAGGCAGGTAGATCACCAGAGGTCAGGAGGTTGAGACCAGTCTGGCCAACATGGTAAAACCCTGTCTCTGCTAAAAATAGAAAAAAAATTAGCTGGGTGTGGTGGCAGGCACCTTAATTCAAGCTACTCAGGAGGCTGAGGCAGGAGAATCACTAGAACCCTAGTGGTGGAGGTTGCAGTGAGCCAAGATCGCACCACTGCAATCCAGCCTGGCCAACAGAGCAAGACTCAGCCTCATAAATAAATAAATAAATGCTATATAATATAAATGTAATTGGTATTCCAGAAACAGGAGAAAAAGATATCGGGACCCAAGCAAACTTGGAAGAAATATGTCCAAAATGTTTCCACATTTGATGAAAACTCTAAATCTACAGATCCAAGATGCCCAACAGATCCTGACAAGACTAAACACAAAGAATATACGTACGCACATTATAATTAGAGTGCTAGAGGAAAAAGCATACTACCTACAATGGAATGAAAATAAGACTAATAAAAGATAAGACAGCACCACGAAGTGCAAAAGACATGGAAAAACATCTTCAAAGTGCTAGAGAAGAAAACTAGGTCAGGCATGGTGGGGCTCATGCCTATAATCCCAGCATTTTGGGAGGCTAGGACAGGAGGATGAACACTTGAGCCCAGGTGTTTGAGACCAGCCTAGGCAACATTGTGAGACCCCATCTCTACACAAAATTTAAAAATTAGCTGGCTCTGGTGACATGTGCCTGTAGTCCCAGGTACTCGGGAGACTGAGGCAGGAAGATTGCTTGAGTGCAAGGGTTCAAGGTTGCAGTGAACTATGATCAGTGCTGTTGCATTCCAGCTCGAGCAAGAGTGAGACCTCATCTCAAAAGAGAGAAAGAGAGAGGGAAGGAAGGAGGGGAAGGAAGGAAGGGAGGGAGGGAGGGGAGGAAGGGAAGGGAGGGAGGGAGGGAGGAAGGGAGGGAGGGGAGGGGAGGGAGGAAGGGGGAAGGGAGGGAGGGAGGGAGGAAGGGAAGGGAGGGAGGGAGGGAGGAGGGAAGGGAGGGAGGGAGGGAGGAAGGGAAAGAAGGAAGAAAGGACGAGAGAGAGAGAAAGAAGAGAAAGAAGGAAAGAGAGCAAGAAAGAAAGAGAAGAGAGAAAGAAGGAAGGAAGGAAGGAAAATAACCTATCAACCTGGGATTCTATACCCAGCAAAAATATCTTTCAATTACAAAAGTAAAATAATACTTTTTCAGAGAAAAGTTGAAAGATCTTGATCTAGCAGACCAACATTTAAAACATTTTTTTTTTCAAATTAATGAATGACAACTTTTTCTTACATTTTTAAGGCTGATGAAAAACCTTCATTTCAGTTAAAAAGCATGGTAATTGTATTTACTCATTACGTATTATTAAAGTTTTCTAAAACACAACTTGAAAATATCCAGCATGCATGCTGAATATCAGTACAATGAATTCAAGACCAAGTATGTATGTTACACGCAGCAAGGCTAGATTACAAATTTTCATAGTCACCATCATCATCGTCATCATCATCTTCACATTTTCTTTTCAATGCATTTGATGATTCATTGGCAGTACTTTGTGATGACACTATATTAGTGGTAATAAGAATGTTTTTCGACCCAATTAATGATGGATTAATCAGAACATTCTGAACTGCCGATGTTGCAGGCATTGAGGCTTTTACAGCTGGAGTCTGCGAAGTGGGTATCTGTACTGTAAACCTTTGCCCTGTGAGGGACATAGGAGTCCCTACTTTAGTTGAAACAGACATGGTCTGTGGGGTTGCTGAGCCTAGTGTGGGAGTACTTGGTCTACCAGTAACTGAACCAGCACTTAACCCTGGGACTGTTATTCTTCCCACGGAAGTTGATGCCTTTTTCTGTAAAGATTTCAGCCTATAGTTTGGAGCTGTTAAGCAGTATCAATCAGCTGGCAACCTAGGTCCTGAATATGGCTCGATCAATGGCAAAGTGGGTTGATTTCTTTGCCTTGCGATATCTAATAAAAAATCTCTTGGGGGAGGAGAGGTAAAAGACTGGTCAGCATGGCACTGGATTGCCAATCACACATCATCTACATCAACGGTAGCTTTCTTAACATGGCTTGAATAAACGTTTGCATCATCTAGAACTGTGGTCACATATCGGAAGGCAAACTACAACGTCTGATTTGTAACTCTTGGCTCATATTCTGTAATCCCCATACCCTTCAGGATTTGCGCCATCATCTGTGCATCTTTCGGCATGCTCTTGGGAGAAGCCATCTTGCCAGACTCCCCTGATATCCGATGATGAGACTTCTCAAGCTAAATCACCCACATTAATGTATTTCAGTCCCGATTTTTGACGCAAGTTCTTTGCCTAGTGTGGTTTTTCCAACCCCCTGGTGTACCAGTGAGCAGGATGTCCGGAAGCAACACGGTCCTCGCCACGACGGCTCTGAGCACCTCGCTCGCCCTTTGCACTACAGGGAGGACCACTTAAAACATTGTTAAAACAACTTCTACAGGCTGGAGGAAAAAAAAACCAGGTGGAAATGTCAAAGTACAGAAAGCAATGAAGAGCACTCAACACAGTAAATTCATAAGTGGACACAAGATTTTTAAACATCTGAAGAAAAAGTTTCAGAGGTAATCGAGAGGAATGACAAAGTGAGGACTTTTGTAAATACTTTCCTTAAAAAGCAAAGATAAAGTTGGACTATTGGTTTCTGGTCTGGCATACAAGCAGCTTAGATGTTGTCACTCCATCCTAGTAAGTAAACAGGTAAACAAAATGAAAAATCAATTCTTAGATGCGTAAGAGCAGTGAGGTCACAGGGCAAACTATGATGGCCCCTGAAATTGGAGTGACCGCCAGGCAAAGGCAGACAAGCACAAGTAACTGGAGCAGAGACCCTCAGATGGAGGCCTCCGTGGAAAACAGTGCCAGGGAAGGGAAACCTGAACTGTAATTAACTAACTACACAGTGTGAACAAGTCTGAGTTGAAAACTCCGGAGGGATCTGTCATTCCCCTGCACACATACTTCCGTGAGTTTTACCTCCAGGAGCTCTACCAGGTTCTCAAAGCAAGTATCAGAGAACTATCCCCTTGTGTTTCCAGCAGGGGGAAAGGAAAAGGGACCATTTAAAAACATGTCAAAACATTCTGTTCTTTTTCACAAGGTTTGCCCGCAGGAGAAACTAAACTGGAAGACATCCTGCTAGGGTTTTTCAGGGCCGAAGTGACCTGGGGGAGGGGAAATATCAACCTCAAGCAGCTCCTGCCTTCCATGTGGGAGAAGGGAAATATCCAACACCAGCTCCCTTTAGTCATGGTGTCTCCGGTAAGGCTGGTGTGGGTAATGAGCAGCGCACGTGAAGTTCACAGTCTAGAGGTACAGGCTCACTAAAAGACTAAGACCTGATCACAGGACTATAGAACTCTAGAGAAATCCACATTACCAAGGGCCTATTTACAGCCGTTCCTCCTACTCAGGACACTGTGCGCAGCTGTTAAGGAAAAATCACCAGGCAGACTGAAGGGTGAAAACGTTGTTTGAGAGAGAGAGAGAGCAAGCATCAGAACAAGACAGAGATATAGCAAGGATGCTGACATTATCAGACCAGGAATTTAAAACAACTATGACTAAGGGCTCTAATGCATAAAGTAGATGGATGCAAACACAAGTGGGCAATGTAAGCAGAGTGATGGAAAGTCTAAAAAGTACCAGAAAGAAATGCTCGAGTTCAAAAACACTGCCGGAGAAATTAAGAATGTTTTGATGGGCTCAATAGCAGACTGAATAAAGCCAGGAATCTCTGAGCTTGAAGCTATCTCAACAGAAACCTCCAAACTGAAAAACAAACAGAAAAAACGGCTGAAAACTGCAGAACAGAATATCTGCAAAGGGGATAGCATCGACAAAATGGGAAAATCAGTAGAAGAAAAAAAAAGGAACAAGACATATTAGAAACAATAACAACTAGAATTTCCCCCAAATTATTATGAGACACCAACTACAGATCCAGGACGCTCAGAGAACACTAAGCAGGATAAACGTTCCACCTAGGCGTCATCATTTTCAAACTACAGGAATTCATAAAGAAAAAATCCTGAAAGAAACCAGACAGAAAAAACACATTACCTGTAGAGAAGCAAAAGTAAGAATTATACCCAACTTCTCAGAAATCATGCAAGTAAGAAAAATGGAGTGAAATATTTAAAGCATCAAGAGAAAAGAACTCTCAACCTAGAATTCTATACCCTGAGAAATATCCTTTAAAAGTAAAGGAGAGAGGCCAGGTGCAGTGGCTTATATCCAAAATCCCAGCACTTTGGGAGGACAAGGTGGGAGGATCGCTGAAGTCCAGGAATTCAGACTACCATAAGCCATGATCATGGCACTGCACTCCAGAAGCGTTAAAGGAAGTTCTTTAGAGAAAAGGAAAATTATATAGTTCAGAAATTCAGATCTTTATAAAGAGCATAAGAGAAGGAAGAGGTAAACATAAAATAGAAACTTAGTTTCTTATTCTTACCTATTTAGGAGATAACAATTTGTTCAAAATAATAGTAACAATGCATATGATTTTGTTTACTTACGTACGTATACAGCTAATGTATACTGATGTGTTAGTCAAATGAATGACAGCAACGATACAAGGAACAGCAGAGAGGAATAAGGATTATTATAAGGCATTTGCATTACCCATGAAACGGTACAGTATCATTTCAAAGTGGACTTGAATAGGCTGTAGATGTTCCAAACTCTAGGGCAACCACTAAAAAGATGCTTTTAAAAAATATACCTGATACACTAATTAGAGAAAGTGGAAACATTAAAAAATGTTCACTTAAAATAAAAAAGGGCATTTACCAGGCAAGGGGTCAGTAAGAGAAAAGAAAAGAAGCAAACAAAAAAACCCAAAGAGCAGAAAAAGAATGGAAGACAAAAATAGGAAAAAGAACAGGGCAACAAATAGAAAAACGGTAAAAATGTGGTAGATATTAATCCAACAATATCAATAATCACTTTAAATGCCAGTGGTCTAAAAGTACCAATTAAAAGACAAATTGTCAGAATAGATCAAAAAATAAGACCCAACTATACACTGTCTACAAAAATCTTGAAGACACATATAAATTTAAAGTAAATGGATGGAGAAAGATATTCCATGATAACATCAATCAAAAGAAAGTGAGAGTCATATTCACTTCAGATAGAGCAGACTTCAGATTAAGGAAAGTTATCAGGAAAAAAGAGGAGCATTCTGTGCTTACATAGGGGTCACTTTTCCAAGAAGACACAGCAATCTTTAATGTGTATGCACCTAACAACAAAGCATCAAACTACATGAGGAAAAACTGACAGAACTGGAAAGAGAAATAGATGAATTCACTATTATACCTGAAGACTTCAATACTCATCTATCAGAAATGGGCAGATCCAGCAGTCAAAAAATCAGTTAAGGACACAGCTGAACTCAATAACACAATCTACCAACTTGATATAACAGTCATCTACAGACTACTTCATTCAATAACAGAATACATACTTTTTTCAAGTTAATATGGAACATTAACCAAGATAAATCACATTTGGGGTGATAAAACACACCTTAACAAATTTAAAATAGCAATTATACAGTGTCTGCTCTCATACCACAGTTGAATTAAACTAGAAATCAGTAACAAAGATAGCTGGAAAATCTCCAAAATACTTGGATGTTAAACAACACACTTCTAAATAACACATGGAACAAAGAAAACGTCTCAAAAGAAATTTTAAAATATTTTGAACAAAAATAAAAAATACAATTTATCAAAATTTGTGGGATGCAGTGAAAGTGCTTACAGAAAATGTTTTAACATTGAATGCATATATTAGAAAAGAGATCTAAAATCAATCATCTAAGTTTTCACGTTATACAAATAGAAAAAGGAGAGCAAATTAATTCCAAAGTAAGGAGAAGAAAAGAATGAAAATTTAAAGCAGAAATCAATGAAATCGAAAACATAAAATCAGCAGAGAAAATCAACCAAGCCAAAAGGTGGTTCTTAGATAAATAAAATCAATAAGACAAGCTAACTAACAAAAAGGAGAGAGGACACAAAATGCGAATTTCAGAAATGGAAAAAGAGAACGTCACTACAGATCCCAGGGAGATTAAAAGGATAACCAAAAAGTACCACGAACACAGCTATGCACACAAATGTGGTAACCCAGATAAAATGGACCAATTCCCTGAAGGGCGCAGTCTACCAAAACTCACACGAGAAGAAACAGGCAATCAGAATAAGATTATCTCTATTAAATAATTAATAACTTTCCAAAAAAAAAAAGTACAGGCCCAGATGGATACACTTATGAATTCTACAAAACATTTGAGGAAAAAAATACACCAATTCTCTCCAATCTCTCTCAGATGATAGAAGCACAGGGAGTACTCCCTAATTCTATGAGTTCAGCATTACCATGATATCAAAATCAGGCAAAGATAAATACAAGAAACTACAGACAAATATTGCTAATAATCATAGATGCAAAACAGTATTAGCAAACTGAATCCAACAATGTATGAAAAGGATTATACACCATGACCAAGTGGGATTTATCGTAGGTATGCAAGGCTAGTTCAACATTTCAAAATCACTATAATCCATCCCATCAACAAGCTAAAGAAGAAAAATCACATGATCACATTGATAAACAAAAAGCATTTGACAAAATTCAACACCTGTTTATAATAAAAACTTCCAGTAAACTAGAAATAGAGGGAAGTTACTCAATTTAATTTAAAAAAATCTACAAAAAACCGATGCTAATATGATAATAAATGATGAGAAACTTGAAGCCTTCCCACTAAGATCAGGAACAAGGCAAGGATAGCCCCCTCTCACCCCTCCTTTTCAATATCATACTGCAAGTCCTTGACAATACAGAAAAAGAGATAAAAGGTATACACATTTGGAAGGAGAAAGCCAAACTGTCTTTGTTCATAGATGACAATCACCTTTGTAGAAAATTGGAAAAAATCAACCAAAAAAGAAAACATCCTGGAACTAATAAGTGATTATAGCAAGGTTACAATGGTCAATCACGTCCTTATACACCAGCAGCAGTGAACAGGTGGAATTTTAAATTATAAATACAATACCATCTACATTAGCACCTCCAAAATTAAATACTTAGGTATAAATTTAATAAATTATGTACAAGACTTACATACAAAACTCTGACAAAAGAAATCAAAGAACTAAATCAATGGAGAGGTATTCCATGTTCATAGATAGAAATATTCAACATTGTCAAGATGTCAGCTCTTTCCAACTTGATCTAGAGATTCAATGCAATCCGACTGATAATCCCAGCAAATTATTTTGTAGATATCAATAAACTGATTCTAAAGTTTATATGGAGAGGTAAAAGACCCAGAATATCCAACACAATACTGGAGAAGAATAAAGTTAACTGACATTTTCAGACTTCCAGGCTCACTAAAAAGCTGTAACAATCAAGACAGTACAGTATTGATAAGAGAGAAATAGGTCAATGAAATGAAACAGTTCAGAAATAGAGCTACATAAATACAGTCGAGTGATCTCTGACAAAGGAGGAACGGCAATACAATGGAGCAGAGAATCTGCAACCAGTGGTGCTGGAGCAACCTGATATCGTGTGCAAAACAAATCTAGACACAGACCATACACACTTCACAAAAACTAATTCAAAACTGGTCACAGATCTAAATATAAAATGCAAAACTACAAAACTCTAGAATACAGGAGAAAAATCTAGAAGACTTTGGATTTAGCAATAGCCTTTTAGATATGACAGCAAAGGCATGATTCATCAAAGAATAAACTCATAACCTGGACTTCATTAAAACTTCTGCTGTCTGAAAGACACCGTTAAGAGAATATAAAGACAAACCACAGACTGGGAGAAAATATTTGCAAAAGACATTTCTGATAAAGGATTGTTATCTAAAATATACAAAAGACTCTTAAACTGAACACCATAAGAAAATAACCTGCCTACAAAAGGAGCCAAAGTCCTTTACAGATACCTCACCAGAAGATATACGGATGGCAAAAAGGCATCTGAAAAGATGCTCCATATCATGTGTTACCAGGTAAATGCTAATTAAAATGAAAATGAGTTACCACTACACACCTATTAGAATGGGCAAAATTCAGAACAGTGACACCACCACATACTGGCTAGAATGTGGAGCAACAGGAACTTGCATTCATTGTTGGTGGGAATGCAAAATAGTACAGCTATATTGGAAGACAGTTTGGCAGTTTCTTATAAAACACAGTCTTACCATATGATCTGTCAATCATACCACTTGGTATTTACCCAAAGGAGCAGAAAACTTATGTCCACACAAAAACCCGCACGCTGATGTTTATAGCAGCTTTACTCGTACTTGCCAAAACTTGAAAGCAACCAAGATGCCCTTCAGTAGGTGAATGGATAAACTGTGGTACATCCAGACAATGGGATATTATTTCAGAGCTATCAAACCATGAAAAGACATTAAGGCAACTCAAATAGGAAAGAAGCCAATCTTAAAAAGCTAAACACTATATGACTCTGACTACACGACATCCCAGAAAATGCAAAACTATAGAGACGATTTTAAAAATCAGTGATTACCAGGTACTGGGGCATACGGAGGGATGAATAGGCACAGCATAGAGGATTTTTAGGGCAGGGAGACTCAGTGTGATACTATAATGTTGAATACGTGTTCTTTTGTTATTTGTCCAAAGCAATAGAATGTCCACCAGGAGTGAACCCTAATACCAAGTATAAACTTCGGGTGATGATGTGGCAATGGATGTTCAACCGTTGTAACAAATGTATCACTCTGGTGGGGATGTTGATAACAGGGGAGGCTACGCAGGTGTGGGAGCACGGGGTATGTCGGAAAATCTCTGTACCTTCTGTTCAATATTGCTGTGAATCTAAAACTGCTCTAAAAAAAAAAAAACTTTTTAAAAATTAGACAAAATTATCAAAAACAACTACTTCCAACCTCTTGAGTACTGACCAAAATATAGAACAAATGGAGAAGTGTTTATTCAAGAAAAGTACTGAAAGTTGGGTAAAAATGATGAGAGTATGTGGCATTGTGACCGCTCTCCCTCACTCCAGCTCGTTCAGAGCAGTAGTCTAACAGGGTAGGACAACTTGTAAAACTAGAAGCATTTATACTATAGGTGGCTGACTTAATCTGAAACAATGTGGAAAAACCCAATGCCTAGGGGCTTTGTCAAAAATAGCAATTTCAGTGTCAAACGTAGGAAAGGCCCACATCACAGATGACCTGAAGCTGAAATACTAATTGGGCCAACCAAGAGACCAGCAGGAAAAAAATTTCTGCCTGGAAATTTAACAGAAACAATCAGGAAGTGAGATAATCATGGCCCTTGATAAGCCTACATTTTGAAAGGTAATAGGCATATTAGGGTATGAACATGCTGAGGAGAGACCAGAGAAGACTCTAACTATATGCACATCCCCCAGGGAAGACTTGTAAATTACATAAATTTTCAGTGTGTTCCCCAAACAAAACAGAGACTTTGACAAAGTCTTACTGAACCACGATGTTTAAGTATAATCTCTGACCAATTGCTAGCTAATCACTAAGACATATTGATCCAAAGTGACCCATAAGTAGCCAGACTTAACTAAAGAGAGACATCAGAGGCCACATGCTGTAGCGAAAAACATAATTAATCAAGGCCAAGTTATAAAACAAACAAACAAACAAAAAGGGACAATAATCCCAGGCAGGAAGGTATCAGAATCAAAAGCTGTTACAAATGTATTATTTAAAATGTCCAGTTTTAAACAGGAAAATATGGTTTATCTAGTACAAAAAAAAATAGTATAAACAGAAGCTATTTCCAAAGGTTCTCAAATATTGGACTAAACAGACAGACTTCAAAGCAGCCAATAAAAATATCTTCAAAGAACAAAAGAAAAGCATGTTTAATCAAAAGCATGAAAACAATGACTAATCAGAGAACACTTAATAAAGAGATCAAAATTTTTAAAGAAATGGAAATTCTGGAGTTGAAAAGTAACTAAAGTGAAAACTTCCCTAGAGGGACTCAAGAGCAGACTCGAATGCAGAAAGAATCAGTGAACTCAAAGATTCAACAATACAAATTACACAATCTGAAGAACAGAAATAAGAATGAAAAATAAACCAAGTATGAAACCTGTGGGATACAATGAATATCAACATATGCATAATGCGAATCTCAGAAGAAGAGGGAAAGCCATACAAGTTTTGGCATCTTTTGAAAAGTCAAGAAGTTTTTAATGTCTGAAAATGTTCCAAATTTTGTAAGAAGTATAAATCTACATATCCAAGTATCTCAATGAAATCCAAGTAGGATAAACATTAAGATATCCACACCAATACACATCAAAATCTTGAAAGCAGCAAGAGAAAAATGGACTTACTATGCACAGGGGAACCCCAGTAAAATTAGCAGCTGACTTCTCAAAAGAAACAATGAAGGCAAGAATTAAATGGTGTAACATAATCTACTGCCAAACAAGAATTCTAAATCCAGTAAAACTGTCCTTCAAAAAAGAAGACAAAAATAAAGATCTTCACAGATAGACAATTTGTTGCCATCAAAAAATTTTTTTATGAGATATGCTAAAGCAAGTACTTCAGGCTGAAAGGAAACACCACCACATGGTAACTTGAATCCACATAAAAAATTAAAGCACTGGTAAAAGTAATTATGTAGTCAAATATAAAAGAAAAAAATACTTTTTAAAAAAAGTTTTCTTCTCTTACTTAAAAGATAATTGCATGGAAAAATAATGAACTTGTATTGTTACAAATATTAAACCTGTATTGTTATAAAATACATTAAAATAATAGGACAAAGGAAGAAGAAGAGACCAGAGCTATGGTGAAGCACAGTCTACTGGAATTAAGTTAGTATTATACTCAAGTAGATTATGATGTTAAAATGCATCCTACAAACTCTAGAGTAATCACTACAAAATAACTCAGAAAACAGAGTAAAGATCTCTTCTACTATATGAGGACACAGGAGGCCACCTGCAGGCCAGGAAGAGAGCCCTCAGCAGGAACCAAATCAGCTGCTAACCTTGATCTCGGACTTCTCAGTTTCTACAAATGTAAGAAATAAATTTGTGGGTTAAAAAAAAAAAAAGTACAGTTTTTTTTTTGTAAAGGAATTCAAAGTTTATACTAAAAGATTTATTTAACACAAAAAAGGTAACCAAGGAGGAGCAGAAGAACAAAAAAGACGTGACATATAAAAAACAACTAACAAAATGGCATGAGCCATTGATATGTAAACAAGTCATATCAATAATGATATGAATTAACACATATTTCAATAAAAAGATAGGCTGGCAAAATAGATTTTTTTAAAAAACAAAATTCAACCGCATGTTGCCTACAAGATATAAATGCGAAAATTCAAAATCAGAAATGGGTTGCAACTTAAAAAAGGATGAAAAAAGATTACCACGTAAGCATAACTGTAACACAGGTAGAATAGTCATAACCACATCAGACAAAACAGACATAGGCTTTAAGATTAAAATGTTACCAGAGATAAAAAAGACATTTCGTAATAATAAAAATCTCAATTAATTGGAAGATACAACAATGACAGACATACATGCGCCTAACAACAGAAAAAAATACATAAAACACAAACTAACAAAAATTGAAAGACAGAACAGTTTAACAATAATAGCGTGAGGCCTCAATATCCCACTTTCAATAACGATAACCTAAGTAGACAAAAAATCAGCAAGAATACAGAAGACAACAGTGTCAATGACCTTGACATACATCAACAGAACACTCCATAAAACAACAGAATATGTAGTCTTTTGAAGTGCACCCAAGAGAACATATGCTACCCATTCTTTTAAAATCTTAATGAATTTTTAAAAACTAAAGACATAGTAAATGTTTTCTCCAGACACAATAAAATTAAAGTAGGAACCAGTGGAAACTTGAGAAAACCACTAATATTTGGAAATTAAACAATACTTATTACGATAACTCATGAGTCAAAAAAGACATCTCAAGAGAAATTAGAAAATATTTTTAACTAAAGAAAAATTAAAACAAATCAAACGTCACTGGATGCAGCTAAGGGTCAATGTCTAGAGGTCAATTTATATCTTTAAACACCTATATTAGAAGACAGCGGTCTCAATAACTTAACAGCTTTAAAAACTATAAAAGGAAGACCAAACTAAGATTAAGCAAGGAAGAAGAAAAGAAATAATAAAGATTAAAGTAGAAGTCAGCTGGGTGCGGTGGCTCACGCCTGTAATCCCAGCACTTTGGGAGGTCAAGGTGGGTGGATCATCTGAGGTCAGGAGTTTGAGACCAGCCTGGCCAACATGGTGAAACCCCGTCTTTAAAAAAAAAAAAAAAAAAATTAAATTAAAGTAGAAATCACTGGAATAGAAAACTAGAGGAAAATCAACAAAACCAGAAAGTCTCTCTGAAAAGACTGATAAAATTGACAAACCTATAGCTAGAATGACCAAACAAACAAACAAACAAAAGACAAAAATTAGCAACATCAGAAGGAAACCACAAGCCAGGCACGATGGCTCACACATGCAATCCCGACCCTTTAGGAGGCCACGGCAGGAGGATCACTTGAGCCTAGGAGTTCAAGACCAGCCTGAGCAACATAGTGTGAATCTGTCTCTACAAAAAAAAGTTAAATAAAAAGGCAATCGCTACCAACTTAAGAAATTAAATGGATTATAAAGGAATACTATGGACAACTTTATGATGACAAATGCAATAATTTACATGCAATGGACAAATTCCTACAAAGAGCCAAATTACCAAATGGGCTCAAGAAGAAATGTAAGATTTAAATAGACTAAAATAAGAACTTTAATAGCAATTACAAATCTTCACACAAAGAAAAGTGCAGGCCCGATGGTTTTACTGATGAATTCTATCAAACATTTAAAGAAGAAATAGTACCAGTCCTTCACAAATTCATCCAGAGGAGAGTATACTTCCCATCTGATTCTGTGAGGTCAATATTATCCTTATACAAAAGCCAACAAGGGCTTCACAAAAATAGAATATGACAGATCAATATCACTCTTAAATATACACACAAATATCCTCAACAAAATATCAGCAAACCAAATTCAGTAACACATAAAAAGGATCAGGCACCTTAAAAAGTGGGCTTTATCCCAGGAATGCAGAATTGATTTAACATCAGAAAAATCAGTTAATGTAATATACTAAAATAAGGAACAATACATAAAAAGCATCTGACAGAATTCAACTCCATTCATGAAAAAAACTCCAACAAACCTAGGAATAAAAGGAATTTTTCTCAATCTAATAAAAGGCAGCTATGAAAAGCCTATAGCCAACATTATACTTAATGATGAAAGGTTGAATACCTTCTCCCTAAGATCAGAAACAAGGAAGGGTATCTGTTCTCACTCGCTTCTATTCAAGGTTTACTAGAGATTCTAGCCAACATAATCAAGCAAGAAAAAGACAAAGAATCAAGTTTGGAAAGAAGTAAGACTTTCTTTATTCACAAACGACACAATCCTGTATGTAGCAAATACTAAAAAATATACACTCACACATATACACCCACTCTTTCTCTCTCACACAGAAACACACCCCTGACAAGAACTAATAAATGAGCTCAAGAACATTGCGGGATACAAGGCCAATATACAAAAATTAATTATACATACTGTCAATGAACAATTCAAAAATGACATTAAGAAAACAACTTCATTCACAATTACACCTAAAAAAATTAAAGATTTAGGAATAAATTTAACAAAAGATTTGTATACTGAAAACAATGCTTTGAAAGTAATGTTTTACACACACTGAGAGAAATTAATCAAGATATAAACAAATAAACATTCCAGGTTCACAGATTCCCCGACTTAATATAAGCCTGGCAATTCTCTCCAAATTCATCTACAGATTTAACATAATCCCTATAAAAATCCCAAAAGGTATTTTTGCAGAACTGAATAAGCAGACCTTAAAATTTATATGGATATGCAAAGGGCTCAGAATACCTAAAAAATTATGAAAATGAACAAAATTGAAGGACTTAACAGTTCCATATTTAAACGTTTATTATAAGTAAAGCCACAGTAATCAAGACCACTGGTAGTAAGGATAAACAAATACTCATACATAAACAAACAACCTTACCTTTATAGTCAACTATTTACGAAAAGAATGCCAAAGCATTCATTGCAAAAAGGACAGTCTTTTCAACAGTTTTAGAACTATTAAATGATATTAAATTACCCACGCAAAAAGTTGGACTTAGACCCTGGACTCACACCATACATAAAACAGATCATAGCCAAAATAGATCATACCCCTAATTCTAAGAGTTAAAGTGTTAAAATTCTAGAAGAAAACATGGGAGAAAATTTTTATTATTTTGGATTAAAGAATTCTTAGATGTCAAAAGCACTAACCCACAAGAAGAAAGAATGTATCAATTGGTCTTCATTGAAACTAAAGATTTTGTGCTTCAAAAGACAAAAAAATCAAAGACAAGCCACAGACTTAAAGAAAATATTTGCAATTCATGTATTTGATAAAGGACTTGTATTTAGAGTATATAAAGAACTCTTACAACCAGGCACAGTGGCTCACACCTGTAATCCCAGCATTTTGGGAGGTCAGTGCAGGACTGCTTGAGGCTAGGAGTTCCAGATCAGCCTGGGCAACACAGTGAGATCCTGTCTCTACAAAAAAATTAAAAATTAGCTGGGCATGGTGGCACATGCCTGTAATCCCAGCTTCTCAGGAGGCTAAGGTGGGAGGATCACTTGAGCAAAGAATTTATGATTAAGACCCCAAAAGTGAATGCAACAAAAACAAAAATGAATAAATAGAACCTAATTAGGGCTGGGCACAGCAATTCATGCCTGTAATCCCTGCACTTTGGGATGCCAAGGTGTGTGGATCACGTGAGGTCAGGAGTTCAAGACCAGCCTGGCCAATGTGATGAAACCCCGTCTCTACTAAAAATACAAAAAATATGCCTGTAATCCCAGCTACTCGGGAGGCTGAGGCAGGAGAATTGGTTTAACCCAGGAGATAGAGGTTGCAGCGAGTCAAGATAATGCCACTGCACTCCAGCCTGGGTGACAGAGCAAGACTGTCTCAAAATAAAAATTAAAAAAAGAACCTAATCAGACTAAGAAGCAACAGCATAGTCAAAGAAATAATCATCAGAGTAAACAGACAACCCACAGAATGGGAGAAAATAATTGCAAACTATCTATCCGACAAAGGACTAACATCCAGAATCTACAAGGAACTCAAACAAATCAACAAGAAAAAAAAATAATAATCCTATTAAAAGTGAACAAATGACACAGACATTGCTCAAAAGAAGATATACAAATGGCCAAGAAACATGAAAAAAAAGTTCATTAGATAAATGCAAATTAAAGCCACAATGAGATACCACCTTATCCCAGGCACAACGGTTATTACTAAAAAGTCAAAAAACAACAGATAATGCATGGATGTGGTGAAAAGGAACACGTATACACTGCCGGTGGGAATGTAAATTAGTACAACCTCTGCGGAAAGCACTATGGAGATTTCTCAAAGAACTAAAAGTAGATCTACCATTTGATCCAGCAGTCCCACAACTGAGTACCTACCCAAAGGAAAAGAAGTCACTATATCAAAAAGACATCTGCACGTTTATGGCAGCACAATTCACAGCTGCAAAGATATCAAACCAACCTAAGTGTCCATCAATGAATGAATGGATAAAGAAAATGTGGTACATATACACCATGGCATACTGCTCAGCCATAAAAGAAAGAAAATAATGTCTTTTGCAGCAACTTGGATGGGACTGGAGGCCATTATTCCCCAGTGAAGTTAACTCAGGAGTGGAAAACCAAATACCGCATGCTCTCGTAAGTGGGAGCTAAGCTATGGGTATGAAAAGGCACACAGAGTAATATAATGGACAATGGAGACTTAGAAGGGGGAGGCCAGGTAGGGGATGAGGGATATAAAACCTACATATTGGGTACAGCAGACACTACTTGGGTAACAGATGAAGTAAAAGCTCCCACTTCACCACTATACAATTCATCCATGTAACCAAACACCACTTGTACCCCTAAAGGTACTGAAACAACTGTTTACATTAACAACAGCATAATTCCATTAGGTGCATGTATGCATATACACATACAAAGACAAAAAAGAAAGCTCTCCCACACACACAAGATGGAACCTGCTATATTAAGAAAGTATTTAGCTCTATTACTCTCTAAAGGAAAAACACATGATTTGGGATAAAGAGGATCACTATGAGGTCACTTGACGAGGAACATACCAATTTTAAAACTTACATACACACAATGCCTAAATTCACATGAAGAAAACAATGAGTAGCTTTTCAGAGAAATTACTGTTACACTGATTTCTTCTTAATTTTACTATTCTCCACCTATCATATTCCTTTGTGTATATGGCCAAATAACATCACTGGAAGAACACCCTATTCCACCAAGTCAACATTAATTTTCATATGTAGAAAGTTTAGCAAACAAAACAGGCTTTAAAAATCCGATTTTTTAAAAAGGCAGCTTCATTGTGAGTAGGTGAAATTATGGAGATATAATGCAGATCACCTATTTCCTCATTAGCTGAGGGCTCTTGTTTAGATGGCAATGTTAAAAAAAAAAATCAAAAAATGTGTACAAGCACTGGCTCTGGAGCAAAGCTGCCCGAGTTTAGCCTACTGAACGGCTGTGTGGCTTAAAATGTTAGTCTCTGTAGGATGTGGGGTGCAGGATGAAACAACAGTACCTACCTCACTGGGATGCTGTGAGCACTAAATGAGATAATACACACCAAGCGTGCTAAAAAGCCTTGACACAAAGTGCTAAAAGAATATTATTTAGCTCTTTGTGACCTACTGGTTAAGGGAACTGTGAAAACATTTTTAATCCTAAATGACATTCTTCTAAAATGAAATGTATATAACTAAGAAAGTATTTTAAAATGTAAAAAATTAATGCTGACCAAATAAATATATAAATCATAGTTATTGTAATTGAGGAATTCACTTAATAGGCCTTTGCTTGACAGGCTATACGGCATCACCTAAAGAACGGATGGATCAAGACGAGTTTTACCCTTGAAAACCTGTTTCTTATGGAGGAGACAAACCTGTAGAATGAACAAGACACCTGCATTTCACATGTTAGGAACTATTTCAATGAATGGAAAGTTCTTAAATATGCATGATCAATTAAAAAAATCAAATTTTAAGTAAAATGAGCATAATCATTATATAACACTTCATATTCTTTAATAATTTTGAAATCCCTCGAAGATATTATACTGCCCCAGAATCACTCTAAAAAATCATCAATGATATGCATACATACAAGTGTATATGTTAAAACTATGTCCTCAATAAGAGAACAAAATAAATACACTTCAAAACAGATTTTACTATGTTTTAAAGAACCCAAATAGTAAGCAAGCATATGGCCCATCAGTCCTACTCCTAGCAATCTACCCTGAAGATATACCTCTAATGATACAAAAATACATACAGAAAAGTTATTTATCGGAGCCAAGTGCAGTGGCTCGCGCCTGTGATCCCAGCACTCTGGGAGGCCGAGGCAGGCGGATCACGAGGTGAGGTGTTCAAGACCAGTCTGGCCAACAGAGCAAAACCCTGTCTCTACTAAAAATAGAAAAATCAGTCGAGAATTGTGGCATGCACCTGTAATCCAGCTACTTGGGAGGCTGAGGCAGAAGAATCACTTGAACCTGGCAGGCAGAGGTTGGGGTGAGCTGAGATCATGCCACTGCACTCCAGCCTGGGCAACAGAGTAACACTGTTTCAAAAAAACAAAAAAGAAAGTTATTCACTGCATCATTATATGTAATTGCCAAACCTTAGAAACAACCTAACTGCCCATATCTAGGAAGACGGCTGAATAAACTATGTACAATCTACACAATGCAGTACTATAGCTGTTTAGAAGAAAAAAAAAAAAAGGCCAGCATGGTGACTCACGCCTGTAATCCCAGAATTTTGGGAGGCCAAGGTGGGCGGATCATGAGGTCAGGATTTCGAGACCAGTCTGGCCAACATAGTGAAACCTCGTCTCTACTAAAAATACAAAAAATTAGCCGGGTGTGGTGGTGTGTGCCTGTGATCTCAACTTGGGAGGCTGAGGCAGGAGAATCACGTGACCCTGGGAGGTGGAGGTTGCAGTGAGCGGAGATCACGCCATTGCACTCCAGCCTGGGTGACAGTGCAAGACTCTGTCTCCAAAAAAAAAAAAAAAAAAAAAACACACAGACACTGATAGATTGCAAGAGCATACTATTAATTGAAAAAATTAAAGTGCAGGGGAGAATGACTTTATGTAAGAAACAAATGCATTTAAGAAAACTGGCCAGGCGTGGTGGCTCACGCCTGTAATCCTAGCACTTTGGGAGGCCAAGGTAGGTGGATCACTTGAGGTCAGGAGTTCTAGACCAGCCTGGCCAACATGGCAAAAGCCCATCTCTATCAAAACATAAAAAAAAAAAAAAAAATTAGCTGGGCCTGGTTGCACATGCCTGTAGTTCCTGCTGCTCAGGAGGCTGAGGCACAAGAATCACTTGAATGCGGGAGGCAGAGGTTGTAGTGGGCAGAGATTGCACTGCTGCATTTCAGTCTGGGCACAGAGTGACACCCTGTCTCAAAAAAAAAAAAAAAAAGAAAAAGAAAAAGAAAATATACATGTTTTCGTTATGAGTATAGAAGACAGAAAAGTTAAACCTGAAGCTAAAAATATTGGTTCTTTATAGTAGGTAGGTGAGGATTTGTGCGAGAGAGACATATAAAGGTTAACAAGAAACTAGATTACTTACCATGGGCAGGTGGGAAAATGGTAAGACAGCAGCTGGGAACGGGAATGGGGTGGGAGGAATGAGGTATGAACAACCCTTCTCTGTGTATATCCTTTTACAAAGCTCAGACTCTGAGAATCACGAGTGTTTCACATATTTTTCACATACTGAAAAAGTAAACCATTGAAATCAACCAGGATGTGTACATTTTTTTTTTTTACTGTTTTTTCATTCAAACAATTTAAAAAAATGGACCAAATTAGAGTACAAATCAGTCCACATATCAGAGGGTGGGAAAGAAAGGAACCTAAGTAACTTTGAAAAACTGTTTCTTGACTGATAATACGAGGCAAAACCCCAAAAGAATTGCACATCGATAGTACAATGTGGTTAATGTGTTTCTCCTAGGGTATGAATTAGCTCTTCTGAAACTATTTTACATGTATATTACACTGAAAAACAAAAAACAAACAAACAAACAAAAAACAGTAAGTAAATACACTGCAGACAAGAGGCAGGTTTCCTCATGTTGGAAAAAGTAGCAAAGAAAAACAAATGAATCCTGTGGTGGTAGATTAAAATCAGAATTATCAGTACAAACTCATGATTTTTAATAAACAGATACATAAACGTATATTCATTAGTACACATACATATATTTCCTAGCTCTATCCACTGAAAAGGCCCAAGAGGCAACGACATCCCATTGGCAATTAATATACTTAACTGAGCAGATGTTGGTTTCTAAATACCATCTTCCAATTAAAGGAACCAGGGTACCTTGAAGGGGTTGTTTCCAGAGCTGGGACAGGAAAAATACAAGATGGTCCTGTAGTATTTTGTGGTGTCAGTGAGTAAAAAAGTGTTCAAAAAAAGATGGGAACTTGATGAACGACCTCAGGAGTCAACTCAAAGGACTTCCTAACGGGCAAACGCAGAAGAATTTCAGCAACAAAACAATGATAAGTACTGATTTTTAACCCATGTAATAAAATATCCAGGTGTCCACAGATATAAATAATCAAATAAACTGGGAGAGAGAGGTATGGAGGCAAAGCTTGTTATTATAAAAGAATTTCAAGAAATAAATGTGGAAGAAAAGGGCAAAACAGAAAATCACCTTTAGGCAAACACCACAGTGATAACTGTTACGGACAAGACCCAACAATGAATGCAAAATTTAGCGTTAAATTTGAGGAGAAAAGTATTTGCAGGCCTCAATGTATCTCTCCCAAGGTATTAACTACAAAGGAAAATAGTAATTTTACAGTGGAGACACCTGGCAGACATGACCTTAACCACGTGATTAAGACTGATACACCAAAATCCAAAATAAGGAACTCGGAATGACACACTAGAATGTACCTCTTGATATGATGCATTTCTGTGGTATTCTTTTCAAAATTGCAAAACCTCATTCCAACCACCTGAGTACATCAAACAAACCCAAACTGAGGAACATCCTCAAAATACGCCACCAGAACTCTTCAAAAATATCAAAGTTATGAAAGACAAAGAAAAATTGAGGAACTGTCCTGATAAACTGTCGTGAAAAACTGAAGAACTTTCCTCCGAGACTGGAGGAAAGACTAAGAGCAATAATAACAAATAAACATAGACAAGATCTGGGGAATGGAAGAAAACACTAGTTCTTTTTCTAACAGAAAATTTGGTGGAAGAGTTGGTGAAATTCAAGGAAGATCTGTAGTTTAAGGTAATGCTATTGCACCAATATAAATTTCCTGATTTGGATAATTATATTATGATTCTATGTTACAATATTGGGGGAGGCTGAATGACATGAGGGTATATGGGAACTCTTGGTACTGTTTTGCGCAATTGTTCTGAAGGACTAAAATTATTGTATTTCAAAATAGAAGTTTAAAAGAGAATCTCGGTCTGCTGCTCTGTTTTACAATGGTTTAAAAGAGAACAGGTAAGACCAGCTTCCTTTTGTCCCATTCAAATTTTTAAAAAGCTATGATTTTAAATTACAATTTAATACTTTGTTATAAAGACTGAAGCTATGAAAAGGGGCAACACGACTTCATGGCCTGCAGAGCAAAACATGCAAAAATGTGGTATCAAACACTTAATCTGCTTCTACTAGCATCTTGTTCTATGAGAGAAGACCTATCAGACAGACAGCAGGCTCAAAATCAAGTCTCTGAACACGAAGTTATTTAATGACAGGCCTCCTGAAATTATAAATCTGTTAAGAACACCACAATAGTCCTACAGTAAAGTTTGTTTCTGGGGAAAATAATCTAGCACAGAAAAGCTCATGTGAATAGCAATTCCTAATGGGAGCACCCTTGTGTGGTGTAATTTCTGCTTTGGTTTTGGTAAGGGTTAGGGCATGGACTGAAAGAAACACAGTTTTTAACTACAAAATATATGCACAGTTGATCAAAATTTACTAAAGAACAAATCTACATTTTTAGGTGATCTTTCAAAATCAGTCCTTGGTTCTGAATTATCCATTAGCTAGTGGGGATTCAAGCTCACCCCCTTGTCATTAAAATACATATTCATAAAACTTTAAAGTTGTACTGTTCTAGTTACAAATAGCTTCTACTTTTCTAGGACATAATTTCACTTTCAAGAATTCATTAAAGAAGCTATAAATAACCTTTAAATATTTAGCCATGAAGAGAGGGTGGACTGGCAATGATGGCTTATTTTAGTACTAATGCAGAATGCTTTTTAAAAGCTACATTCTGGCATGCATCAACCTAATGACCAACTTGTAGTGTTATTTTCAATGTCAGAATAAATGTCTCTTTATTTTGAGGAGCTGTGCTAAAAGTAAATGTGTTATTTCAGTTAGTAGGAAAGTAGCCCTAAAGAATGAAAATGTTGGGAAGTTTAAACTGTAAGGAATTTTTATTTAACATATTTTTTAAGCATCTAGACGTTTCCTTGTCTCCCAAAACATAATCCCAGTGATACTGCAGAAACTAAGGGAGAAAGGTCTGGGGAAGGGAAAGATTCCAGATCTGCTGTGTGATACATGTAGCATATATTATGAATCAAGGATGTATAGACTTAATTCTGAATCATAAAAAGTTCACAACATTTTTGAGACCAAGTTTCATAAAATTTTTACTTGGAAAAAAAAAAAAGTTTTACAAAATATCTTTCCAAAGAAATTTTCCCATAGAGTACAATTAACTCATGTAGTTTTCCGCCTTAAAGATTACAGTATGACATTCAGAGGGGGAGAGGTTTCTTAAATAGCCAACTAGCTGCAAAACCTATAAGAGAAGTGGCCTTTTTTTAAAGTGCCTTTAAAATGTAAAAGCAAGTAATATAATTGTTGAATCTATTTGAAATTTTAAAATTTTCTTTAAAAGGGTCCATATGGTATGCACAATATCACAGCTGGCACAAAACTGCCTGTATTTAGTTTGAAACACAAAAACAATGCATATGAACAGTATTCTTTGAAAAGTAATTCAAAATGCTGCCACTACATCATAAAGGCAAACTAGACAAGTGTTGACAGTATTCAGAGAATTAACAAAACAAGCTGATTATTAAAGTATTCAGACAGTTACTTTGATTTTTTTCAAATACCACTGGTAAGGGTAAAAGAACTTGTTGCCAAAGTAACTCAGGATACCTTATTTCAAACTACACGTAACCTATTTTGCTATAGATATTCTAAACAAATGAACGACTAGGTCTTAAGATGTAAATTCCCATTTCCTAGACAGGGCCTAGTTTTTCTGTTGCAATCTGGAAGCTTTAAACTTTGAAACCCTCTTTCCAGTTTCTTCTGATGCTTCCGACAGAACTTCCTTTCGTTCTGGAATGGTGGGTAGCGCAGGATGAGCAATGGCTGGGTGTGGTGTTAAGGAAGGTGATACAAATTCTTTTTCTATAACAGTTCCAGAAAAAGCCTAGAAAACAAAAGTCAGGTTATGATAATAAAATGCAAGTTAAGATGCCCACAGAATCTTCCCAATCACTAATTAGACAATTCTTTTCATTAAAAGTAAATTAACAAGATTTTGGCTAGATAGCACGACAACATCAAAATACTAATTGTTCAGAGAAACAAATACCATTAAAATTTTTTTAATTATACCACCAAATATAAGTAATTTTTGCAGTATACATGCAAGAAAACAAAATGTAAAATGCAAATTTTATCTGGGAAAAAACAGAAATGGATAAATAAAAGGTCTTCAAACTTTCACACACATTCCAGTCATGTCCAGCCCATGCTGTGCAAAATAACGTATTAAAATAAAAATGTTATTAGGGTGTCAAACTCCGACTCTGTACATCAGATGATGGATGAACGATCCTATGGTGGCCTTGCTGACTGCTAGCCAATAGCGTGGTTTCACCAGTAGTGACATTTCTAAATGACATCTCTTTGGTGGTGTTTAGGTAATGATTTAAATATGTTATTGCATATTGTCTCGATTTTAAGAGATCAGTGGAAACTGAAAAATAAAAGTGCTGATACTAGTAGGAATAAACACAGGTTTCAAAATTTTAATTAACTCAATGACAGAAATCAGAAGTTCCACAAAAAAGAAATGATTCAATTTCAACTTGGATGTTTGCTGCATTTAATCTGGTCAACTATATGTTCAACTGGAACAGAATTAAACAACATGCATAAATTGCTGGAAATATCTTTACATATCATTTTATACAAAAATATGTAAGACCCAGGGTGTTTTTTTTTTTTTTTTCTTTTTTAAGATTTCTGGTATTTAGAACCTCCATCCTTCCCTCTACAAACCAAAATTTGACAGGTGAACTTTAGTGTACGTTTTGCTTTCCTCTGTCTGCCAAATGCTCAAAATTAGTTAAAACAGTGTATCACCTGAATTTTAAAAAGCCACCTTCCTCTATCTTGCCCCACCACTGAAATCAAAACAAAGAAAACCATCTCTCTCCTACATTATTTTTGGAGTTCAGCTGGTAAAAGCAGCTTAAAGCTTACTTTCCTAAAAACTCCACTCCATCATGATGAGCACAGAGCCTCCTTCTTCTCCTTCTTCTATTTAAAATGCTTTTGAAAAGAGATAGTATTTTAGCATTTAAAAAGAGACTGAAAAGCCTATCTTCCAAAGTACTTACCATAATCATGAACTTCTTTGATGTTACAAAATTTATAGCAACTACTATTAAATATTTCCGTACAAAACACAAAGCTAATAAGGGTGAAATAAAAAATAGGTTCCACACTCTAGCTGTGCCATGATACACTAAGTCCTTACAAAAAACTAATTTTCAAATATTTATCGGCAAAAGTCTACTTCCATTACCTGTTTTCTAACAGTATGGAAAACTACTAAATAAGGTAAGATACTTTCCAGGTCACATAAGGTCATTATACTGAGAAGAGGGAAAGAAAACATTCCAGTTATATGTCCTGTCCCTAAATGCTACCAATCTCCATCCCCAATTACCACCTGGTACACTGAGCATAATTAACACCATTTAGTAAAAGCTATGGAATTTTTATAAGTGGTTATTTATATATACATATGCATCTATCTTATTGTATATACAAATGGGCACATTGGTTTGTATATACAGTATCTTCCTAAATATTTTTTAAATTGAAAACGTCAAATACTCACCAAAACACAATTTAAAAAATCAATAGCCTTGTATCTCACGGACAACCTTATTTGGAGATTTCCTAATCTCCCCGCACCGCCAACAAAAACTGTAAACACCATGGTGGGTGAAAGTGTATTGAGTATGCACTAATTGTTTCTGAGGACAGGGTTATAGCTTCCATCGGATTATAAAATAATTCCATAATCCCCCCAAGAGTTAAGTTTCACTGGTACAGGGCAAAACATTAGACTTTAGATGATTATCTGCTATGCATGCATTATTTTCTTTAACTTAGCCAAGGTATTTAAAAGAGAATAGTATAATCTGCTCCTTACACTACCAGAAAATGATCTACTGGTAATTTATTTACAATAAATCGCTAAATAATTTCCTAGTTACAAGTGTAATATGTATGTCAAGTAAGATATTTTAAATTTCCCATTTTTCGGAAACAGAACTTTAAGACAAGTAATGCATTTATTTTTTTAAAAAAAAAATATTCGAATATCACAATATTTGTACTGTTTGTGCCTACTGATTTTTTCCAAATTATTATCAAGAAAGTACATTAAATCTTATGACTTTCCAGATTAAATAACTAAAGTTGGCCAGGCATAATGGCTCAATCCTGTAATCCCAGCACTTTGGGAGGCCGAGGTGGGTGAATCATGAGGTCAGGAGTTCGAGATTAGCCTCACCAACATGGTGCGATCCCGTGTCTACTAAAAATACAAATATCAGCCGGGCATGGTGACGCACACCTGTAATCCCAGCTATTCAGGAGGCTGAGGCAGGAGAATCACTTGAACTCAGGAGGCAGAGGTTGTGGTAAGCCAATAGCACACCATTACACTCCAGCCTGGACGATACAGCGAGACTTCGTCTCAAAATAAATAAACAAACAAACAAACAAATAGCTCAAGCTGGTCAAAGATACTATATGAAATAAAGAATTAAAAGATAAACACACACCTCAGGTGTTCCCGATAAGGGGAAAAGTTTCTTTTGATGATTTTCTTGTGGTTCCTCTTCCAAAATGCTCTCACTGGTGTCACTGCAAGTGGCTTCTTCGCAGCTGATACTCCTCAAAAAGCCCCGCCTATCGTCAAATTCAGCAGCGCTGCTTTCGCTGGTGTCACTACACACACTATTCTCTCTACTTCGAGACTTCAGGATGGATTTGCGAGGACGTATTCTCCATTCACAACGTCAACAAAGGCTCTGTGAGATTCAAAACATATACACATTCACTGAACGTAACTCATAAAACTGAGAAGAACTTTTTGAAGATTTCCTTAAATCTATTCTAGAAATTAATCTGAAAATTTTTATTAAAACCTTTTATCTAAAATAGTCACAATCAAAATAATTTATAGCCTCAAATGACATTTCATACTATTTTGAAAAATATGAGTTCTCTGGTCTAATTTAAAACACAGCATGTTATTTTTAAGCATGTCCTAGGTAGCAACAGCATGTTTTTCCAAAATTCTACATAAAGTTTTAGACCCATGTATACATTTAGCAATTTTCACTGTTTTATAAATAAGGGTCATAAAAATAGTAGGTATTTTTAGTGATAGTTTTCTCAACAAACAATTAAAAAAAAAAAAAAACAACAACCTGTAACGGTATAATTTCTACTCTGAAAAGGTAAACTGCATGCAAAGCATATTATGGCTGCGGTAGAAACGGACGGACCCAGCCCACTGGAAACAAGCACGAGTTTCTGAAGATAGAAGATTTCCTGACTAGACCACTTGGAAATGTTTCAAAAGCACTGGTGAAGAGGAGAAAGGGGAAAAAAGTCCATCATTCCCACTGCTCTGGACTGCGAAGCTACAGCCACTCAGCCTATCAGATCCTAAGCTAACTCCTCAAAACCCTTCACTTTTCAGTGAGCGTCTCCTGTGTTACAGACAAGTTTCTCCAGCAAAGGTTCAGTGGCAGAAAGGGAGACAAGGCCAGCAGACTGCCCTGCAGCTGTGAGCGCCTCCCACCTGTAAATGTCAGCAGGTGTCCTGATGGTCGGCAGCTCCTGGGCAGAGTGGCCACTGCCAGTGCTGTTCTTTCGTTACGTTTGGCTTCTTCTTCTTTTCACTGAATTTTAAAGTGGTATTCTTCCCAGTATTTATTCGGACCTAAAATTTCAGAGCAAGTAATCAAGAACCTTTTGACAAATGAAATCAAGGTGAAACCAAAACAAATAAACTCTATAACTAAAGAAATAACAGTAAGAGAGGCAGCTGAAATTTTCTGAAGCTGAAATGATATGCATTATCAGGCGGAAATAAAAAGAAGTCCTTACCTCACAGACCTATGACAGCTAAAGAAAATCTTCTTTAATTACAAATCCTAGTCTTCAGAGTCTTTATTATTGTATAGAAAGCAAAACCCACTTGAACTAAATGCTAGATTTCTTATCAGCTTCATATCACTCCGTTCCTTTGATACAAGTTTTTGGCTTGAATTATGCATTTCAAAACAAACAGTATAAACAAAAAAAAATCCAGTAAGCATATAACCTTTAAGTCATAAAAGTACTATTAAATAGTACCTACCACTTTAAAATTTTTAAAACATCTCTAATTTTTAGAAATTGAAGGAGTAAAAAAATAAAAACCAACCCTGTTCAGGGTTAACATGGCGTTAACGTGTTATTTTTCTGCCCCAGTCGCACTTAGACCATACTTTGCATAATAATTCCCTATAACATCCCTGCAAATATATTTGTTCTTTCTGTTTTATCTAAATGAAAACAGGAAAAAAGTAAAAGCCTGGCAAAAAAGAATCACAAAACAAACTTTTTTCCTGGCTAATCATCTCAGTCAACTTTTCCCAAAGAATTAGGGGAAAATCCCTTCAGTGTGACATATTAGAATATAAAAACACACACAATTATTTCACTTCATATTGGAACAGGAATAACTTCAGGAAACTAAGAAATACCAAACATGTTTTAAACATGTTTCATTAAATAATAAACATACACACTTAAGACCAATACTACAGACCCTTAACTTTGATACAGGCAATCAGGATATTGTATAGAAAGGGTACTGACTGAGACAAAAGAGTTCCTGTTTTATTACCAACCAGATCTATGTCTTCTAGGCCTTAAGTTTCCCTGAGAAAGACAAATTAGAAAGACGAATTCCCAGTGTCTCCTTAGAGCAGTATATGGAGCAGAGAGAGGGCAAAGATGGACTTAAGGCAGCCTATCCTTCCTTCAATCAGAGCCAACCTGCTTTGATCTATTTTAAATACTGGGATTCAACAGTAAGTATGGAAGGAACAAAAGGCTTTCTTCATACTAGAGAAAAGCTTTAAAACTCTGCATTAGAAAATCTCCACAGTCACCCCCCTGCTCTAAAATGCCAAAATTCTAAAGTAATGATTATCCACAGATGTTTATATTTACTTTGTCAGAAAAGAAACTCATTTTTACCTCCTCCTACATTTTCCCTTTGTGCTTATGAAGTATTCATTTTATGTCCATAGAAAACAACCTGGCATAATTAAAAAGTTAACTAATGCAGTCACTTTCAACATCCTAAGCACACCAAAATGCCCACAATATAATTAACTCCAGGATTCTTAAGAAAACTCTCTGAATGAAGGACAGGTGAAGTCACAGCAGTTGCCCCTCAAATCTGTCCCCTTCCAGACCCCAAACGATGCATTGTTTCAGAGAACAATGGACCAATACCAGCTAACTAGATTTTTTTTCCCCTTTTTCTTCTTAGATAAATTGGTCAGAACAAGAGGCAAAAGATGGTTTTCCTGTCTGGCACTATCCACAATGATAATAACTGTTAATGTTGCACTTTTAAGAAATATCATGATGCTTCATGCTCAAACTATAAGCAAAATTAGTAAAGTTAAAAGTATACAAACCCTCTTAGGCTCAACAGTATGAGAAAAATAAATTGTTGGTATAGAATTATCTCCAGCCCCTAAAGCCTCATGGTCATTATCACCATCATCGTCGTCATCATCGTCATCATCGTCACCGTCGTCGTCGTCATCATCATCACTGTGGTAAGAACTGGAACCATTCACTGAACCGTTCAACTGACTATTCAACTGACCACTAAATGGTTCTGAACTGGCCACATCCTCATGACGACCGTCCGCAGTATGAGAGTCTGTGACTTGAGGCGTCGCATTCACATTTGTGTCATGATCTTCCTTTTCTTCTTCAGAAGATGTCGTATCTTCTCCATCTGCAATCACAGTATCAGGCTTACTAGGAAGGGAGAAGAAAATTAACAAGATCAAACAAACGTACTAGACTTTCACATTATTTTAATTTCCAGTTCGTTTCAGTGGGTAAATACTAAGATTCTGAATAAGGTATTTTTAAAACTAGAATTCTAAGCTCCAAAAGAAAAAATGTTTTGAAATAAATTAACAAAAAAGCATTAGTTCCTATGCCACTTCTGTATATTGCAGTTATTCAGACATAAGTCCAATATAGAAGATAATTTTTTATCTTCACAAGAAAGATACTGGCCATACACAATATAAATATAGTGCCAATATGACAATAATAAAGTTGTAAGAAATTCGGAGAATATGCATCTCTATTTAAAGACCAGAAATTAAAACCACATAACTACAATACACACGTATTTTCTGCTTCTATACTCAGAATATGTTACAATAAGCAAGTATTATTGTAATTTTTAAAAATAAAGGATTTACACATATGCACATGAATATATTTATATATGTGAGTGAACATTTATCATACTTGATTCTATAGAAGATTTGAGGACTTTACAAAAATAACAAAATCGAAAATGCAACAGAATTGAAATCACATCATACAAAACTAGAAAGAGAATCACGACCAAGAAAAATCACAAGAACCAAAACTGGTTTTAAAAAATGGATAGTATCAGTTAATCAAAAGGACCTAAGAATTTACGGGTGAAATGGCACGAAAAAGAAACTTGTATGCTTACTGCCTTATTTCTCGCAGAAACTAATTATTGCATATGGTACACCATTTAAGCAAAATAATACAGGAACTTCTCAAGGAGCAGACTTCATTTAGCATTTTAACAATTCTAAGTGTGTGCTAATGTGTATTTCAAACAGCAATTTGGTAAAGTTTCTCATACACATAGCTATCTGACCAGATTACAAATTACCTGCTCCAAAGTTTATAAAAGGAAAGCAAGAATAAACATTTTACTGTATCAAACCTAAATTCAAAGGATATTTTTGTTTTTTACAACACATTCAAGAGAGCACTATCCTGGGTGCAGTAAAAATACTTCGCTTAAAATTTAACATTAACTAACTGGTATAATTAATTATATAAAATAGGCTGTAATAAAAAAAGACGTTGATCTTAACTATTTAAGTACATGCATATGCATGGGAATATGCAAAAACACACAATCCTATAAGAAAAGATTCCAGAGAATTAATGTTTATACTGAGGTGAAAGGATTATTGATAATACATTATGCTTCCTTGCATTTTCTTCAATGAATACATATTATTTTATTAATGAAGAAAAAGATTAATGAGGAAATGTGTATAGAAACAAATTATCTTGGAAAGATAATCTGTCATCAAGTACCTATCAAGTTCACCCAGCAATTCTTCTTGTCTCTCTAGTTCTTCAAGTCGAGCCCACAGTTCTTTATCAGCAAGCAAATCCTTGGATTTCGTATCATTTGCAATATCTGCCTCAAAAATATCTGAAGTTTTTGGCTTGGAATGCGGTTTATGAGCAATTCGGTGTTTTGCTATTTAGAAAAAGGAAAGATGTAGCTGTTATAATAGTCAACATAAAAAAGGCACAAACCCAGACTTAATGAGACTTTCTTTTGGGGCAAGGGAGATACTGAAAACAGAGGAGTCACAGTTTTTAAGCCAAACAGGAGAACTCTAAGGATGAATGTCTCTCACAGCCTTGCTACTCAAAGTGCAGGCCATGGACCAGCAGCACTGGCGTCCCTGGGGGGAACACTTCAGAAGTGTAGGCTCTAAGGCCACTCCAGACCCACTGAATCAGAATCTGTATTTCAACAACAGCCCCAGAGAATCTGCACGCACATTAAAAGGTTGTGAAGCAGAGCTTCA